>CM033401.1:2089527-2682713 GCA_019426215.1 Buddleja alternifolia
ATTTCAGCATCCTCGAAGGATTTAGCGCTACCTTCTAAAGACCTCGAGGCCCCTTCGATCATGGAATTTCATATCTCAAGAGAGCGACTGCGAAGCTTATCTCTATTCTTCTTTCTGCCTCAGCTAAGAAGGAATCTTATGACCTTTTGGCGGGGATGGACATCTCCTCGAGATCGCCGATATATGGATGATCTTTCCCCACTCAACCCTTTTCGAGGACTTTTCTTCAGGCTATTCTGCAGGTGACCACGAAAATTTTCTTCATTTATGATTCATTATTTTTCGCATATGTTCTTTTGCACACATCTTCTTAATTGTTTTTCATAATTCATGTTTCTTTTGCTTTTCTAGGTAAATTTTTTGGGTAGTGACATGATGAGCAGCATTCGTGTCCACGCCCCTATCTCTATTGACGACTCTGAGAAGTTGAGTGAGTGGGAGAAGCAAGTGCTTCATTGACTGACAATTGGCTAAGGATAAATCCTACGGAGTGAGCTATCCTCAGAGATAGAGGTGCTGAGGGGTATACAAGCTCAGCTAAAAGCTAGGCAGGCTGATGAGATTGAGAGAGCTGCAAGGCATCCTGTGAAAAACTAGTGAGGAAGCAATGTCAAACTTTTCTCATTCTGTCAAAAGCTTAGCAGTACTAGAAGCTAACTATAAGCGTTGTCATGAGAGCTTTCTTCATCCTCCCCCCCCCCCCCACGAGTATCAGGACGTGCTCGCTGGCACAACTCTTGAGTATTATTATCATGTTTTTCGCACTTTCTGTGAGGCAGCTTGTGGAAGCTAGTCGTCTGTCTTCTGATGGGGATGTTTCATTTCTACGCGAAGGAGCAGCTTGGAGAACGCTCTTGATCCAGGAAAGAAGGCTCCAACGTGCATTCTAACTAGTGGTATTATAGCCGATGAAGGGAACCAAATGATAGCGGCATGCTGGTGAAGGGGGACCTCCGAGATAGCTGGAGGGAGAACTGATGGGATTGCTGGCGCGATAGCCGGAGGCTACTAATGGGATAAACTCAGATGCACATGTCCTAATTTGAGAGCCATCCCCCTGGAAGGGTTGTCGTTATGGCATTTGGCAACAACAACCCCACTGATCAGCTAACGGTGGGGTGATCTCATTAGGTAGCACACTAGGTGGTACCCGCGAGGGTGCTATAGCTGTGCTAGTACTGGTATCTCTTACTCGACGTGTGGATCCTCCCCCGAAGGTGATCACCAAGGCCCACTAGCGGAGGGATAACTTCAACAGTACCAGGAGTTACATTCACCATCGACCCAAAAATAGCGGGACCAGGAGGGATCTGGAGTCATTGTCGGCACTGGTCTGGAAAATAGCGAAATCATGGAAAGCTCTTGAGTCATCATCAATATTAGCCTGAAAATAGCGGGAACAAAGAGCACGCAAGTTATCGAGGCTGAATTAGCTACACTTCAAGCCTCACGTCGCCTATCATACACTATTGGTTGAGTCGCCGGCCTAGTTTCATGAGAAGACACTGTTTAAAGTATTTGGACCAAATAAGGCAATTTCGCGCTGTTCTAGAAAAATCATCCTATCTAAAGCTACCTGCCTTCGTTTTCTGTGAATCTTATACAGATGAAAAGACAAGATAAATACCTACAACAATTGTGAAGACGTCCAGACCTAATTCAGAAGTATAAAGGTCCGAAAGTGTTCATCAACATGAAGCCGAATTCGGCCGCGGACTGGGCTGCGCAGCTATCTTGCAAAAATCATAAGTAAAGCTACGGATCTTGGATTCGATCAAGGACAATTGGAATAATAATATCATGAGCAGATATACAACTTTGCACAAGGAAGAAAAGCCAGATTCGGCATCGATTCTTCACAAAACAGCGCTCAAAGAAACTCACGTCTCTTGCTTGGAATTTTCCACAGACGGCGCCACTTGATGCGGTTCGATTTTCACACCAATAAATGCAATAAATCAATCAATAATCTATTTAGGATAATAAATTAAACTAATCTTTATTTAATATAGAGTAATTTTTTAAAATAGGGAAGAAGAGAAAGAAGAATAAAGATGAGACTTTTATTAAATTTTGTAGAGAAAAAGTACATAATAGTTCTTGACTTTTACATAAGTGATAAAGATGACAAAAGATTGTACAACTCCCTCTTTTATAAGCCATATGGGCATCCATCTCTCCCCTCTCCAAGCCAAGATGGTCTCTTTTGATAGTTAAAGGGAAGAGAAAATCATCTCCTAATTTTGGGGATGCAATCTTCACCAAATATTTGATATGATTTTATTCCATGTTTTATTAGCTTCTTTATCAGGCTTCCACCTTGCTATTTCAACCTCTATTTTCAAATCGCCTTTGAGGTAGCCCATAAGTCTTTCTTGAGGTAGCCCATGAGCTTTCCTTGAGGTAATCCATGAGCTTTTCTTGAGATCCAATTGTGAAAAATGATATTTTACGTCCATATCATACATATATTACAAAGATTAGTTTACATTGTCAAATACATATTTTTCTTCTTATCAAGTGATTGGGTCATGTTGTGATATATTTTTGGGCCACCTCTGTGAAGACCCAAATGAGTTTCGGAGCTCTTTTTAGAACCCACGTACTCTTGCGGTCGAGAAGTCAAAATTTACATCGGAATTGCAAATATGATCCGGTGAGTGTCTGGCCCATTTTGTATAAACGCAATTAGACTTTTTTTCATTTCAAAACCACATTTAATTTATAATCCAAACATTTGTTATAATTAATTTTACGAGAATCAATTTTGCATGATCAATTATGTAATGGTCATGCCAAACCCACCTGTAATGTGAACAAAATTTTAGATTTAGGTTTAGAAAGAAATAATATTGAAATTGATTTCTTTTATTTTCAAGTTTGGTCTCATACTAATTATGATTTCTCAAACACATCCTTATGGGAAAATTCTAGTCTTATGAGCCCAACTTTTTTTTTTATTCATATTACATTTGTCATGAGCTTCAATTATGTAACATATATATTGCTGAGTGTCCATAATCTGATGGTCCTTCATTGATTGCTTAAGCCCAATGGAAGTCTCCCAAAAGATTATTGCGGTCTTGGGTTCAATTTCAAAATATCATTAGTTGTGACTTTTCTCTCTTTATTTGGAGCGTTATAGAGTATGTATAGCCCATAATTAAAAACTATCAGTCCGGAATTTGTCAGGATCAGGGTATCCCCTTTATCTAGAATTTCAAAAAAAAAAAAAAGATTATTTTGTTTCATTTTTCTTACATGGTGTTTTTTTTTTTCTATTTAGGAGATACTAAGTAGCATGTTCGCATGCATATTAAGTACCAAATTTATTTAGAAAAAAAAATACCAACAATTTATAATACATTATTTGTGCATATTATATATATATATATATATATATATATATATAGGATGTGGATCAAATACATCCCTATTCTTTAAGTAAGATATAAGACTAATCTAGACCATTTAAACCATTTGATCCCAAGGTCCTAAAAGTCAATTTCAGTTTTAATCTTTAATTTAATGATGATAGGGGCTTTTAGTCAAAGGTCTAACAACTCAATCAATCCCTTATTATAAGCATAACAGATTCATCGTCCCTTTTTAATTATTTTTTTTTGTTTTTTTATTATTGTTGCCTATTTTATTTTACAAAACAGAAAGGACCAGGCATCCAATGCACGGGCATGATTCACGAAACAGGATGTATCAATGATAGCACTATCTCCACTGATACTGCAATATATAGATTTGGCCATTTTTACACAATATATGTGTGTATATGTATAATAATTTCTTTCCAAATGAGACTACGCACAGGTGGATTGGATAATCCTCTGGCTATATACTGTATAATGAGTTACAATACACTATCATATATAATGGTTTCGTGACAAATGTGTTATAATATACTGTAAATCTTATAAGATACTATATAATTGAATATTTTTAATATGTTATAAACTAGAGTTTAATATACTGTATAATGTCTTATAAGATATTGTATAATTGAATATTTTTAATATGTTATAAACATATTAAAAATATTCACTAGAAAAACCTTCCGAGAACTGTGTGATTCAGTGATATATACAATATATATATATATATTTGGTTATACATATATATATATATATATATATATGCGCAATGTCTCTTACTCTTTTCTTCGAAAATTGCATTAGAGTTTATAGAATGTTTTGGATGTACTTGTATTTTTAAAACTCCGGGTATTTCATCGCGCATAATAGAAATGAGTGGTTCCTGAAAGTTTATATAATTTTAAATTCTAATTTAATCATAATTATTTATGTATAATGAAATTTATGCGAGATCTTATTACCAGTCTAGACCTAAATAGAATAATAGATTAATTGTTAAACTCGATATACCCCCTTAAACTTTAAAAGTACCAATAGACCTAAAACACAACCTAAAATCTTAACCGATGATTCCTTCATTTTTTTAAATGAATTTAGTCTTCAAAATTAACAAATCATTTGAATATAATTCAAAATTATGAAGAATCTCATAACAAATCATTTAAATCTTCTAATCTATAAATTTATAATTTATAAATTAAAAGAATGGTTTGAGCCATATGAGAAGTTAACTTGTCACTCGTTCAATGAAAAAAGAATTAACCAAGTTTATTTGGTGCTTAAATATTGTAAGGTTATGTTTGGGTTGAAGTATTTGGAATTGCTTAAAAAATTCCATGAGAGACTATTTTGCCTTTTATTTAGGGGGTATATGCGATAGTAAAAATAGTTCAAGGGGGTATTTGTATTTATCCCTATAATATATGGTCTCATGTGGGTTGAGCAATATGATAACTTGTCACTCGATGAACAATAATTGCTTCATGTGCATTTGCTCTTTCTCAGCCACTAAAAACTATATATAATTAATTCATAGAATTAAAAATTGCTTCTCAAAAATAGTTTAAATCAATGCTTTGAAGTTTGAAGTCAATTGAGAATAACAATCAAACTCAGCATTTATATTGCTTGAATGTTCGTATATTTGTTGTAGCCATCAACACTTTGCTACCTTTTTTCTTTTTCCCAGCTTTTAGCCATCAATCCCTTTTGCATTTGTTCTTAATATTCCACTAAATAAATGTCGTTTTACGTTATCTTAATTTTTTCCTTTATCGGAACACTATATATTTTTTAATGAATAAATGTTATTTTACGTCTATTTCATTTTTTTTATTACAATACCACAATCTGAATTTGTCCCCCTCAATTTTAGAGAAACAGTATAAGCAGTACCGAAATCTGAATTTTTTTTAGAATTTGTCTCTCCTCTATACAAGTAAGAAAAGAAATTTACAGAACTTAAAGTCCCCACAAATGATAAAATTATCTTCTAAAAGAATAAAATTACCCCCTTCCCCTACCCAAATGACAAATTGTCATATAAGATTACCTAAAAATCAAACTTAGCTCATTTATTTTTTTACAACAATCTAGGCAATTTCTTCTAAAAAAATTCAAAATATGCCTTTTTTAATTTCTTTTTTTCTTTTCAAGGAAAAAAAATCCTACAAACATAGTTATTGATCTTCAGTTTTAGATAGCAAAAGTTACTAAGATTGATTATGATTATGAAGTAGAGAGAGGTGTCACTTAATAACTTTTAAAATTTTATATTTATTTCTTTTTTTGTAATTGTATAATTTATTTCAGATTTTATTACTTGACTGCACTCTTATTTGCTTCTTTTTGAGATTAATATCACAATAAGTGATTGAAAAAATTATTTAATTGTGGGTGTGTGTTTCCTCTTTTATGCCCCCAGTCTATCTTTGTTTTTACCTCTCTATCCAATTTATAACAAAAGAAAGTCAAAGTCAATGTTTATGTCGAGTGAGGATCAATTTCTAACTCCTTGAACTAACTCCACATTTTCATTCGTTGCATCATATTTAAAATCAAAATTCTCTTAAGTAACGCGCTCAAATTTTTTATCCATTATATATGTGAACTTAAAAGGTATGATAAATTGTCATACTGCATCATATGAGAAATTATAAATTTTCGTTATAAAATTATAAATTTTCGTTAAAGAAATTAGGGGTGTAGTAAGGTTGAGCTCAACAAAATTTGTCGTTTTGATCTTGTCGAGCTCAAATTTCAGAGAATGGGAGCGAGTTTGAACTCAATATATATCATTAGTTACACATGTTATTATAAAATATATAAATATTATTAAATTTATAAATAGTACGAGTTAGAGCTAAAAAAAAACTATGAGTCTCAAGTACAGCTCCTGTCGAGCTTGACTCGACTCGGAAAAAAAAAATCTCACCCCCTATATGAAAACCTGGACCCATCCCTACATACACACTATCTAATATGAATTTCGAATTTTTTACATACTTCTAGAAATTTTTACTTAAAAATGACATACCTATTGAATATTCAAGAGTTAAATGCTAAAATTTGCTCATGTAAACCTCTTATATCATATTTTTCCTAAAGTGTATTCTTTAGTTTTTCTTTTGATAATTTTCCTTAACTGTAGTTATTATGCTAATAGTGTTCGATATCTCTTTCTTTTTGTTTTGGATAAAAAGCAAAAAAAAAAAAAAATGCAACCCCTTAAACTCCTTCACACATTAAATAGTTAAAAATTAGTTGATATGTCAAAATCTCCCATCCACAACCAATTAATTAAGATAAACAGAAAAAGAAAAAGACCGTCTCGACCTGCTCAAGTACTCAACCAATTAAGACAAACAGAAAAAAAATAAAAAAGGGATTAATGCAAAAAAAAAACTCCTATATTAATGCGAAATTGCAAAAAAATACATGTGTAAACGAAATAGGCTAAAAATTATCATGTGTTTTTAAAAAGTCTGCACTAATAGTGAATTTTTGGAAAAAAAAAAGAGCTTGTTTTTCATATTTTTCACCTTTAATACATGTTTTTTTGTCATTTTTACTCTCCAAACAAAGAAACATGTCATTAAAGGTGAAAAACACGCTCTTTTTTTCTTTCAAAAATCCACTATTTGCAGATTTTTTAAGAACACATGGTGATTTTTAGCCTATTTCGTTAACACAAGTGTTTTTTTGCAATTTGGCATTAACACAGGATTTTTTTTTTGCATTTATCCCATAAAAAAAAGACAAGCTACAGAACTGTCTAGACCTAATCGGATTCAAATCTAGGGGGTCTCAAGTATAATTCACTTATTTTGACTAATTTTATAATAAATATAATTCACTCATCTTTTAATAAAAATTAATTCAATCGGTCTAAATTTTACGAGAAATATAAAACAAAAAATTCTAGCCGAGATGAGGTTTGGCTGATCTCAAGTATAAATCACTCTCGTTATGACCAATCCCGAACAAATATAATTCACTTACCTTGTAAATAAATTTGCATTCCATCAAACAAAGTCTAAATTATATAAGAAATATAAAACAAGAAATTCTAACACAAATCATATTTGGTTAATTTCAGGTATAATTCACTCGCGTTATGGCCAGTTTCTGAACAAATATTCACTCCCCTGTAAAGTGTAAACACGTTTGAATTCAATCAAACAAACTTCAGATCACCCACCAATACCATCATCAAATCTACATAAAAATCGAAGTGAACCTACTACTTGACAAGGCATGCTTTTGGGAAGCTTTAGTTATTCGTCAAAATTTTATTTATTCAATGTATAGCTCGTTCAATTATTTGCACCAAGTTTTTGAGGGGCATAGGTACTTATAGATCGTCTACCAACAACACCCTTATGTCTGCAGAGAAAATTACAGCGATCCGTTCCTTAGCAACCGAGCCAACAACGACAATAAAAAATTCCTACTAACAAACACACTACATAATGTGGAAAGAACAAGACATATCCCCCAACGTACACCTATTTCTTTATTTCTTCTCACCAAACTATAGATACAACAGCAGCAGTTAGATTCAAGCTTAAGCAAAACCACCCCCACCTTCCCATCTCCTGTCGGCAAGCCCCCACCCCCACCCCACCCCACCCCCTCCCCAACCACACACTGACACGCACACAGTGCTTCAGATCAAAACTCCATAGCCAGACTCACCAGTCAATGCTACACTGAAATTCCACACAAAATATTCTCACTCAGTCAGCACTCAGTGTGTGTGATTTGATTTTGTTCTTGGGGAGGGTTTCAAGCTTTCAATTTTCAAAATTAAACCCTAGAAAATGTTTGTTCAGGATCGCATTGGTCCCCCCGATGAAGATTCGAAGCTGCACAATCATCAATCGAGGAACAAATCGTTTTCAATTTCGTCGAAAAACCTAGATTTCGCCGCGTGGGTTTCGGAGAATCTGTACAAAATCCTGACGATTCTCCTCCTAATCACCACCGTCGCCGCCTTGTTCTACCTCCGGAACTACTCCGCCGCCGGCGGAGACGCGGCGGCGCTGTTCTGCCTCCAGTCCACGCAGTCGCATTCGATTCACCCTAAGTTTCCGCAGATTAATTGGAATTCTATCGACCGCATTGTGGATAAAACGACGCCATTTTCCAGCTTTAGATCGGAGAAATGGATCGTCGTTTCTGTTTCGGATTACCCGTCTGATTCGTTGAAGAAATTGACTAAAATTAAAGGGTGGCAAGTGCTTGCGATTGGGAATTCTAAGACTCCCAAAGATTGGCAATTGAAAGGTATGATTTAGTACTAAATGCTGAGATGAGTTTCCAGCTGAATGTGAATTGGTGTTTAATTAACTTCTTTTTTTTTTTTTGTTAAACGTTTAATTAGCTGTTTTAGTTGTTAATTTGTTTCCTGTTGAGTTTTGGATAGGATTGATTCTTTCAATTCGTGGATGTTTCTAAGAAAATCTAGCATAGATCTTAGGATAAGTTAGCATTGGGGTAGAACTGTAAACTAGTCGAGTCGAACACGTGTTGTTCGAACTTGTTTGAATTATTATTGGGCTTTAGAATTTGATTTGATCTTAGTTTGATTGTTGATCGAGTCGAGGTCAAACTAGCTTCAATCAAGCCGAGGTCAACTCGAGCTCGAGTAGATTGAGTTTTTGCAAATATTTTATCATTTTTTTACTAATCAAGCTCGAGCCAAGCTTCAAACTTATCGAACGCACAAAAGGTTTGTTCAAGCTTGGATTGCGATATTAATGAACCGAGCTCGAACGAGCGAGCTTTTGGCGAATGATCTTGAGTCGAGTGTCAAGTAGTTTGGTTTGTCTTTTAGGTTTACGTAGTGGAGATGATTTAGATTTGTTAATTGAATTTACCTATTTAATATTTTACGCTATAGATTTGTCTAAGACATTTACGTTTTTTTCGATTAATATTTCTTAATAGGTGCTATTTATTTACCATTGGAGATGCAAGCTGAACTGGGGTTTAGAGTGATTGATTTCTTGCCTTATGATTCGTATGTTCGAAAAACCGTTGGGTATTTATTCGCAATACAGCACGGCGCTCAAAAGATTTTCGATGTTGATGATCGAGGTGATGTGATTGATAATGATTTAGCGAAGCATTTCGATGTCGAGTTGACTGGTGAGGGTGCTAGACAAGAGGTTATTTTGCAATATAGTCATGAGAATCCCAACAGGACTATTGTGAACCCTTATATACATTTTGGGCAAAGGTCTGTTTGGCCTAGAGGATTACCCTTAGAAAATGTGGGTGATCTCGGCCATGAGGAGTTTTACACCGAGGTTTTTGGTGGGAAACAGTTTATACAGCAAGGTATTTCCAATGGACTACCTGATGTGGACTCGGTTTTTTACTTCACTAGGAAACCTACATTGGAACCGTTCGATATTAGGTTCGATGATCGTGCACCTAAAGTGGCGTTACCTCAGGGTACAATGGTGCCTGTCAATTCATTCAACACAATTTTTCATTCATCTGCATTTTGGGGTTTGATGCTTCCCGTCTCAGTTAGCACCATGGCTTCTGATGTATTAAGGGGTTATTGGGCACAAAGGCTTTTGTGGGAAGTTGGTGGGTATGTCGTGGTGTACCCTCCAACCGTTCATCGTTATGACAGAATCGAAGCATATCCATTTTCAGAAGAGAAAGATCTTCACGTGAATGTGGGCCGTCTGATTAATTTCTTAGTGGGCTGGAGATCCAATAAGCATAGATTGTTCGAGAAAATCTTGGAGTTGAGCTATGTGATGGCTGAGGAAGGATTTTGGACAGAAAAGGATTTGCAGTTCACCGCTGCTTGGCTACAAGATCTTCTTGCTGTTGGTTATCAGCAGCCTCGGTTAATGTCTCTTGAAATAGACAGGCCAAGAGCAAATATAGGTCATGGAGATAGGAAGGAGTTTGTGCCTCAGAAATTACCGTCTGTGCATCTTGGAGTTGAGGAAATTGGAACGGTGAATTATGAAATTGGGAATTTGATTAGGTGGAGGAAGAATTTCGGGAATGTTGTGCTTATAATGTTCTGCAGTGGGCCCGTGGAACGCACGGCATTGGAGTGGAGGTTATTATATGGAAGGATATTTAAGACGGTTATTATATTATCTGGGGAGAAAAATGTCGATCTTGCTGTGGAAGAAGGCCGATTGGACTATGTTTACAAGTACGTGAAATCGTAATTCTTACTTCCTTTTATCTGCTTTATTTATGTTTTGTTTTCTAAGTTCATATGGATAACAGATTTAGTGTTAAAACTCATATCTGCCCCATCACAAAGCTTGATTTAGTGTTAAAGCTTTCATACTTATGTTTAAGTTTCCACCGTCAGTTGAAACAAATATGATTTAAGATTTAAGATTGCGAGTCATTGTCCTCCCAACGCTAACATGTTTACCTATATTCTTATTTTCACTCATCAAGTATCATTCTGACCCAACATTATCATCTTACCTATGTTAAGTTCTTATATTTGTTCGTCCAAGTGTCATTGTCGTTCAGATTTCTTCTTTAATTAGCTGAGGAGTTAATTCTAATGAAAACTGTTTAAGAAATCATAAAACAAAAGAATCAGGAATCAATTCTTTGTTTGTTATGCGCTCATCTTTGGTCTCAATTTGTAATTTGGGCTTAATCGGTAAGAGGGTCTGCAGCAATATTAATTATCATTTTGATATTCTCCATGCTTGTCTTTAAATGTATTATCTTGCATTTTTTTAGGTATTTGCCAAAACTCTTTGATCGTTACGCCAGCGCAGAAGGCTTCTTATTTCTTCAGGACGATACTATTCTTAATTACTGGAATTTGATCCAAGCTGACAAGTCAAAGCTCTGGATCACAAACAAGGTAATCTTCCGCCTATTAATTTGTTTTCGGTGGTCACGTTTATAAGTCCCAAATATTGGTAACCCTCTAGCTATCACTATTAACATGAGTTGTATAAACTTAATTTGAAGTTAAATCAATTTGGGTAATGGTTGTGACTTTAAATAATTAAACTGGATTTTTTTAATCCAAAACTACCATTTGTAACCATGCGACACCACTAAGTCACTAACTATGCACCACTACTTTTATGGGAAATAGTGTAAAATATACAATAATATTTTCGTTTCGCTAAACTTTCGGTTCCTCAACCCTTAAAACCCCATGTCCAGTCAGGCGTGTCAATGGGTAGGTCTTACTAGGGGTGGGCTAACAGGTCGGGTTTTCGGGTACCCACCCGACCCGATGGGTTCGGAATTGGGTGGAATTTTTTTGCAGAAAATATTGGGTAAAACCCGATTGGGATATCGGGTAAAATAAATACCCATCTAACCCCGAAATGAACATTTGGTGTTGCTTGTTGGTGTTTGGCTTGTAATAAGATTGGTGTTTAATTTGTGTTAGACTTGGACACTTGGGCTCAACGTTAATTTAATCGAATGAGTTATCTTATCTATTTTCAATTCTCATTTCATGTGGTAAATTGTTGAATAATTGTTATAAATTATAAATCGATTGATTAATTATAATTGTTAATATGTTATTCATTTGAATTTGATTAATTAATAAATTTGAATTAAACAAAAAAAAAACAAAGTTAGGCATCAAAACAGCTGCCTCTGTTTTGATGCCTAACATTGCCTTGCAATATGCTACAGGAACCGGGTACCCGATACCCGAATTATCGGGTACCCGGTTTTTTCGGGTACCCGAAATTTTCAGGTACTTATTGGGTACTAAAATTCGATACCCGATACCCGAAAACCCGAACCCGATAGCCCCAATACCCGATATCCCACCCGATACCCACCCCTAGGTCTTAACCACACCTGTACCCAAAAGTCTGGATCTAGGCCTGGACCTGGACCCATTGGATCTAGACTTGGACCCAAACCCAAAAAATATATTTATTTATATTGTATAATTATTTGTATATGTGTAAGTGTGGTCAACACGAGTCGTGCTCATTTTCTGCTCTCTAATAACTAATGCATGTAGGTCTCCAAGTCCTGGACCACTGTCTCTATTTCCGGCAACTCCGATTGGTTCCCAAAGCAAGCAGAAATGGTGAAGAAAGTGGTCGCCACAATGCCAGCTCATCTACAAGTCAATTTCAAAGAAAGCGTTAAAGATCACCAGAGCCTCACAATATGCAATTCAGAGGTATTCTATGTTCCTCGACATTTTGTACCTGATTTCATCGATCTTGTCAATCTAGTGGGTGATGTAGATATCCATCACAATGTTGCAATACCAATGTTCTTTCTAGCAATGGATTTGCCTCAAAATTTTGACTCGGTTTTCAATTCAATGAGATATAAGCAAAAGATACAAAGCAATTCTACGTCGTTTTATTCTCCTGAAGTACCTGCAATTCACCCATGGAATGTGTCGACTGAGCAAGACTTTATTAAGCTAATACGAATAATGGCAGCAGGTGATCCCCTATTAATGGAGTTGGTATAAGTTCCAAGTCCTCAAAGAGGTGGATTAGAAAAATGTACACACTTTATTGAGAAATATATACTGCAAACTCTTTATTGTACTATTCTTTCTGGATGAGGGGGCATTCCTTTGTAGAATTTTTCTTTTTTCCTTTTTGGGAATTTTTTTTTACTGGTTATAGATTGCACAGGAACAGAATTTGGACAAGTAAGTAAAAAAAAAAATACTGTTTGAAACATGGGAAGTTTTGGCAATGTAATTCTTACATTCATATACAAGTATGTGTAATTTCGTGAATTCCACGTACATTCCACGTATGAATGGTTGATTGTAGGGCTTTGTTCCTGGGAGCTCCTAAGAGTGACGCTAATCTTTGTTGTGGTCACGCCATCTTTTACCATCTAAACTTTTCACTGATGTTAATTTATTTTACCTTTTTAGCTTATCATAGTTCTTACATTATCAGCTTCACTATTTTTGTCCAATTCGTTTTCCCTATAAATGAGGATATTACCGTCTTTTGAAGTTTTTGATTTTGTGAGAATTTATTTTTAAAAAATAATAGGGCAAATTTGGCATTTGACAACTTTTGTTAGTGCTTTTTAACTTTTGGTCAAGTCCAAGGGTAGTGTTGATAATTATCCCTTGCACATATTATCATTAAACAATTAAATAAAACAAAATTCTCGAATAGTATTTGTCGAATTTTGTTTTAAATATTGTGGAATTTTTAAATACTTCCACAAAATTCTCTCTCTCTCTCGATGGGAGTCTTTCTCTCTCTCTCCATGGGAGTTTAGTTTTCTTCTGTATTTCTCGAGTTTGCTTCTCCTGTCCTTAACCTTTTCCTTGAGCAATATAAGAGAGTTGTTTTTCTTAGAACCTATTCACATCTGCTTGACAAGGACTTACTCCTAGCCAAATTCTTGATGCGTTTTGTTCATCTCTGCCCTACGACGCACTCACCTCCTTTGCCTGATTTTTTTTCGATTGCATTTTCTTAGCTAAGATCGTTTTTACCTGAACAGTTCACAAGAGTTCATCGGCCTGAATTTTGCTTTTTCATGATTAAAGAATAGATAATCATGAAAAGGGGATTCATCATGCAATGAGAAAATTACTTTTGCTTTAACTTTTGTTTTTTTAATCTTTTTCCATGTTGAGTCTTTGTTCTTTTAACTTTTGGCCGAAAGTTATGCACGCCTAAAGTGGGAATGGAAATATGTCTCCCACTAGCTTTTTTTTTTTTTTTTTCTCTCTCCTTCCTTGGTCTTCTCTCCTTCCATGAGAGCTGTGATATAGTGGGTGTTCTTATATTTAGGATTAAAGCATCATCTTCTCCTTTGAACTTTTCTTGAGTGATACACGAGAGTTTCTTCTTTCTTCTCTGAGGCTTTCTACATAAACTCTTCAGGGTGTTACTCCATGCCAATTGAGTTGCATAACATCCCTACAACGATCTTCAATGCTTCATTTCTTTCAGTTTAGCGTTAGTTTTTGCTTTGCTTGTCCTTCCTCCTTCTTTCAACCGGAGCTCCTTTTGTTAGCTAGATGTTGATCCTTCTCCTTTCATTGGATCTGTTCTTGAGTGATACACGAGGCGTTGGCTTTCGCTGAGACTAACACATCTGCTCGTCAGGGTCTTCTCCAAGCCAATTCTGATGCGCATGACATCTTGCTCTTCGGCCTTACTCTCGGCATTCTTCGCGGTTTCAGATCTGCCTTCAGAAACCGTGGTTACGTTCGGCCTCATTTCTTTTTAGTACTAGTCAATTTCTGAATTAATCGGCTCAATGGATCAGGAACTCAACAATTTAGCACGTGATTTTACTCTAACGGATCTTGAGGCTAGTTGGGTTAGTATTCCAATTAATGTGTGCAACCCCGTGAAAGGTTACAATCCTAGGATTCTTGTGGGGAGGATCACTACCGACCGCCGGGTTAATTTTCAAGCTTTTAAGGATACGGTGATGGGTATATTTAGGCCAAGACGGGGGATGGAGATATCACATCTTGGTACGTCTTGATTCCTTTTTTCCTTTAACCATAGTGTCGATCTCGACCGTGTCCTAGAAAATGGCCCATGGAATTTTGATAATGACATGATAATTTTGCGAAAATTGCAAGAGTTAGAGGATCCCTTAACGGTGAACCTAGAGTGGAGTGATATTTACGTTAGGGTTTCGGGTCTTCCTCTTAGTCTTATGAACAAAAATGTTGCAAAAATTATCGGGGATCATATGGGGGTGTTTGCGGAAATGGATATGACTAAAAGATTCTAGGATTCCACTCTCCGTCTCCGAGTCCGCATTAATGTCTACAAACCGATCTTACACTTCATGTTTCTTAGCATTCCTGGGGGTCATGACTTTAAACTTGCTTTCTCTTATGCAAAACTCCCAAACTTTTGTTATTTGTGTGGTATTATTGGTCATATCGAGAATAGTTGTGGGCTCAGATATCAAAACTCTTTTGTTCACCCTGGAGAGCAGACCCTGTATGGTCCGTGGCTTAGGGTGTCAAGCCGTCGTACTCCTTTGACGGGGCTGCCCACTTGTCCCCAACCGGTGACTGGCTCAACTCTTGGGGAAGGGCAATCATCGGGGTGGAAAACCCCCGTGGATAATCAACATGTTGTTCAATCCCCGTCTAATAGCCCTTTGTACCGCCCTCCCCATGTACGTAGGTCCTCAGTGGTGTCAGGGACTGATAATCCAAAATCGATTACTAACGATGTGTTAGGATCCCGTGCTCGTTGCCGTCTTCATCTGGTGGATGAGTCGGATGATGCTCCGAATGTTGACAATTCCTTAATCCTAAACAGAAACTCTGTCCCTCTACCTGAGTCTCTTGTACCGCATAGTCATGTCTCTCAGTCACCTCGCCCTATCCTTTCTTCATCCACTAATCCTACTGATATGCAGGGTCACCGAGCACCAGCCCTGTCTCTTACACATAACCTTTCACGCCCATCTCAGCAGATAGATATCTCTTCTGATCCTTCCCACAAGAATCCTAGGAATGTAACCTTCCAGGGGGTTGCACACATTAATTGGAATACTAACCCAACTAGCCTCAAGATCCGTCAGAGTAAAATCACGTGCTAAATTGTTGAGTTCCTGATCCATTGAGCCGATTTCAGAAATTGACTAGTACTCAAAAGAAATGAGGCCGAACGTAACCACGGCTTCTGAAGGCAGATCTGAAACCGTGAAGAATGCCGAGAGTAAGGCCGAAGAGCAAGATGTCATGCGCATCAGAATTGGCTTGGAGAAGACCCTGACGAGCAGATGTGTTAATCTCAGCGAAAGCCAACGCCTCGTGTATCACTCAAGAACAGATCCAATGAAAGGAGAAGGATCAACATCTAGCTAACAGAAGGAGCTCCGGTTGAAAGAAGGAGGAAGGACAAGCAAAGCAAAAACTAACGCTAGACTGAAAGAAATGAAGGATTGAAGATCGTCGTGGCGATGTTATGCAACTCAATTGGCATGGAGTAACACCCTGAAGAGTTTATGTAGAAAGCCTTAGAGAAAGGAGAAACTCTCGTGTATCACTCAAGAAAAGTTCAAAGGAGAAGATGATGCTTTAATCCTAGATATAAGAACACCCACTTTATCACAACTCTCATGGAAGGAGAGAAGACGAATCTCAGCAAAGAAGGAGAGAGAAAAAAAAAAGCTAGTGGGAGACATTTCGATTCCCACTTTAGGCGTGCATAACTTTCAGCCAAAAGTTAAAAGAACAAAGACTCAACATGGGAAAAAGATTAAAAAAACAAAAGTTAAAGCAAAAGTGATTTTCTCATTGCATGATGAATCCCCTTTTCATGATTATCTATTCTTTAATCATGAAAAAGCAA
Source organism: Buddleja alternifolia (assembly GCA_019426215.1). Lineage (NCBI taxonomy): Eukaryota > Viridiplantae > Streptophyta > Magnoliopsida > Lamiales > Scrophulariaceae > Buddleja > Buddleja alternifolia. The sequence continues at coordinate 2,106,233 of CM033401.1, forward strand.
AATCCAGGCAGATAAACTCTTGTGAACTGTTCAGGTAAAAACGATCTTAGCTAAGAAGATGCAACCGGAAAAAAAAATCAGGCGAAGGAGGTGAGTGCGTCGCAGGGCAGAGATGAACAAAACGCATCAAGAATCTGGTTAGGAGTAAGTCCTTGTCAAGCAGATATGAATAGGTTCTAAGAAAAACAACTCTCGTATATTGCTCAAGGAAAAGGTTAAGGACAGGAGAAGCAAACTCGAGAAATACAGAAGAAAACTAAACTCCCATGGAGAGAGAGAGAGACTCCCATCGAGAGAGTTTGCTTATCATAGTATTTCTCGAATTTTTAACTATTTTTATTGTTAAGTGAATCAAATCCACCTTGAACAAACTTTAATCAAATTGAACATGAGTCAATCTCGAATAGTTTGACATTTTTACACAAAATTTATTATCTTTAGTTTAATAGTGCGAATCTCAATTCAAACTAATCTCATGCAACGACATAAACAAAAATGCAAATCTGGTTTGTAAATTTAATAAACGGAGCTCAAACGAACATTCAGCCATCGTTCTCGGCTGGATTATTGTCATAAAACATGTCAATTAGGTGATATACGATATCTACGTCTGAAAATTGAGTTTATATAAATCAGTTTCTTACAAAGTTACAATAAAAAACAAATCACCCCATTAAAATGAATACAGTTGGGGTAATTAGTGAAGAAAAAATTTCAGGCCCCAATTCTTGGAAAAGATTTAAACATTCCATCCAACAATGAAACCAATGTTATTTCCAGTAAATTTAAATCAAGAAACTTAACGATCTATTCCTTCAATCTTGTCTTCAACTTCAGAGTACAACTCTTTCAATCTCTCGATGTTTTCTTCGGTCGTTTCCCAGTATCCGCGTCCGTTCGCCTCCAAGAACGTTTGGAGCAACTTCCTGAAAGAGTTCGGGTTCGTGTTCATTAGCCTGTTGAGCATTTCCTCGTCTTTAATAAAAGTTGTGTTGGCCTCTTCATATACCCAGTTGTCGACTTGTCCTGAAGTAGCGCTCCATCCGACAGTGTTGGTGAGGCGTTTCTCAATCTCACGGACACCTTCGTACCCGCTCGACAACATCCCCTCGTACCATTTCGGGTTCAACAACTTTGTCCTTGCATCGAGACGGACGGTCTCAGAAAGTGTACGAACCTAAATCACCAAAAGACGAGAAGTTAAATCATCAAGAAACGGGAATTCATCGAAAAATAAAGGGATAATTACCCCCCCCCCCCCCCCCCCCCCCTCAGGTTTTGCAAATTACCCAAGATACCCCTATTAGACCATGACAACTTGAAAAACAGGGATTGATGCATTCTGTTTTCAAGGGAGTGAAAGTGTAATATGCTTTTGCGGACAGGGAAAGTTATGGTAATTTCTCAAACTTCGGGGCGTTTTTAGCAATTAGTGTGTGATGCGGAGGTGTCTATGCAATTTATACGAAAATAAAGAACAATTTACCTGTGCATTAGCTGTGGTGGTGTCAGCTATATATGCACTAGGCTTCTTTCCATCTTTCCTCAAGTTTTGCACAAGGTTCGTCGGGTCGGAATCAAAGTAGTGACTAACATCTGTGAGAGAAATCTCCGAAGAGTCGAGATTTTGGAATGTAGCATCCGCCGTGCTGAGAGCCATCTCAAAGATTTTCCGTTTCTCCATCATGCCTACACCTGGTGCATCAGAGTCGAATGCAAACGACTTCCTGCTCAAGTACATGTCTTGGAGTTGCTTCTCATCGTTCCATGAGGAATTCTCGACAGCAAGGTTAATGTTGGAAGAATACGAGCCCGAGGCATTGGAAAAGATACGGGACGCAGCTTCACGCACGTCGACTCCTAAAGTTGTTGCTTGTTCTAGTGCGTGTTTTCTAACGTAGTTTTGATCTTCGGGCTCGTCTAGCTCTGCCACCATCTTCACCGCCCGGTCAAGGAGATTCATCTACAAACGGAATCGAATTGAACTTTTGTTAGTAAATATACATAGACAAGGAAATGATATTGAAATTATGTTAATACAAATAAAACAGTAGAGGGTTTAGACCCCCCAGTCGCCACCCTCCCCCTACTTTTCTATTATCTCTAACATTATAAGCAAGTAAAATGAAATTTAAATTTTTTGCCCTCTTCATATTTCTAAATGTCTTGGAATATGAGTGAAAATTAAGAATTCTGACCCATTCCCTGATGCAAACGAAAGATAAATCCAAATAGAAGATGGCATCAATACCTGATTGATGAAAAGGTCTCTGAACACACCAGAACAATTGACAACGACATCGATCCTCGGCCTTCCGAGTTCTTCAAGGCTTACGGGTTCAACCCGGTTGACCCGCCCAAATGTATCCGAAACCGGCACGACTCCAATCATCCACATCACCTGTGCCAATGATTCCCCATACGTCTTAATATTATCAGTCCCCCACAACACGAGAGCAACCGTCTCGGGATATTTGCCTCCATTATCGATCTTTTGCCTCTCGAGCAACCTCTCAACCACCACCTTTGCACTCTGCATGGCTGCAGTAGTTGGGATAGCTTGCGGGTCCAATGCATGGATATTCTTACCCGTGGGTAAAACCTTCGGGTTTCTAATCGGATCCCCTCCCGGGCCCGGCTCGACAAATTTCCCTTCGAGAGCTTGTTTCAAACTCCCCAACTCATTATCAGCCACTACTAGCTTCAAGCACTCACCTAAGAATTGGAACAAAACTCTGAGTTTCTCCCTATCGGCCCGGTAAAATTTTGTGTTCGACAAATAATTAACCCACGGTTCGTTAATACCGAACCCGAGAATCGAGGTCAACTTATCAGCAACATCAACAACTTGGCCTTTACTATTAGTGGACCTCTCCACAAATGCACCAACCGCCCCACGTGAAGCCTCGGTTATTTGGCGAAGAAGCTCCACGTCTTTTAAAATACCCTTATCACTACTTCTATATATATCCTCAATTTCTCTACCAACCGTCTCGGCTAATATAGATGGAAGAGAGCTTATCCCTTCCTCCGGACGGTCCAATGCAGCAATATTAACCAATGTCGCAACCGCCTCCAACGCAGATGGAGGCTCACCGATGACATGAAGCCCACATGGGAGTAACCTCGATTCAATCTCCATAATCTTGGAATAAACTTTCCCAACAACGAGGTCTCGCTCTTTCGCTGAAATCTCAGCTCCTTCATCAGGAAGATCCACATCCTTATCAAGATTACACTGCTTAGCCGTGCTGATGATCGAGCTCACGATTTGGGGGCCACGTCCCGAGTCTTTCAAAGATTGGTACGACGAAATCAGCTCACCGAGCTGCTTTAAACCCTTGTAAAGCCCTGCATTTTCAGCTGGAGGAGTCAAGTAACTAATAGTATTAGCATAACTCCTACGTTTCGCAATGGTGGCCTCCGACGGATTGTTAGCAGCATAATAATACACATTCGGGATGTTTCCAATCAAACTATCTGGAAAACAAGCATCACTCATCCCAACTTGCTTCCCTGGCATGAACTCAAGAGATCCATGAGTACCAAAATGAAGAACAGCATCAGCTTTAAAGATCTTCTCCACGTACGAATAATAAGCAGCAAATCCATGATGAGGACTCGCTGATTTAGAGAACAAAAGCCTCATCGGATCGCCTTCGTACCCGAACGTCGGCTGAACGCCGATGAATACGTTGCCGTATTCTTTACCGTACACGAGTAGGTTTTCACCATCGGAGTTCAGATTACCAGGCGGCTTTCCCCAATTCTCTTCGAGCGCGGTGGCGTAGGGAGTTAGAGTTTGGTACTCGCGAACACCCATTTTGTAAGCTATGTTGAGGTTAGGGCTGTTGAATTGAGCCTCTTTATCGTGAATTATGTCTTCGATTAAGGCTTCGGCGGTTTCTGGTAGGCCTTGTATGTCATAGCCATCACGTTTGAGCTCTTTGAGTACGGAGAAGATGGAGGCGAAGACGTTGAGGTAGGCGGCGGTTCCGACGTTGCCTTTGTCCGGCGGGAAGCTGAATACTGTGATCGCTAGCTTCTTCTCCGTCTGCATACATTGTTGACAAGGAAAATGTTTAATACTTAGTGAAAATTACAGACGAGCCCTAACTTATGGTGTAATTACCAAAAACCCACTCATTTATTGAAAAATACTAACACACCGGCTCAAGGGGTCTATTTGTAAGGTTGAGACGAAATTATAAAAAAAATTAAATAAACAGGGGTGTAATTATAAAAATGTCTTAACATAAGGAGGACTTTATGTAATTTTCAATAAGTGACTTTTTTTTGTTAATTACACAGTAAGTGAGGGGTTATGTCTATAATTTTCCCTAATACATATCCAAATGTAAAATTACATTTTAATTAGGAATAACTACTTGCACGCCCCTAACTTCTTGTTAATTACCACGAGGTTGTTCGAATTATGTAAATTACCAAAGCACTCTTATAAGATCTAAGAGCTCGAAATTCAGGGTGAAATTGTAATCTAATTTTTATCTGACAGGGTGAAATTGTAATATGTATTTACTAACGGGAAAATCATGATAGTTTCTCAATTTTAGGATTTTTTTCATAATTAAGGTCTTAGGCATGATGTTTGTTAAGAATAATTACATGCACAGCCTAAATTTATTGGGTAATTACCAAGAACACTAGAGATTTTACAAATTATCAAAATACCACTACAACCGGAAAATTTTGAATAAACTATTAACTATTAATAATCAAGGGCAAATAAATCATTTCACAGGTTCCGCTAGGGTTTATGACAGTCCGTTAACTTGAGAGGATGTAATGATAATTACGCATAAGTCAGGAGAGAAAACTGTAAATTTAGACCATAATAATAAACAAATGATTTTTCTATAAACTCATCTAAAATTAAGTCACATTTCAAATGCATCAAATTTACAGAAACCATTTAAAAATCCAAATTATGTCAATCTATTTTCCTTTTACCTTTCTTTCATCACTTTGCTAGTTTCAATTTACTATTTCATACAACAAAATATTCCAAAAAAAATACGTAAAAAAAGTACCTTTGTTTTCCTCTTCAGCTCAGCCCATCTGACAGCTCTAGTGCAAAGTTGCTCCACCCTTTTATGAAGTGCATGTGATTTCCCTATAACAATGCAACAACACATCCAATCAAAACACATTAAATTAAGCTAAAATTCAAATGCAAATTGAATTTTTTTTTTAAAAACAATCAATTTTACCTGTTCTAGGATCACGGCCCGCGAAAACGATAGGCTCCATGGCTCCATCAAGCTCAGGCAAAGCAACTTGTAAAGCCACTTGAATAGGATGAAGCCCTAATGTACTATTCAACCACTCCTCAGTTGTTTGAAACACCAAAGGCACAGCCACAAGATAAGGCACATCAAGCTTCATCAACGCCTCGATGGCCCTCGGATGGTCTTGTCGGGCCGGGCCCCCGACTAGAGCAAAGCCGGTTAGCGAAATTGCCGAGTTAATCATGGGCTTCTTCGTGATCGGGTCGATGAAGTACTTCTCAACGGGGCCCGAAAAATCGAGCCCGCCCGCGAAAATTGGTATAACCTTAGCCCCTTTAGCTTCAAGCTCCATGATCACCGCCACATAGTGACTTTCATCACCCGTAACGATGTGGCTACGTTGTAGAACAAGCCCGACTATAGGCGCGTTCGGGTTCTTAAGCTTTTCGTTAGTATCCCGCCTCGTCGCGTACCAATTCAAGTACTCCTTAACATCATCATACATACAAGGAGCCAAAGGGTGCCAAATGCCGTTATCTAGATACAAAACGGGGTCCGAGTACTCAATTTTCGTGCTTTTCAACGCCGGGACGTACGATCCCGAGATCATTTTCAAGAAATTGACAAGGTTATCAGGGGAACCACCAAGCCAAAATTGGAGACTAAGGATATATAACCTAGCATCTTGTGCCTTATCACTAGGTAAATACTTTAACACCTTAGGGAGTGTTCTAACAAGCTTTAGCATTTGATCAGCAAAGCCTGCAGATGATGATTTCTTGTTCTTGAAAAGCTGGAAAAAGGGGCTTTTCGATTGCCCTAATTGAGACATACTAAATGACCCCAATTTATTGAGTCTCATTACCTCCGGCATTGATGGGAACACCAGCACTGCATCAAGCCTTTCCCGTTCCTTTTCGACCGCCGACTTCACCTTCAACGCCAATTCCTCGACGAAGATCAACGATCCGATGAAGATGTTGGCGTCCTCGAGATCCTTACAGAATGTGTTGTATGTATCCTTGTCGCGGAGCTCCTCGACTAGGTATCCGACGACCTGGAACGACGCGTATTCGCCGCCGTTTTGATTTAGGGTTTCGACCGCGGCAGTGAGTGACGATTGGTACTGCGCTTCGAGCACCACGTACACGATTTTGACGGTGGGGAGGTTCTTGAGGTTGCCGGGGACGATGCGGCGGACCTCCGGCGAGGTTTGGGTGAACAATCCGTTGCCCATTGCCGCGGCGCATTTGAATTTGTTAGACGATTTTGTGGTGAGCTTTTTGGGGAGGAATGAGTGGAGGAAGTAGTGTTTTTGCGAGATTGATGAGAGGTTTTCGACTTTCGTGTTTGGTAGTGTGAATGGCGATGACACCAAAGACGCCATTTTTGCAATGCTCTGTTTTTGAAACAGAGCAAAACAGAGCAGAAATGATATTTACAGAGAGCTATGTATATATATATATATATATATATATAAGTGTGTGTATGTATAGGTTGATGATTTACTTACAGCTTGGGGAGCTGTTGTAGGGGGAGAGTGTGGGGAGTGAGTGTTTTATACAAACAGTTGGTATTTTAGTTAGTGGTTGGAGGGAGGGACACGTGTCAATTAGGGTAGGCATTGTTTTGGAGAGATACTTGGTAACTCCGAGAGTCCAACTCTCAAAAATCATTCATCACAAGCACATTGTTAAAACATGTATGCAGTCCACCAAAATTTATATATATTTGATTGTATTTTAACAATTTGTATATTGGATACGCTCCGGAAGTTGGACTATCGGCCACCAAGTATCACTTATTGTTTGGGCCGTTTTATGCTGGGTCGAGACCACCAGCTCGATCGTTGGGTCCCCAACTAGGGGGGTCATTTAGCAATTTAACCCCCTAATTGGGATCCAACGGCTGAGGTTTTGAGGATGAGTTTGGTTTCATGGGATTCTAGAGAGAGAAAGAGAGGACAGAGAGTGGCCTAGCTGTACTTTGTTTTATCTTTATGAATAGTTTATGATGAAGTTTATTGAATTGTGATTGGTTGGGTTGGATTTCATGGATGATGATAGGAATTGAGAGATTTTTGATGTCACTATTATGAGTGGCTTTTTGTTGTGAAATTATATGTGGTTTTGTGACCCTCATTGAAAAGGAATTGATATTAATTGTGTGTGGTTTAATGGGTCCAGGTATCCTAGTTTCGTGCCAAAGGATCCTTTCACCATAAAGAATATGAAATAAAATAAAAGATCCTTTTTTTTTTCCTTTTTTAGTTATTTATGTAGATTTTTTTAGGTATTTTTGATTGAAATTCTGAGAATTTCTCGACAAATGTGTAGAATGAGTACATTTGTTAAAATGATGTGATTTGTGTTGTCTTTGGATATATATTTAGATACATAATGTGTTAAATAATTGTATGTGTTTTTAGAGAATAGTTCGAATTTGTGAAATTTGTTAAATTAATGATAATAAGTTGATGCATGATGTGTTAAATGATTGATTTTAATTTTTTATATAATGATTATTCAAATAAAGAAATAATAAAATATGAATTAAATATTGCAATGTGTGAAAGGAGAAGAAGAATAAAGATGGGGGTAAATAATTTTGATTTATAATTGTATAAAATAATAGATGTAGTGATTAACAGCTGTTACATAGGGTAATGTGAGAGTGAAGTTGAAAAAAAGGGTGAAAATAGCTTTGTAGTATGAATTATTAAGATTTTGTGATTCATAATACAGAAATTAGATTTGAAAACATAGACAACAAAGACCTATTAACATTTTAGTTTGTAATTATGTGTTGAATATTGCTGTGTATTTTGTTTTTGTTGAAATTCAGTCCCAAAAGAGATTCGAGTCCTAGTGGCCAGAGAATCATTTTGGTCACGGATTGAGCTAGGATTGTAATTGGACAAGTAATACTAAGGCCCAGATTAAATCAGTTACTAGATGTGTATTATCCATGTCCAGGCCCAGGCCCAGGCCCACCAAATGAGCCCGAGACCAAGAACCTACCTGGATCCGGTAATAGTAATAAATTTTGGTCCAGGTCAGGTCCATACCCGAGCAAAACCCACGGGTCCATAACCAAAGAAAAACCCGAAAATACGAAACCCATTGTAGGTTGCTTTGAGTTTTTCAGAGTCCGGGCAAGCCTAGAGCATTGTAAACTGGTTTATGATTCTTGCTCATTAGCGTGTTTCAAATGTTAAAGCCACGTAAATGTATTCTTATGAGTTATTCTTAGAAAGTTTCGGACACAGAGTCCAAGTACAATAACATTACTCGTACTTAAACCCTACCTGAATACACTATTTTGTTGATTGTGATTGTCCGTAAAACTCCTAAGAAGCTCTTTGCTAATGTGCAATTAGAAGTTTTGGCAATATCCAAAAGTTCGAAACCAGAACGAACGCCAAAAATGTTCAAACTTCAAACTTGCACGTCGTCTAAACTCCCAGACGGAGTAAACGAAATTGTGCTATAGAACTGTCGAACAACGCTGGCATACAAACATATTTAAAATCTCTATATCACATTTCTCTTCTACATATAATCCAAGTACACAAGAAATAACAAGAATCAACGAACAAAAATAATGGCTACAAACTGATATGACTTTGTCTGCATGTAGAAACTCTCAGTCGATTTCCATATCAGAAATTGCTTCATTCAAGATCTTCTGAAGTTCTCCGACTCTTTGCCTTGTTAATATAATGCAATCCTGCAGGTATAAAATACATATCTCAATAAGCAGTCATCGTCAGCGTCGCCTAGATATCTAATGTTGCAACAGTGCAGTGTCTAAGAAAGCGTAACAAATTCTCAACATTTTGTATGTTGATCCAAATAATTGCATTGTGTTACCAGAAGGAACTTAAAATAATTGGACTTTAATATTTATTTATTTTAAATTCATTTAATCAGAGTGATTCTGAGGCGGTATAATCACAACAATCCCTATATCATCGTTCTAACGTGGGTCACATAACATGGATGGTTTTGGTCATCCCCCGACTTGAATGACCCGTTTAACCAGAAGAACCTTCAAACCCATTTGCTCCGCTGAACAGGATATCAAAAACAATATATATACACATATATATAAATATAAATAAGAGGTGAATTCACCTGGATTGCTGATGTATGAGCCAAACCAGGTCCACCTGGCTTATTAAGAGACACAAGCTGAAACGATGAATCGAGAACCACTGTTAGAAATGTTTCCATGATGGACTCCTCCTCGGAGGTAGGATCTGCCAGAATGTAGTTCTTGTGAAGTATGCATGTTAAGGAGTATGGTACTCTATTCAAGTTGAGCTTTCTTTTCTCCTTATTGACAGGTTCATTTTCCTTCATTGCTACAGCATTGTCGTCAGATAAAAGAACTATTCTCCCGTCATCATTGAGAGATACTACAGGAATCCGCACTGCGAGATATAGAGGTTTCTCATAATGTCAAAAATTACATTTCAATTGGAATTATAGCAAGCACTAGAGCAAATAATGAACTTTTTCTAATAAATCTAACCACATTAAAGCATAAGGGCTCGTAGAATTTGCTATTTAGGACCAGAAAACATTTTGGTTGAGAACTTCATCGGTAATGTAATTTTGTATAGTGTCACTCATAATAGAAGTCTCAAGAACGAATTAAAGGAGTTTCTTGATCAAGTAGCGTGTATGCACTTATAACAGACACAAGGATTACAATAGTTCATATTCAAGATCAAGAAAGAAAAACAAGAACAATGTGTTTTGGAAGTCAGGATTTGATGGGATACGTAGTTGGAAATCCTACTTTAGGTGTTTGGAATGAATAAATCAAAAATGGGATTTAATAAATAAATAATAAGATTTTTACATTATTCTTCTTTTAAAATATTGAACGGCGAGGAGTTTATATAATCAATTTCAACTCTAAATATGTCTTAAAATCCCAAAAACTAAGTTCAACTAAACAAATTCCCTTCCGTCTTCAAATCCAAATATATTCTTAATCAATGCCACACAGTGGAAGCCTAGCATTATTTGAATTGAGGTTCAGTTAAAAGAATGCAGAAAGAGGTCAAGAGTAAACATAAAAGTTGGCATCATCACAGCATATACATCAACAATGTGAACAAAAGCAGAGTGATTACTCACAGTGCGAGAGAGCTCCCACTGCAGAAAGCAATGCGGCATCGAAAAGTGCACCATCAGCATCCAGACAGTATATGTCCTGCAAAGTCATTCCCCATAGTGTTAAGAGGTTATATTAGTCGACTCATCCACTACAGGCAAGATATTCAATTTTCTGTTGGTATGACAGTGAAAAGTGAAATTCATTACCAGGTAAGCCATCCAAGCAGCTTTGCCACTGACCAAAGATAACTCTTTCATATCTATCATGCCGGAACTGCATCAATGACAAATATTAAGTAACAGAAAAATGACTTGAAAGATAGGGTGTGGATATGATGTCATAAAAGACCAAGTAATTCGACAAAAAGCTATAAAACTAAAAAGAAAACAGAACCCATTATAGGAATTACACTTGGAAGCACGACAGATGAGGAATTTCTGAAATAATGGCTACTTTGTAAAGATGTGAAGAAAATGATGATGATGTTAGAAACATTCTTTTTGTTATCTTTGTTTTCTTTTCCTGGATTCCAATACAGAGGCAATGAACATTTAAGCTAAATGAAGCTGAATCATCGACTGTGATTCTCGGAAAGATAGCACAAATGAGATATTCTTGTATTTTCTTTATTTTGGCCCCTTGATTCATAGCAACTCATGGAAAGAGGATCGTGTCACTGTGTTGTATTTAGTGCGACGGATACCCAGATTACAAAGGAAGCTACGAATTTTCCAATGCCAGAGAATTATTAAATCATTGATACCGAGATAGTTTCGTGTGATTGCTTGCCTCAAAATGGTGTCCGATAATTGCTTTGATATTACTGGTGCTACCTCTGCTGGCCTGCCAGGGCGAATCAGTGGAGAACAAATAGGAGGCATGTGGAAATCAATAGCTGGAAAATGAATAAGTATCAATAAACTCCACCGCAAGAAAAGAGCATGTATTATATGATCAAAAATATGACATCAAATTATTAACCTATGCATCCCTCATCCGGTGCCTCCATGGTTGGAGTCATGACTTCCAGTTTAATGGCCGCCAACATGGCCTGAGCATTTTATAAAACTTTCAATTAATCATCAAAGGTCTCAAAATGAATTTGCAGCAACAATAGAAGGGTTCACCCATTCATTGTACAATTGTATTAAAAATCATATGGCATTTACTTGTCAGAAATCAGTAAAGTTCAAAAGACGCCCTAGGAACTTATCTGCGAGAGAGAAGAGTAGCAAGAGATTAAATAAACACTTACAGTGGAACCTATCTTTGCTAGCGCCGATCCATTAGCAGATGCAACAGCTCCTATATTTTGGAAGTGTAGCAATTTCAGAAGGGGGTATAATTTTTTGGCAAGATATAAAAGGAGGCAACGTGATTAAAGGATGAAAAAATGTTGTCTAACCAAGCATAACGGTCGTGTCTCTAGCTCTTCCAAGGGGCCGGCCATCTGGTCTTATCGATTCAAGAAGGTGACGCTCATGAAAGCGTAAAGGAAAAAGGCGTCTAAAAGCATCCACCTCCATCTCCGAAGATAAATCATTCGTGGTAGCCATGCTATTGTAGTTTGCCTGTCATACAAAATCGCACCAAAGACGAAAATAACTCAGTCAAAGTATTATTTACTTCTTTCCTTTACGTCTTCACCAATGAAAGTACTTATTTTAGAAGCTCGAAAATTTTGTAACACAAATTGAACCGAATGTTGATAAGTCTAGCAAGAACTAAACAACAGCCTCTAGTTGTATAGTTAAAACGAATGTTGATAAATCTAGCGAGAACTAAACAACAGCCTGATATTGATACATACAGTTATTGATTCATATATATTTTCTGCAGAGTACTAGACAAAACTATATAGAATGGTTAAAAAATAAAAAATAAAATTCACACTTCAGTTCGTATTGGCCGTTGCTTTAACTCGCTTATACTAATTGCAAAGATACAAACAGATTAAGAACCAAATTGAAAACAGAAAACCGATACCTAGTACAAAAATCAAGTGTATTGTGAAGCTACGCTTTTACAATTCTTATTTACTAACCTTTACTTTCAGCTATCACCTATCGGTCGGAGAATAGAGGTGAATACGGCGGCGTATCGGCGGAGAAAATGGTGGCGGAGGCGAGAGCTACGGCGGAGGAAAATGGTGGTGGCAAAGATTTGAGACAGTGAGAGAGCAGAATTTGGAGGGGTTTACTTATTGGGCCTTTGAGGTTCTGAAATAGGCACATCTATGGGCCTCATTAAATTTGAGGCGGCCCAATCTAATTTAATTTGGCCCGTTTTAGTTTGAGATGGCCCAGCCAGTCAATCGGCGGGGATTATCCGGACCCTGACCCGGACCCGGCAAGTAATTCATTTTACAGAGAAACTAAACACATATAAATGTATGTGTTTAAAAAGGAAATAAATGTTAAGGTTTGTACCAAATTGAAGTTACCAAAATTTCGGAACGAATCTTCATTTCATAATAGTGTACCTACCATAATAGTGTCACATTATTGTGGGATTGACAAATATCCATTTATTTTGCATTATCATTAGCAATCTTTTTTTTTAAATGAACACTTGTTAATCCCACAATAACGTGACACCATTGTGTAATAGAAAATCCGCTCCGTCAGAATTTAGCTCATCAAAAGGAAATAAAAGTTAAGGTTTGTAGCAAATTGAAGTTACCAGAATTTAGCTCATCGTGAAAGTTGGGGCTAAAGGTGTTGGTACATTATTTTGTATGGTATTATATTATGAAAAAAAAAAATTGTACGAGTCACTAGTTAGACAATAATTAACATTTAGATAAATTATTAATATTTGTGTTTTTCAACCATATAATACTCAATAAATAATTATAATAATCTTCATTTAATTTTCAGTTTTAAATAAAAATAATATTCTTTGGCCAAAACGAGTGTATTATTCGTCAAATATAATACGGGATACGTAAAGTACGTAAACTAAACGGTTCAACTCAAAAGTACGAGTATTATTTGTTATATTCATAATGCATACAATGAAACAGAAGTATCTTCAATTATATGTAGGTACGCGTACTATACGAGTATAATACGAGTTTTAAGTAAAAGGTTCTTTCCATTACATTGTAGTACATTAGTCTTTGGTGGTAGCATTAGAGTTGGGTTGTCTAACAATGTATAAAGATTGTACTGCCCTATCTATCGAACATACGCAGGTTCGATAGAGTTAGGTAACAAATCATACGCTGGTTTTGGTTCTATGGATCAATAAACCAAAATGGATGATTTTATAGAAGGAATAATTACATGCCACCTTTCACCTATTGAATAACTACGAGCCCCCTCAGATTTCACAAATTACCAAAACACCCCTTGTGTCAGACCCCAACAACACGACGACACAAGTTACCAAAACACCCCTTGTGTCAGACCCCAACAACACGACGACAAATAGGGGTGATGTTATAATCTGCTTACAGGTAGTGAAAATGGTAATGTATTTAGTAACAGGGGGAGTTATGACAAATGGCAATTTCTTAAATTTCAGAATGTTTTCCGTAATTAGCATCTTAGGCAGAGGGTGATTATGTAATTTATCATATCTACAGACGTACACATCATACGTTCTATTTGCATCTTTTCTTTTGTTCGCTCAGGACCAGACCAAATACGAGATTGTTTGTTGAATTGTTGTCGGATAGGGGGGATGAGAACTGAAAATTCCAAATTCTAGTATAAACCAAAAAATTATATATGGTAGAAATCTACTACATGAATGGTTAGGCCAATGATAACTGTTTGTCTGGAATGAGACAAGGCAGTCAATCTTGAAATTTGACATGCATCGATTTGGACACATCCAGAAAGACTACTATGCAAGTTTTGTGCAACATGTATGTGGTATTTTCTTCAAAAACCACCAGACAGAACCACATATAAGTAGCAAATCGTATTTAACAATCGAATATATGACTTCGTATGATTCATCATAACCACAAAAGTCTCCTTTAATCACTCAGATTCATGAAATTACTTCTTCAATCACCATATAAGGCCAAATAAAACACAGGCATAGCAAATGTATAAATCCTCGCTTTTTGCATATTGATTCGAAATGCCATATTTCCACCAAAGCTGTAGTAAGATAAGATCCCGTAATGCATCAGGATATAATGTACTTGCCTCAGCATAAAGCTCCATATGGGCTTTCACCATATTCTCAGGAAATCTGAGAAAAAACCTCCTCTAATTGGCTTTCGTTCACTAGCACACCAAGTTTTTGTGTCAACACAGCATCCAAGGTATCAGCTTCAATGCTTTTTACAACATCAAGAGAGGACATCTCCATGTACTCATTCAAGTTGTGAACAGTTCCATCTATTTAGGGGGGGAAAAAAAACAGAAACAATCTGTTCAGCCTTATGTTGCTCTTTTGCAACTTCATCTAAGAGAATACATGTGAAGAAATATATGAACTAGAAAAAGTGGAGATATTCAATTTTCCTGGGGTAAATGAAATATTAACCTTTACCTCCAAATATTAAGATAAAAGACTGACGGAAAAATTGTAAAAAGCTCAAGTTTGCAATCTTAAAACGATCTTAGAGGAGATTTGTAAAAATGTGTTATATGATGTATGAATCCAACATCCATCAAGACAACTTTTACCTTCAGCAACAATTACTTCAGATGAAGGTGGTGGAAAAACCCACTCTCCAGCAGGATCTTTCATGTGTCTTCTATCAGATGCAAAACATCTAAGGAATATTGGTGCATGTACAATCCGGAAAACCCTGCAATTACCAAATTAACCGTCCTCAAACAGAGAAATGACTTTAAATCCAAAATTACTCATAGTTCTTGTAAAACTAGCTTTGACCGTAAAATCAAGTGACCGTGGATGGTTTGCAACTTGGTTAAGGACCAACAACTATTGTTCAGTAAATCAGATTTGCTGAACTGTGTCTTTGCATTAAGTCATTAATCATATGTTTCCAATATGGTACAAAATTCAATTTGTTTATCTTTGCATTGAGTCATTAATCATATGTTTCTAATTTGTTTATAGGAGATAAGTAAAAATGGAAATAAAAGATACAAGTCCTCCCACAAAATAATTCATACCTCTGAAACTCAGAGAACAGCTGAAATGAAGGCCGAATAGTTTCTGCTACATATGTGGCTAAAGGAGACGGAAAAGGAAGAGTTGAATCTAAATCCCAAACTAGATGAGGCAAGTTGCTTTCTTTTCCTTTCTGCACGAAACATCATGAAACACAAACTTGACATGATAATCCCAGATATAATTCCAGATAGTTTCATCGATAAAATATTAAGATTCTTACTTGTACACAGATAACGTGATAATCCCAGAGAATTACCCCATCTGCTCTATGGCTTGCCTTCTGATGCCACAATGGAATCTGATAAACAGCAATTAATCCAGGTAAGCTTCAATTTATCAACATCGTAATATTTTTGTTAATCAAATCAAGATTCCACGAAACTGTCTATTTATGATTTCATAGGCTCAACATTCAAAGAACACATAGAGAGGATTAAGAAACCGATGAAAGTAATCCATCCGAATAAGCCGCAGTTTATCAACCTCGTTTCATTTTCTGTTAATCAAACCAAAATTACAAGGAAACTGTCTTTTTACGGTTTCTTAGGCTCAACGGTTCACGAACACATGGACGAGGATTAAGATTAATCAAAAAACTCTTGCCTGCTTTTTTTCATTGGAAATGAAAACCACAAATAGATCAGAACCATCCGATTTCGCTATTCCTTCCTCGCTCAGCTTCTTGCACAGAAAGTATACATTCTCCTCACTATCAAAATAAGACACAAAACAACAAACTAAAATTCTAAACTCCGAAATCGAGGAAATGCTGAGATCAGTTGCAATACAACCAACCAAAAATCAACTACAAAGCTGATCAATCAAAACAAATCAGTAAACAGCTAACTGCTAAAATCACACAAACATCCATAATACAATATTATAAAGTCTAATTTTAGGTATATGCTAATCATTACAAAATATCTGACGCATTTGTAATGCATTTTCAATATTTTTTACTTTTTTTTTTTTATCTCTATCTGCATATGTAAAATTTATAAATGCAGCCAAATAAATTCATAAACGAACCAGAAAAACAAACAATCGAAGTAAACAACCGTTAAATTCCATAAACAAACAACAACAATAAAAATGGAACACAGCTGCATATTCGATGTAATATATATATATATAAGCATATCAAAAGATCAAAGAAGACATAGAATTGAAATTTTTACCAGTAATAAGGAGTGTGATCGAAACGAGAAGAAGAAGAAGAAGAAGCATCCAATTTCTCAGTCGCCATTTTTTGCTAGTACTTTACTCTTTCTTCATTCCTTGTAATTTCTTGTTTATATATTTTTGATACAAAAAATTGCAACATTAGTCCTATAAAATAGGGTTTATTGCAATTTTAGTTCAACTATTTAAAAAAATTCGAACTTAGCCACGTGTGATGCTTATTTTTACATTTTTAGTCACTGTCGTTAAAATTCGGAACCAAACCATTAGTTTGGCTACGTGCTTTGAATATGAGAGCTAATAAATACAATGGCAGATGCATTATACTCGTCAAATTCCGTCTAATTTTTAACAAATAAGACCAAAGTTTCATAAATTACATCAGATAGAACTAATTTTGCAAATTTATAAACAATAAGACTAAAATTTCGTCGAATTTTTAATAGATGGAACCAAAATTTCAAAAAGTTGCATCATATAGAACTAATTTTGTAAATTTATAAACAATAAGACTAAACTTGCAACATGCTCTAGCCCGCGCGAATAATATTGTGATTATCCCTTTGTTTAAAAAATTATAGATGATGGGGATACCCTGATCCGATAATTCGAAATAATTGGCCACATAGATTTATAAGACTCTAAACAAGGGGGAAAAGGTCACAACTTGTGACAATCTGAAATTGAATTCAGGGTCTCCCATATGAAAGTGTAGCCTGATACTATTGGACTAACAAGTCTTTCGTGTAGTTCTCTCTTGATAATGAAATTGGATTTTCCAAATTATTTAGGCCCTTCAAAAACGAGCCCAACACATAAATGTTCTTTATAGTCACACAAAAGGCCCAATAGAAGCCTTTAAAATAAACACTCTTTCAAATCATAATAGAAGCCCAATGGACTTGCCAGAAGAACCCACCGGCGCCACCACCTCCTCCGCCGGCGACCACCGCCAAGCACGGCGGAGAATCTGCACCGACGGCTGCGGCCGTCCTACGAACGTGTGCCTCTGCCACGTCCTCCCTTCGACTCCGCTGTCTACCGCCGCAAAAATCGTGATCCTCCACCACCCACACGAGCGCCGCCACAAGCTCGCCACCGTTCCGATCCTCTCCAAATGCCTCCGAAACTGCGAAATCATCGTCGGACGTAAGCTGAAGTACGGCCAATCGAAGCTTCTCGATTCTCTCTACGATGAAGCCTGTGAGAAGCCCGATTTGCCTCTCAATCGAGCTCTCTATCTCTTTCCAGGTAAAAAGATTTTTCCTTTTTCTCCTTTACCCCTTAATTGAGCTTAAGGTCGTAAACGAGACATTGTTTGAGCTTGTTTGAAACTATTATCATGTTTCGAAATTTGTATTCAAGTTGGATTGGTTGTTAATTGAGTCGAGATTTAATTGAGTCAGAGTTTTAATGGAGCTAAACACTCAGTTTGATTTTCATGTACATAATTTTTTGATTTTTTACTAATCAAGTAAAGTTCGAATCGAGTTTCGAAATTTATCGAACACAATCAGTTGTTCAAATTTCGTTTGATATGAGCTTTAATAGAGCCGAACTCGAGTAGTTTGCACATATTATTTCACTTTCTATGAGTTGAGATTGAACCGAGTTTTAAAACTTATTAAACACAAAAAGTTGTTCAAGCTTAAGCTTAATTTGATATGTTAACAAACTGAGCTCAAATAAACTTTTTTAACCATCAATCTCGAGTCGAGCATTGTGCAGTTGGTTGTCCTTTTAGCCTATTTGAGCTTGTGCTGTATTTTCATATGTAAGAGATGTTGAGATTTAAGGTGCTTTTTCTGGAGGTTTTAGATTCAATTATAGCATAAATATGTTTCTTAAGTTGCTAATCTTAAGTAATTACCATCATTAAGCTAATCTTAATGGATTTCTGAGTATTATGATTATCACGCAATATTCATACTTTATATTCAATGTCTTCTG
Source organism: Buddleja alternifolia (assembly GCA_019426215.1). Taxonomy (NCBI): domain Eukaryota; kingdom Viridiplantae; phylum Streptophyta; class Magnoliopsida; order Lamiales; family Scrophulariaceae; genus Buddleja; species Buddleja alternifolia. The sequence goes on from CM033401.1 coordinate 2,124,850, forward strand.
TGTGAAAAAAACCAATTTGTGTAACTTGGAAGTTGTTTGGTTGTAAACGAGTCTAATCGAGTCAAATAAGTAGTTTTTCAAACTTATTTGATTTATTATCAAGCTTTAGAATTTGTGTTCGAGCTTGATTTGATTGATAAGTGAGCCGAGCTCAAACGAGTTTTAATCGAGCCGAACATAAGTCGAGCTCGAGTAATTTGACTAATTTGCACATATTTTACATGAAGAAAACTTCATCTTTACCATTACTATGTCTTTCTACCATTATCTCATTTCTTGTATTGATGAGAACTATATATAGGTCCAAACGCCTATCCATTATCTGAACTAAATCGATTCAAGTCCTCTCTTGATAACATCAGCGCAGATAATAATTTCATTCTAATCTTTTTTGATGGGACGTGGAAGCACGCCAAGGAAATGGTATCTGCAAGTTCATCATTTTTATCCAAGTTTGCTGTACAAGTATGTTTAGATTTTGATGTTGGAGTTAACGGTGGGACTATTTTTGACTCGGAGTTGATTCTAAGGAAAGAACCGTTTGCTGGTTGTATGAGTACAATGGAGGCAGTTGCAAGGTGCTTACGTTTCCTCGAGCCTAATGGAATTGATATTGAGTCGAAAATAATTGAGGTTTTGAGAGCTATGGTTAGTTTTCAAGCTTGCTTCTTGAAACCTTTCAAGCCAAGAACAAAATTAACGAAGACGGATGAACGAAAGAACGAGAAGAATGAAAACACTGATTCACTCTATTAATGACATTGAAGTTCTTACTAAGGTAATTTTTGGTTCATTTTCATTTTAAGTTCTTCATGAATTTCTTAGAATTTTTCTGTGAGGATAGTAGAGGGTATCCGTTTAATCCACTTACCATTTATATCATGTTAAGATATTATTTTTTGGTGCCTTTGAAATTGTTTCATTTGAACTATGCAGAGCATGATCCACAGCATTCAATCTTCGTTTCTTTTTCTGCTCTCCGTTTGTATGAACGTGGTTTTGCATTTTACATTCCGCACATAGGTGGGAGGAAATTATGTATATGATTTACTTGAAGAATTCTCAAATGTGTTAAATTTACGATGAAATTTGTGTCCTTCGATTTTGAAACTTAACAATTGTGGTTGAAGCTGAAGTTTTGTAACTAAATGTATGTATAAAAAGTGTGTTTCCGGTTTTTCTTCTTCACTTTAACCCGTGAAACATGTGTTCGTGTTGGTTGGTTGCCTCGTTATATGGATGATTGTGATTGTCTCGGGAGCTACTGAAAATGACCAAAAACTATACAATTGCTGCACGCTCCCATGTAAGGACCTGACCCGAAATTTGGGTATGTGATTGTACCCAATCCACTGACCGGGTCGGGTTAGGTCTGTGTGTATAATGACTAAGGTTATTCTAGGGTTTGGGCCTGATATGAGTATCACGCAGCGTATGCCATAAATGGTTGTGATTATACATGACTTAGGTTTTGAGAGAATCACCGGTACACTTCCAGTTGCTTTGTTAGCTTTTTGTGACTTTTCTGTCAACTATACCTATTTTTAATCTTCTTATACATGATTGACCTTTTCATATGTTATAAATACTCAAATTTTACTGACCATTACTGTTTTGGGATATGGTTGTGAATGATTAATACAATTCAAAGGTAGTGATGTTCCTTTATTAGATTTTTGGGGCCTGTTTGGACTTGTGAGGCTGATGGTGGGGGTCCTCATTTACCTTATCTTTTCTTTCATCCCATGATAAGTGTGCACCTTGATTGGCCTCCATCTCTTGTTCACTAATTCTGATAGATTGCCTCAGCAGCATGCAACTACTGTAGACAAGTGATAATCCCGGGGTCGTGCACCAGAAATCATCATCCTCCATGTGATGGGCTCGTATGTGAGACCCCGTATAAGAAGGGTTGAGATCTTTCCAAACTCGTGAGTCTCTGAAACCACTCTTAAGTAGATGCCATGCCTCAAGCATTAGTCCATGGGTTCGGACATCTTCGTGGGACCCACACAAGAAGGGGGTGGGATCTCCCTAGACCTGCGAGTCTCTGGAGCCCCTAAGCATGAAGCACCATCTACAATGGGTTTCGAATATCTATAGCTCACTGCGTAATTATAACGAGACTTTGGCTCCAGCGTATGAATCAATATCAAGCGCTCATGTATAGTGGGTTATTCTGAGTTTGACAACATAAACAAATGTGATTGTCACGAGAGATCTTCTAGAGATTGGTAGATATATACTTGAAGGGTTGTAAACGAGTCAAGTCGAGTCGAACAAGTTGTTGTTCAAGCTTGTTTGAATAATTATCGAGTCTTACAATTTGTGTTTGAGTTTGGTTTAATTGTTAATTGAGCCGAGTTAGAATGAGTTTCAGTCGAGCCTAACACGAATTGAGCTCGAATACCTTGGTTTTTGCACATATTTTATCAATTTTCACTAATTGAACAGAGCTCGAGTCTGAGTTTCAAATTTATCGAACATTTAAAAGATTGTTCAAACTTGATTTGATATGTTAACAAACGGAGCTCAAACAAGTTTTTATCGAACGATCTCAAATCGAGTATCGAGTAGCTTAGTTTGTCTTTCAGTCCTGTATAAATTCTACGGTGCATCATGAATCAAGAAGAGAATTTTTGTGCATCTCTAGGTAACTATATGTTGAACTAATGTTTTCAGGTGCGCAAGATAATGGATTTTTCTACGGTGGACTGAGTGTTACGTTTTATGTCTATTTTTTTTTTACGCACTGAGGTGTATTATGTGTAGATCCCACATATAGTTGTGTGAAAAAGATAGACACAATGGTATATCTTGGAGTAACAATTCTAGTGCACCATAGAACTACCCGCAAGATAATGACCCATTGCCACTTGGTGACCAATTACATTTTCAAAATTTTGAATTTTTTAATTAACATTATTACTACTACTTAAGAACTATATTTTGACTTTCTAAATTATTAAAAAGGTCATAAAATTGATAATGTCATTTCACAAGCATTACAATATTCAAATCATCGTTTTATTATCGTGATGTGGTCAAATAAAAGCATAATAATTTGCAGTATTTTTGTTGGCTCTCTTGGTAATGTCACTTTCAGTCGTCAATCTTCCCAATTGAGTCCGGACCGTCTGATAAAGCCACCGCCCAAACCGTCCATTTCCTATTGCTCTCTGCACAATAAAATATAAAATACATTTAATTTTGTATCATGTTGAATCTCAATTTAAATGATGTTGACTATCAGTTGTAGGAGTATAAATAAAGGAACTGCTATTCATTTATCAAAAAAAAAAAAAAAAGGAACTGCTATTCACACTTCGAAAATTGATCTCAAAATTGATAGTTGCACTCTCGCCCTACTTTTGCGCCAATTAATTGACCAAAATGTCCATGCATTTTAACAGTATATTTTACCCTTCAATTGAAAACATAAATGCCCTCCATAATTCATTATTTACAATTTCTTCAACTTTATATTTTCATCTTGACGTGGCAAGATTAGACAACATCGTAATTTTTTTTCATTTTGTCCTTTTTAACTTCATTTGATGTATTTTATATTGTTCATCAATATATTATGTGCACTATGTATTATGCAACTATTAAAAAAATCCTTTACAAAACTAGACAAATGATAGAGCCCAAAGGATAATGAAAGCTATTGAGTTCATGGTTTAAATCGCGATTTCGATGATGATATTGATCTATATTATTTCGGATTAGTAATGGCATATCAATCAATTATGGGGCTATACGAAATAAATATATTATTGAATGCTTAGAAAATTCCAAAAAAAAAACAAAAACTGTAGCAAAATATATATCTCTTCAGTTACTACTTAAAAACACATAACAAAAAGTACACTAGATATAGTCAATATTATTAGATATCGTCTTCCGTAGTATCCAGATATGGCCGCTAAACCAATCTATCTGAATATCATTTGATATGATCTAATATTGTCGGTTATATATAAACTCTAACGGCACGTTTAGTACAAGAGAATACTCATTCCTGAAAAGGTTTGTCCCACTTTTTTATTCCTACTTAATGTTTGGTAAGTCCAAAAGAAGTGAGACTCATAAGTCATTGGATTGATTATTCCCACTAAAAATGAGAAAGTTCAGTCCTCATCAAATCATGGGGAATCCTTATTCCCACTTAAGTGGAATTAAGTGGGAATAATAATTAAAAAAGGTAACTTTCTTTATTATCCTAAAATCAATGTAGAGATCTTATAAATCTTTTGTATGGTTTGCATATCCAACAAATTCCATAAAACATAATCAACGTTCAATTGAATTCATCTGCCAAATTATTCCAGAGAATTTTTTTTCCCCAAAGAACACCAAGAACACGTGAGTAGTTTTTTTGATGTATTACGTTTGTTTTATCCTATGTCGTGATATTTTGCGAATGGATGTAAAGATTATAAGTTCTTATCATGATTAGTTTCACTTTACTATGCCGTAATATCCATCAACAAGCTTGTTTGTTTCTTGGATTTATGCTCCATTGATGAAGTCCCTACATCAACTTCAACTTGCATCAATTTGTCGTAAATTCACTTTGCATCAATATTTGTCATTCTAAAATTTCAATTTCTTTCTCTTACTTTCTTCTTCAATGAGTTCAAAGAAGACCCTTTTGAATATATTAGGGGCACGTTTGCTTGCTTGGTTTGGAGCTGATTCATTCATTATCCTATACATTAATATGTTTGTTTCAACTAAGTTTGGCCCAATATTAGTAGTAGGCCTGGAACTTAATCAGCCCAAGGATGGGTTAATAGATCCCACCACACAGGTGGTATTCAGTATCCACATGTTTTAATGGCTGAGATTGAAATATCCATTCACAAATCTGCCCTTGGTAGTATTACCTTCTCAAACCCTCCTTCTCATCATAGAAAGAAATCATTTTGCTCTTCTTTTCCCAAGTCCAGCAGCACCACTGCCCATCGTAAACACTCGTCTGCCACTAAATTTTGCATGATTTTATTTTTTATTATCTCGTTGTTCGATTTTTGACGCGGTTAATTGACAAATTTTTCTTATTATTTTTGTTTTGCAGTTGTTCGATTCACAGCATCTCAAGACTGAATCAAGGTAAGTGATCCCAAATTTTAGTAAACACATTCATGCATCTTCGATTTGTGGTGGTAGAGAATAAATATAAGATTTTCTTTTGACAAAATATAATATATTATTTCATTTTATTACAAAAGAAAGTTGCCAACAAAAAGACAAAATATATGATTTAGTATATTTTTTGCCATAACTTGAAAAAATAAGGGCAATATGGTCATCTTGCTTCGAATCAAGAGTTGAAATCACCCCATACCAAACAACAAAATTCCAAATCACACGAGATATCAAAATTATTTTCTACCCAACCAAACACTTGAATGTATTGTATTGTACCACAATTTTGCAAACATAATTTTGCAAACATATCCTTGTGGATACAATCACTCGCTATCAAGTCTAAGCAAGCAAACGCGCCCTAGATGTATATCTTAGTTGGCCATGAATTTTTCAGAGAATAGATTTCACTACTTGTTTGCTTGTGAATATTATTATTAATTATGTGATACTGTTGTGAAATTTAATTATACTTTAATAGTATAATTGTCTATATCAATGAGACTTTATTAAACATTAATAAATTAAAAAGTGAGTAACTAAATTTTAAGTAGTTAAAAAATATAATCTAGTGTAAAAAAGAAAAGAAAAGGTTCCAAATAGAAATGAGAATATGGAGGCATGTCAACTTGTGATATTAATAATATAATGAACTTCAAATAGTGAATATTTGGTTTAGTAAATTGCCTAATATAAAATACTAATTTTTAAACTTAAACAACTTTCAATATATATATAGGGTCAAGATCTAATACATACCCTATATTAGATAAGATATAAGACCCAATCTACACCATTGGTTCCATTAAATCCAACAGTCCAAAAATGAAGCAAAAACAGGCTGGAAAATTGATTCTAATTGGGGTCAGGGGTATAATGGTCAATTGACCTCAATATACAGTATCCACTTACCAAAAAAAAGGGCACAAAATCTCCCCTAAAACATCCCTAAAATCTCTCAAAATTTAATCGCAGAAAATCTCTCGAGCTTGGACTGTCGGCAACAATGTCATCGTCACATACATCAAAACAACCTCTGCATTCAGTAAAACTCTTCAATAAGTTCAATAAGTACCACCCTCGAAAGTGCAGCTGCAAAGTCATTATCTAAATCATGCCCTACTGGCTGATAAAAGTTCTCACAAAAAACTGAATTTTCCAGCAAGTGATGGGTTGGGAATATAGAGGACAAATCCAAGGAATGCATATGGATTTTTATGAGTATAAGCACAAGTTGCGAGTCTTTTTGCATCTCATGCAAGGGATAAAAAGCCAAGTATCTTATAAGCCATTATACAGTATGTTATAGCACATTGTACGGTATATTATAACTCATTATACAGTATGTGTTAATAACATATTAAAAATATTTAATTATACAGTATCTTATAAGCTATTATACAGTATGTTATAACACATTATGCAGTATATTATAATTCATTATACAGTATGTTTTTATAACATATTAAAAATAGTCAATTATACAGTATCTTATAAGCCATTATACAGTGTGTTATAACACATTATACGATATATTATAACTCATTATACAGTATGTGTTTATAACATATTAAAAATATTTAATTATACAGTATCTTATAAGCCATTATACAGTATGTTATAACACATTATGCAGTATATTATAATTCATTATACAGTATGTTTTTATAACATATTAAAAATAGTCAATTATACAGTATCTTATAAGTCATTATACAGTATGTTATAACACATTATACAATATATTATAACTCATTATACAGTATGTGTTTATAACATATTAAAAATATTCAATTATACATTATCTTATAAGCCATTATATAGTATGTTATAACACATTATACGGTATATTATAACTCATTATACAGTATGTGTTTATAACATATTTAAAATATTCAATTATACAGTATCTTATAAGTCATTATACAGTATATTATAATACATTATACGGTATACTATAACTCATTATACAGTATGAAATATCTGATCAAATGCATCTTGCATTTATCAAACTATAACATTTTGTTGTATGCCTCATGTTTTTATTGAGCCCATAAGCTCATGGTGATAAAGAGAAAATGCTTCATGCTTCATATATATATATTGCTATTCTTTATCTTTCAAGAACTGTGCGTACGCGTTATACTGCAAAGGTTCAGTGAGGAGAGATGCATACATATATTATATATATATATAGAAGAATGAGCAGAGAGCGTGAAAGAAGTTGAGTTATATATAGGCGGAGTGTATATATATGTATACCAATGAAATCCACAATATGTAAGCTCGGCAGTAATTTTCCTGCATGATGAATAATGAAATTATAATTGTAATTGGAAAGAAAAAATGAATTGGGGATAAAAGAATCTGTTATAGCTTAATGAGTGGGATTTGATTTTGATCCTGCATGAGTTTGTTAGATTTCATTAACTAAAATGCCCCTGCATCATTAAAAATAATTATACAAACTGAAAAAAGTAGTTAAATTTGGACCTTGAGATCAAATAGTATCAATGGTGTATATTGGGTCTTAGATCTTACCTAAAGTATAGGAATTTATTTGATCCATACCCTATATATATATATATACACACACACACACACATACCGTGTGTAGTAAAGTTATTAGCACACATATGGGTATTACAGTCATAATAAGTAAAATTGTATGCGAGTCCAATGGGTGTATTTCAAGGAACCAAATAAAGGAATGGGAAAGCCTTTTTCATTCTGTCTTTAGTCCATGATTCTAACCAAACATGGGCTGGGGAAGGCCATTCCAGGTGGATTCTCATTCTACCCGGATTGACCTTTCTTGGAATAAGCAACCTGCATACCAAACGTGCCGTAAGAAAATAGTTGATCCGAATACATATTGACCGATACATACAGATACCTACTGATAATTTTAAGCATGACCGAGATAGAAAATTTATATTTAACAATATGAATAAGTGGAAGAAAAAGATACGAATATTGTGTGCTACGTCAAACTGCCAACTGCCAAATTTCATGACCAAAGTTTGACCATAAAAGATGAAAAATAAAAAAATATTATTGATAATACATATAAATGAACTAATAATTTTGCTAATTAGAAAATTTTACACACAGTTTGTGGACACGGGTTAGACCTATGAGAAGAAAATTTAATTAGCGTTGGAATATAATGAGTTTGAAAATTTAGGTTGGAGCATAGTCATTAACTTAATCTAATCAAGTACAACGTTTTTTTATCGAATTGAATACAACTATACAAGTTCAAAACATAAAAAATAAAAAATTGTAGATTTATTGTTATGGTTGTGAATTGTAATTGTATGTTATCAAAACTAATTGTTTAACTCATGACACTGACACTCCTGCTACTGCGCTAATCCAAGCAATGATCTTTGAGGAAAGAAGCAGACTCTACTGAATCAAATCCAAAACTAGTCATCAAGAGAAGAGATAAGTTATTGCTTGTCGGCGTTAGGGCCTCCAACGCGGAATTGACCGGTGGTGGTTGGTCGGAGGAAAGTAACGAAAGCGGGAAATGTCTAATGCAATGGATGCAGTTGTATAGAATGGCGTTTTGTGTTGCCAAGTGTGCAAAGAAATAAAGTTGCATCTCTGCTACTAGCTATATCTTTAAGGTGACAAGTGTTTGTTTTTAACAATTGGTATTATACTCGAGGTCATGGGTTCAAATTTCCCAAGCTGGTGCAGGGCGGTGATTAGGGGTGTTCATCGGTTTAGTACGATCCAAAAAGTTCAATCCGGTTTCAGTCGATCGAATTTTCAGAAGAAAAAAATGGCCTAATTTGAATTTTGACTATCGCCTTTTTCTATCTCAGGTTGGAAAAAATTAATTTAAAGTATGAAGTGCTCGAGACAAATAATCAGTTATAAAAGCTTGCAATTCAAATGAGTTTGTTAAACTTCTACAAAAAATTGATAACTATATGGAAATAATTTGATTTTAGCTATGGAAACTTTAATTCTACTTCTTTCTATTCCTATGAGTTGTTACTAGGAAACACATTTTTTTATAGTTTTTGGTCTACATTATAAATAAAAATAAATAGTGTTTTTTAGTTAATCGAACCGAACTTCAAAATCTAAATCGAACCGAAAACCAAAATTTTCTAAAAAAAAACACCAAGAATCAAAATTCGGTTCAGTTTGGATGGATAACCGAACTGTGCACACCCCTAGCGGTGATTGTGGAATTATTGTGATTGTGCGTCTATTGGCAGCACTATCACTTGAACTCGAAAGTACTATGATTGTGTCGGGATACTAAATGTGTAATAAAATAAAGTTACATCTTTGATATCAAGTATAACTTTTGACCCGATCATAAGTGTTTGATCCTAACAAAAATTGCATTACTTAATGAAACCCATCTTGTTACAAGGGTTATGCTTTACATGGTTTATTTTACTTGATTTAGCAATGTAAAATCATGCAATTTTTAATTTTATTGAGTATATGAAAAAGTTCAGTAAAACTTATATTTCACATTTAAATATTAAAATTTTAAAAAATATTTTATTTAAATATCACAAAGACAAAAACATACACGTGTTTGTACACACACATGGTAGCATCATGCCAGGTAATTTGCCTAAGAGTAGCAAAGTTGCCGTCCCCTGCACTAAAAAGTGAAAGGACAATCAAATTGGAATAGCGCCTAAATAATAACTTTATTTAATTGACTTAAGTAAGCCACATGAAGTAATAATATATGTATTATTTGTTGTAGCTAATAATTCATAATATTTTTTAATTTTGTTTGTAGAAATGGTTAATCGTAATGTGGATTGATGGAAATATGGAATACATATTTGGAAAAGTTATATACATATGGATATATATATATATGTAAGAGTCACATTTTATATGATTGTTATAGAATTTGATATAGTATTAAAAAAAGTTCATAATGATATAAAAGCATATGAAAGCATTAAATATGGTTTATGACTTATTAATTATTATACATTTATTTGTGTATTTATGCATATATGGAGTAAGAGAAAAGAATTCAATCACAAAATAAATTTGATTATTCTAACTTTAAAAACCAGTGAGCCAAACCTCAAGTTGCCCTACTATGTTAATTGAGGGTTTAAAGAGATAAAAATTTCAAATTCTTTATAAAAAAAATTCATTTGATGTGTTTGGATAATTTTGTAGTGACGCCAAAGCAAGCTCAAAAACTTTTGTTAGTTTTAAGCAAGTATTTTTTTAATTATTATAATGAGTTTGAAATTCTCTTAGTATGAATTTATTGAAGAAAAGGGTTCCTCAAATACTTTTGTTAGTTTTAAGCAAGTGTTTTTTAATTATTATAATGAGTTTGAAATTCTTTTAGTATGAATTTATTGAAAAAAAGGTTCCTCAAATTCAAAATTTTCAATTGAACTGCAAATTATTCTGAAGAAAAAAAATTCAATTATTCGATCATTTAATTCTCAATTGAATTAGCATTAATCAAAGACTTATAACTACATAACAGCATTCGATGCATATATTACTAATAATCTTTCACAATTTTCAAAAAAATTAAAATAAATAGTTATGATTATATTTTGAGTTACATTTGAAGTGAAGAAATAGATATGACCAATTGAAGTGAAAATGACTTGAACCAACCATGTTTTAGCATTTTCCCTTTTTCTCTTCTTATTTGTATATTCCAACCTAATTTATTTTACTTCCCTTATAACTTTAACCTTCTTTCCTTTTTCTTTACCCTTATCCAACGTACATACCTTAATTATCAATTAAATGATTCACTTATGGGTAAGTGTGATAAGTGAATCGAGTCAACTATAATAGGATAATTTAAATTAATTTAAATTTTTATCAAGTTTCAAAAATTATGGTTGAATTTAACTTTGTTGATACTATAAGCTTGAACGAGCATTAAATTAAGGTGATCTCAAGTAACTTGATATTTCTAAACGTATTCTACCATTTTTTAATTAATATAATCGAGTTCAAACTGAATTTCAAATCTTATCCAATGAAAAATATATTTTAGCTTGGTTTGCTATGTTAACAAACCAAGCATTAATGGAGTCGAACATGAGTTGAATTCGAATAGTTTGATATTTTACATGTATTTTATCCCTTTTAATTAATTGAGTCGGGTTTCAAATCTTATCGAATCGAAAAGAGTGTTCAGCTTTGATCCTATCAAGTAGAAAAAAATGTATTTAAGCTTGTCTGTTAATTTAATGGACCAATCATTAACCGAGTCCAACACGAGTCGAATTCGAGTAGTTTGATATTTTTGCACATGTATACTTATCCATTTTTAACTAATTAAGTTGAGTTCAAATCGAGTTTCATAGTTTACCGAACACAAAAAATGTGTTGTGGCTTATTTTTAACTTAGAAATGGAATTCAAATAACGTTTTAAACGTCAATTTTAAGTAGTTTGACTTGTAGACCGAGTATTTTAGTTTTCTTTTATCTAGAGTACTTTTGTTCTTGGTCCGTTTATTACATTTTCCCCCACCAAACAATCGTATTTAAAGTAATATATAATACCACAAATAAGGAGTTTATCTTTTGTACTTAAATTAATCCTCATACTACAATTTACAAGAGAGGAATACCTTGATATGTAAACTTAAAAATCGTTTTTTATAATTCAAAGTTTCAAACATGTCTATGCTATGGAATTACAATAAAATTCTTGTCAAAAAGATAGAAGGAAAATATTTTTTGATAAAAGCATCTTCCTCAAATATGGCCCATACTAATGTCAATGTTGAATTTTTACTTGCATTATACGCGATGAAGTGCATTTCTATTTATAAAAACCAGACGTTTTTCAAATATTCCAAATTAAAAAACAACAAATACTAACTCGAAGATATTTTTCAAGTTCACGATTAAAACTCCAAGTCCCTCAAAAGATAAATAAATAAAACTAGATGAAAATCTTTTGAATGTTTAAGAGAATGATAAATTATATAAGGCAGTTATAAATTCTAGTAATAATAAAATAATGGAAAACTAGAAATTTAATGAATAATATAAAGTCAAAAAAAGATTGCAAAAGTTCTAAGACAACATGGATGGGCACCACCATCACCGCATCTTTGCCTAAATGTGTTTATGCTTTCTCCCTCCAATTCATCAAATATATAGTATAATAACAATGTTGAATTTAGATATAATTTGTTAAGTCTTAAAAGTTGTAATTCAGTTTTTATTCGAGCAAATTTGAGCAAAAATTAACAAAATTCAACCCATGTTTTGAACTCATTTCAAATTATCTCAATAAAATACTTTTTTTGTCATAAATATAATGTATTTATGTGTGCTTATGACAAATAAATATCATATTATCTAGTAATATATTACATATGTGTCGTTAAAAAATGACCTAGCATAATGTGTTTATCTCAAATTATTTGAGCCACATTAAAATCAGAATCAATTTTGTGGAAAAAATATTTGTGATGTGAGCTAATTATGCATCGTACATTTTTAAAATCTTTGAATTTCCTAAACCTAATATGCAAGAGAATAAAGTGTTAGAAGTCACACCGAAGGTTTTCCCAATATTGACCATTCTATGCTCAAATAAAAAATAATCTCTAGAAGAAAACATATATATTAGATATTCTCGAATCCCTTAATCCCCTTGCATTCAATACACACACACACACACACACACACACACATACATATATATATATATATATATATCACAACCTTCTTCGACCGGGCCATAGCTCAGTGCGTCTAATATCATAAAAATTAGCCTATGAGAAATACAAAACTATTCCAAATGATTTAATCCTGACTCAGACTTATCTTAAGGTTATTTGTTTTTGCTCGGCTCGTCCCAAGAAGCAAGCCCCAAAATACTTAGTTATCCATGTTACTGGCTCAGGTACTCGTCCCAATACACATATTTTATTTTATTTTTGCTAAAGTTCCAACACACATATTTTACCTATGTCAATTTGAAAAAAAATATTGTCACATAAATTATATACCAAATTTAGACGTGGCATTAGAAATTTATAAAATCAAATTTTATTCGAGTAATTTTTATAACTTTTTGAGAAATTTTGTTGCAATTCATCATTGATTACCTTTCTCTCTCCATCTATACATACATATTTTCGTGTATATATCGTCTTTCGTTCGTTTTAGCCTTTTGGGTATATACTGTCTGAAAAAGAAATTATACATATTTTCTGCATCAAATCTCAAAAGCCTCAAAAAGTTAAAAATAATACTCCCATGAAGCAATTATTCATTTCCTTTTCTCTCTCTTCATAAATTTATTTTCTCTCTCCTCTCTCTCTCTCTCTACTTTTTTTCGTTTGCCAGCTCTGCATGCTCTTCTCTCCTCCCTATAAACCTTTCTCTTTTCTACACTTTCTCTCTCTAGAACACCCGAACGTCAAGATTTTGAGGGAAGAGAGAGAATTGAAGGGATCTCTCAAAGGTTTGTTGATTGAATTTGTTTGAGTTATATGTATTTATATAGATCCATTTCTCTGTGTTTGATTTAGGTTTTTTTGCTTTTTCTGTTGAATTATGTGATTATTGGATGAAAATTGGCGTTGATCTGAGCAATTATGGGTTATATGTGATTTAGGGTTTGTTTAATTATTGCTAATCTTTGATTAATTAACCTAATTGCAGAAGTTATCTGAATATTTGCAATGATCTTTACTTCATGTAATGCTGAATAATCAAATATTGGTTACTCGAAATTTTCATTTTGTCAATCAGAATTAACTTATGTGTTTATTATTTTTCAGAAATTGTAATATAATGTAATGATCTCTTAATTTTGAACACAGAATGGTAAAAGGATTTACCCCCATGTTGTAGCTGAAGTTTTGGGGGTTTTATGCATCAGCTATCATAACTTGATTTACCTTTTAATTGGGTTTGGGGGTTTATAATTTTATTTTTGAAGTTTTTTGATCTTGAACTGTGGGTTCTTTTCTTTATGAACAGCAATGTTTTGAATATTATGGCTCTTTATAGTCTGGGTTGCATAGTTGGCAATCATGCAGTTGGTTATCGAACACTTGGAAATTGTTCTCTTCTATCGTAAGACAATATTTACATCAATTAGTTCTTTTGGGAGCTTAAAGGGTTACTAAATGGGATGTATATGTACTGCACGGTGAGACGTGTTATCAATGTTCTGGAGAATAAGGCAATCTTAGCTGTAAAGGTGGAATTGGAGAACCTTGCACAATATTTTTTACTTAACATGGTTGCTTATTTTTTGTATAGTTTTGATGTGGAAAGCACGATACTTGTACTGCCTTGTGACATGGGTTCTATGATTTCATTGTGTGCTACATGTATATTACTTTTAGGCTAGAATATCAGTATTCAATTTCCTTTCATATTTCATTATCATGTTGTGGATAGATTGAATGACATCCTACTGTTGGTAGGTCTCAAATGAATATTCACTAGAGAAATTATGATGACTGATGAATTTTCTCATTGGATACTGAGTTCTCAAGAACAATTCGAATTAATTTGTTGTCCAGTTGCAGAATGTGTTACTTCACTGCATGAACTTAATTCATCGTCCTATTCTTTAGCTTGTGTGGCTTCAGGAAGATTATACGGGCACCAAGTGTATACGACGATTAGAACAATTTGCAGCTGCCTTCTGTTCATAAGGCACCACCTTCTGTTCATAAGGCACCACCTTCTTCCACTTTATACTAGCAATAGATCTTCTACCTTCTACAGTGAGAGTCCATTTCCTTAAGAGTAGTTTGAGCCTTTCTGTCTTCAGAAGTTGATTAGCCAGTTTCTGGAAATTTCTATAATCTTTCCAGGTATGCGACTCCTTGTGAGAACTATTGGTGAATGTCTGGACAACGCTTGATAAACAATTTACATCCTGGTCTCAGGACTCAATTTGTAATGGGTTTGATGAATTTGTGTGGATTCTATTATCTTTCCTTTTTCCATTTTACTTAATCAAGAATCAAGAGAGATTATTTCATCAAAGAGATTAATTAATAGGTAGCTAGCATTGCGTAAAAGAATTACTATTGTTGCTAACAATTAGTTTAAATATCATATTGTTTTGCTCAAATTTGAGCTGAACCAAATGTTTATGGTTTTCTCATCTTAAAAGTGTGACGTGGAGTTTATGTAGTGTGTTTTATGTATATTTCTATGTTTTTTGCTTGAGGTATGATGATTGCTGCAGCTATACAAGGAGCACACAAGTTTCTGAATGCCATTTTATGTTTTGTTTTTCCAATATTTGCTTACCCCTGTCTTGCTATTGGTTTACTTCAGCAGTTGATTCTGCGGAATTGAAACACAGCCAATAGGAGCCTGAAGAATCTTGTTACCCATTTCCATTTATAGAAGAATATCATACAATGTCTAGCTCAGCAAAGGCTCTGGAACCTGCTTTTCAGGGAGCGGGTCAGAGAATGTATCCTTTCATATGGAAACTATGCTTGATTTGCTAACCAAATGGCTTTCAATTTCTCTTTAGTTCTCTGACATGAAAGGATATGTATTTGATGCCTTATGTTCATTTTCCACTTGTGTTTCTCAGTTTGAAGTTTACTTTCCTTGTTAAACTTAACACTTTATAGAGGGACTGAGATCTGGAGGATTGAGAACTTCGTACCAGTTCCTTTGCCAAAATCTGATTATGGTAAATTCTACTCCGGAGATTCATACATTATCCTTCAGGTGAGCTTTAGTGTCAGTCTACCTTAATAAAGCATTTTCCAGTTTTTTGATGTGGATGTATCTTGATTTAGCAGTAGAGCATAACGGACTAGGACTTACCCTATTCAAATGCTTTTTTTTTCTGTAGACAAGTCCTGGCAAGGGAGGCGCTTATCTTTATGACATACACTTCTGGCTTGGAAAGGATACTAGCCAGGTAATGGTGGTCTTCTACTTCTTCTTCTTAGGAGT
Organism: Buddleja alternifolia; assembly: GCA_019426215.1. NCBI lineage: Eukaryota > Viridiplantae > Streptophyta > Magnoliopsida > Lamiales > Scrophulariaceae > Buddleja > Buddleja alternifolia. Next base: position 2,140,949 of record CM033401.1, read on the forward strand.
AGTTTCTTGGTACTATTCTTAATAGCTTGAAGTTCTACCCATTCATAGGATGAAGCCGGCGCTGCAGCTATTAAAACTGTAGAACTCGATGCCGTTCTTGGTGGCCGTGCTGTGCAGTACAGAGAACTACAAGGGCATGAGTCTGACAAATTTTTGTCATACTTTAAGCCATGCATTATACCATTGGAGGGTGGTGTTGCATCTGGATTTAAGAAAGCTGAAGAAGAAGAGTTTGAAAACCGCTTATATATTTGTAGAGGAAAGCGGGTTGTAAGATTGAAGCAGGTAGGGGAGCGCTCACACCAGAGTATCATAATGTTACCATAAAAGGAAGAAAATCCTTAATTAATCTCTGTGTCACGCAGGTCCCATTTTCTCGGTCCTCACTGAATCACGATGATGTTTTTATTCTAGACACTAAGGAGAAGATATATCAGTTCAATGGTGCAAACTCCAATATTCAGGAAAGGGCCAAAGCATTAGAAATAATTCAGTTTTTAAAGGAAAAATATCATGAGGGGACGTGTGATGTTGCCATTGTTGGTGAGTAACTCATAGCCTCTAGGATCTGCTGTTTTTTTTTGTCCCCTTTATATGTATGTTTATTTATTTTTTCTCCTTTTTCTTTTGATTGCATCTTCTATTTTTTTTAATTGTTTGCAAATGTTATTCCCCACTACAGATGATGGAAAATTGCAAGCCGAGACAGATTCTGGTGAATTCTGGGTCCTCTTTGGCGGATTTGCTCCAATTGGTAAGAAGGTTGCCACTGAAGATGATATCATTGTGGAGAAGACTCCTCCCCAACTTTATAGGTAAGTATTTTTTAAAATTTAATTTTATATTCTCTGTGGTCTTTGAGATAGAGCTGTTGAAATCCTTGTAAATCACACTTGATAGCTTTACTGGATATGATGAACACTCTACAGTAAATTTATATTATTGCTATTGTTACATATTATTTCCTGGTTAATCAGGCCTAGATAGTAAGCATAAAGTGGTTAAGTTAGCTTAATCTTCTTCATCTTGGTGCAAGTGGTTGTCACATTGCTTGGCTGTTGACCCCAAGAACCAACTCTTATTGACTTCCCTTGCCTTGGTTATGGGCAGTATTATTGATGGCCAAGTTAAAGCTGTAGATGGTGAACTCTCCAAGTCACTACTTGAAAATAACAAATGCTATATGTTGGATTGTGGTGCTGAGGTATTTGTTTGGGTTGGCCGGGTAACTCAAGTTGATGAGAGGAAAGCTGCTATTCAAGCTGCAGAGGTATAAAGCTTAACTTCAGAACTTCTTACCGTATTTTGTTATTTGAGTTCTCACATAAAATAATATTTCAGGATTTTGTGGCTAGCCAAAATAGACCAAAGTCAACACATATAACTCGGCTTATTCAAGGTTATGAGACTCATTCATTCAAGTCCAACTTTGATTCTTGGCCATCGGGATCAGCACCTTCTGTTACTGAGGAGGGAAGAGGAAAGGTAGCAGGTATGTCTTGTATCTTTACTATATTGCTCTTAAACGTAGTGACAGATAGTTAGTGGTTTGATATCATTGTGTTACGTGAGAGGGTATTTTGGAAAGGAAAAAAGTCTATTTTAGGAAGTGGAATCGTATATTTGAACATACCAAAAGAGAAATATGATTCATCTACTAAATTGTTCTGCAAACTTTTGTAGCTTTGCTGAAGCAGCAAGGTGGTGTCATGAAAGGAGCAAGTAAAAGTGCTCCTGTAAATGAAGAAGTCCCTCCCTTGCTTGAAGGAGGTGGAAAGACAGAGGTCTAATTTCTGTCATGTATTTATGGTTTTAAATTTTATGTTTCCTTGCATCATATTTCTTGGAATTTTATTGTATTTTATTTTTCCAGGTTTGGCGCATCAATGGTAGTGCCAAAACTCCAGTGGCTAATGAAGACATTGGTAAATTTTACAGCGGGGATTGCTATATTGTGCTCTACACATACCATTCTCATGAAAGGAAAGATGATTACTACTTGTGTTCTTGGATTGGAAAAGACAGCATTGAGGTAATATACACACAACACACATTATATTGGGTGGGGTGGGGTGGGGTGGGGTGGGTAACAAAGTTATGGAATTTGGAAATTTGATTTAAGATAGAGCAACATACCCATTCTCATACATGGTTTTTGATATTTCCAGCTGCAATAGAATTTCTTAGAAAAAAATGGATTCAAAATCCTTAGCTTGCATTATGCTACATTGCTACTCGTCATTTTCATTTCATAAGAAAAACTGTCATATTCAAAATCATGAACTGAAATTGAAGGATTCAACCAAGTCCCTCAACCCAATAAGTTCATTTTAGACACTTTGTAATATATCCTTCCTTTTCTTTCGGTATTATGAATTTCAATATTTTGTGAAGCATATTTTGTAGTAAAACCATATTAAAATTCGAATTAGGTTAGGTTGAATTTCTGTGCATAAGAAGTGATAGAGTAAAAAGTTACCATATTCTTAAATAATTTTGATTGGCGACGCATGAAGATTATTTGCAACAAAACTGATAAAGAATGGGTAGTGTACATTAATAAGGTCTCCTAGATGCATCAGTTAAGAAAGACTCAGTAAAAGTGATAGGATAGTTATCATTGATAAACCTTGAGAAAGAAATCAACCTAAATTTACATGAAATGAGAATAAAGAATGAAATGATATTTCGTAATTAGCACACAAAACTGAGTTCCCACTTTTCAGGAGGACAGAGAGATGGCTGCTAGATTGTCCACTACAATGTATAACTCATTGAAGGGGAGGCCAGTGCAGGTAATGATAAACCTCTTTTTTTTTTACTGCATTACACAATGAAATATAGAAAACTGAGATTTTCTATTATGTTAGGGTCGGATATTTCAAGGGAAGGAACCACCACAGTTTGTCGCGATCTTTCAGCCTATGGTGATCCTTAAGGTGCCCCTTCCACTACTTGAAATAGGGATAGAAAAACGTAAACTAGTTAAAAAAAAAAAAGAAAATTAAATGTGTGAATAGTTTCTTTGACAATCTCGCATTGTTTTGTTAGGGTGGAATGAGCTCTGGTTACAAGAACTATGTAGCTGATAAAGGTTTGAATGATGAAACATACACTGCTGACGGTGTTGCACTTATCCGCATATCTGGCACTTCTCTGCATAACAACAAAGCTGTTCAAGTTGAAGCTGTAGGTTCTCATCATGTTTGCCTTATAGTTATTTCCACTTGTGGTTTTTGATTCTTTTTTTTCTTTCTGCTAGAGTTCATTGCTTTTCATATATACTTTGACGTCTTTAGTACTTTTTCTTTGTTTTCTGTATCATGCATCGGCCTCTGATCTCTGACTTAAAGCATTAGTAAAAAAAATTCTTTGTTTTTTTTTTCTTTGGGGGTGGGGGGTGGGGAGATAAGTTATGGAATTATTGACTCTCGGAGGGAGAAAAGTTATAATACATTACTATTAGGGTTGTGTACTGGTGCGACATCTTAAAGAGATCATGGACTAGGGATATTTCTTATATTTTCGGGAAATTGTTTCCTCATACGATGACTATCTTGCTTCTATTTGTGTATTCATTCAAATCTAATTAATCTTGCCAGCACTTTTAGCTTTATTTGTCATTGGTAGTTTAATTAGTAATTCATTTTTTGTAGCTTTGTTCAGTGAGGTATCTAGTCTCTTTTGCAACTAACTTCCGAAGAAATAAAGAGTAGAAGGATCTTACATTAATACTTTTGTTAAAAAATCAGCAAATGCTAGTTTATTACCAAGAAGTTAATGTTGTTTCTTAGGTGTTTATTTTGCTTCGATCCAGTAAAAGAAACTTCTTACTATTGGGTCAAGTGATTGCATTTTTATCAAATTCTGTTATCTTTTTAGGTGGCAACATCATTGAATTCAAATGAATGTTTTCTGCTGCAATCTGGATCTTCGATTTTTACTTGGCATGGTAATCAAAGCACATTCGAGCAACAACAGCTAGCAGCCAAAGTTGCTGAATTTCTGAAGGTACACAATTTGTGGAAGTATACATCATGTTTTCAGTTTTTTGTTTGAATATAATCTCCATATTTACAAAATAATGTCTTCCATAAATTACTTCCAATTTTTATTAATGATTCGAAATCGCTAAATTAAGATTGAAAACCACATTTTTGAGAATTCAAATGCTAATATCTAGTCACCAATCAATAAGACTCTTAAGTAATGGGCACTATGAATTTAATCATCATTTTTCTTGGGCATCTCAAAATTGTAATTTATAGTGTTTGCTCGTCTGAGTTCTTTTTAACTCGTCACTTACAATCACTTTTTAGTTCATCTTGTGTTGCTATTGACAATATAATTTCCATTATCTTCATGAACTCAGCCGGGCTCAACCATTAAACACACTAAAGAAGGTACCGAGAGCTCATCTTTTTGGTTTGCTGTTGGAGGAAAACAAAGTTACACCAGTAAAAAGGCCTCTCACGAGGTGGTTAGAGATCCCCACTTGTTTGCATTCTCCTTTAATAAAGGTAGCATTTCTTTTCAACGCAATTATTCTACTCCAACTTTGTTTGATTATGTTAAATCTTGATTTTATTTTTATTTTTGCTTGTTCTAACTTATTTCTTTTCTTATGCCCATGCTGCCACATGGACTCCCAGGAAAGTTTGAGGTATATATACTGGACAAAAATTATTTTAGTAACTCCTTGAAGCTATTGATGCATTATAAGCACATTTAATTCCTAAATAATCTTGATATGCCAGGTGGAAGAAATATACAACTTCTCTCAAGATGACCTCTTAACCGAGGATGTATTAATACTTGACACACACGCCGAAGTGTTTGTTTGGGTGGGTCAATCAGTGGACTCCAAAGAGAAGCAAAATGCTTTTGAAATTGGACAGGTACTGGACCTTTTTAGATTTTTATTTGCTAAAATTGTTCTCCCATCTATATTCCATGACCAATGAAGCTTATCACAGAAATACGTCGAGATGGCTGTTTCATTGGAGGGATTGTCCCCCCATGTCCCATTGTACAAAGTCACCGAAGGAAATGAGCCTTGCTTCTTCACCACATATTTCTCATGGGATCCCGCTAAAGCTAGTGTATGTCACAGAGTTTTGTCTTCTCTTTCGTATTATTGTGATATTTCTTGGTTCTTACAGGGCCGTTTTGCAAAGTTTTTCATTTGTTTTATGAACTCGTGGGTCTGTTTAAGGATTAAGTGGATGGACGTAATTGAACAGTATGAGTTGCTCCTAAAATAATTCACTCTTCTGCTAGATGAGATCTAAGATGTGCTTGAGAGTTCTTTCCTATCATATTTTCTGGTGGATGGCATAGTTGTGCTTGTTTAAATTGTAAATGAAAAGCTTAAAAGTGTTTTCGTTTGTCTTCCTGGATATAGGCGCATGGAAACTCATTCCAGAAGAAGATCATGCTATTCTTTGGTGCTGGTCATACCTCAAGTGTAAGCTTACAATTTGTGCAATATACATACTTGAATGTTGCTATTGTCATTGTCCTATGTTGTCAAGTGTCGTTTCTTAGATTCTTTCTTTTGCTGTGTCTATACATTTTTAAATATGAAGGGCAGTAAGAAAGGGATCAGAAGAGCGATTAGTGCAAGATTTTGTTTCATCTTTTTTCTTGTGCTTATTTTTTGATGATTACTTTATATAAAAACTTGTTCATTGACTAATATCTGTCAACTAGAAGCCTTTTGAGGTAGATTTGTTGCATTATATTGACTTAATGTAAGCCTTTTCCATTATCAGGAGAGGTCAAACGGTTCAAATAACGGGGGACCAACTCAACGAGCTTCAGCTTTAGCCGCTTTGAACAATGCATTCAGTTCTTCTCCAAAAGCTTCATCTGGCTCTGCCCCAAGATCAGGAGGCAAAAGCCAAGGAGGGTCACAGAGAGCAGCTGCAGTGGCTGCTTTATCATCTGTTCTCACTGCTGAAAAGAAAGACGTCTCTCCTGCCCGTCCAAGTAGAAGTCCACCTGCAGAAGATAGTCCTCGTGGTATTATCCCACTCTATTTGTTCACCAATTCAAGAACCATGTTAATTTTTGGGAAAATTGCATATTAGTCCCATAGGGTAGGGCACTGTTGCAATTGTAGTTCAATTGTTTAAAAAACTTGCAAAATTAGACCTAAAGGATGCATTTTTGCAACTTTGGTCCATCCATTAGAAAACGGAAGAATTTTGCGAGTGGAACGCACGCGTCGTAAAGTTAGTACTGATCATGTGCAAGGCACGTGACCAACCTAACGGTTTATGTTCGTTTTTTAAAGGAACCTATCATATGGGACTAATGCTGCAATTTTCCCTTCATTTCATGTGAGTAATACTTTGCCAAAATTACATATTCAGCTCCCGGAAAGAGTGAAAATGTTGCTGAGACCGAAGATTTCAAAGAAGTTCCAAAAGTCAAGGAAAATGAGATGGTTGAGCCTGTCCCCGAGACTAATGGAGATGATTCGGGGTCAAAACCCGAGATCGACCAGGATGAGAATGGCTCTGAAAGTACTCAGAGTCTATTTAGTTATGAACGGTTGAGGGCTAAATCTGACAACCCTGTCACCGGAATCGATTTTAAACGAAGAGAGGTCTCTTCCTTCATTATCAACTTTTATCTATTAAAGTTCGTTATATCACCGAGGGATAATTATATGCACACCCCTTCACTTATTGGTTAATTACCAGTAGCTCCCTAAGGTTTTGCAAATTACTTATACACCCCATGTCAGATCTTGACAACTCGAAAAATAGGGGGTGAAACAGTAATATGCTTTACTGACAAGGGCGATTATGGTAATTGCTCAAATCTCATGTTGTTTTTCGTAATTAGGATCTGATTCCGTGGTATTATCTATGTAATTTTCACTTTCACTAATTCGTACTTCTGAAGAGTATTTATCGCTTTCAGGCTTATCTCTCTGACGAAGAATTCCAGTCTGTTCTGGGAATGACAAAAGACACATTCAATAAGTTGCCCAAATGGAAGCAAGACATGCATAAAAAGAAAGTCGATCTTTTCTAAAAAGATAACTTCACAAACTAAATGCTCTTTTCTTTGGTCTACAATTGCAAGTTCTTGTTCGTTCAATATCTATACTCCCAGTGCAACCTACTTTTATGGGTTATCATGCTTGGATCACGGGCCTAGATTTTTGCCATCTTCCTTACAATGCATCTGAGTTGTTGTTGGTATTCGTTTTGGTTATGTGGTGTCCGCCTGAAGAGTGATTTATTTTTTTTCAGTCTCGTCTTCAACTATTGCTGTATGTCCCATGATCGGTGATGGACTGTAGTTTAAAAAAGACAGCAGGAAGATTAAATTCTTTGATTTGGTTGGTGTTTGTGTATCTCAGTTTGTGATTATTGAAGTTCTTTTGTTTCATCGTTTAATTTTATTTTATTTTTGGATTTGACAAGGGTATATGTATTGCATTTGTACATGTTAAGGAATGTAGATGAAGTTTGTTTGTCTATCAGATTATATGGTATTTTGTACTTGTTATGAATACCTTTGGTTTTTTAATTTTCTTGAAATGACTATTTTTTGTTTGAATTATTGGTTTGAGCATTAGATATATTTCCAGCTTCGGAATTACTACAATTATTCATATATAGTGAACCTGTTATGGTCGCAGTTTTGGTTATAAATCTTTTTTAGTGAACAATAACTAGTTATGTGCTTACATTTCATATAATAAATTTGGTTCCCCATATACAAATAAAAGAATGTGAAGATTTTTTCATTTTTCCTTTTTTATGGCAATTATCATATATTGTGGATTACTGGTTTGTTAATCTTGATTCCAAATGCTGCCAAAGAGTATTTATTATTTTATTTTTTTGTATGGGTTTTCAATAATTGGGATATCTGAAAGATTTGTGGCCAACCAGGTTCAATTATCCCCATTTTTTAATTAATTACAAATTAATTTGATGACATGCCAAAGATTTGATTAATCATTTTCCATTGATTACGACAAAGCATGATGTCCCTGCCAGCATAATTGATTGGAAAAATACCCATTAGGTGTCCCATATCCTTTAATTATTTGAAAGTTCATGTTTTGGATGTAGCTTTATGGAAATTAAAATTTAAGGTCCACAAATGTGATGTTAATCTTCTCATTCATTTCACAAGAATTGAGGGTTTTCTCCGATTTGATTTATAGCTATTTTTTCCTTTTTAATTTTTGAATATATATGACTCGAAGACCTAAAACTATTTTTTTGCGTATTGTCAAACACGATTATGGAATCTTTTGTAAGGAAATTTCTGCTACATAAGAGCTCGAACCCGATACCAAGATTTTTCCACTCGGGTCAACCTTTAATGGTGTTTTATAGCTATTAAAAATACTTTGTGGAGTTGTTTTCTAATGTTGAGGTCTCATACTTATGGCCTTCTTGCCGAGGCATCTTAAGTGCAAAACTTATCCACACCAACCATCATTTCATATGATTAAGACTTTTTAAGGTCAATACTTAATTTAACAGTGATCCATCATCATACTTTTGCTACTATATTATAAGTTGTTAGTAGCTATTGGAACTCCGAATTTAGATATAATTGTATTTATTTATACAGTGGATTCCACATACGATCTGTATACAAATAATAGTCATTATATCGAAATATGTAATCTTGAACTCTCCTAAAACCACCTTGATCATTCGTAAGAGCTTCGACGATTGGGTATTAGGACGATCATATTCATCAGTATGTTTCAGTTCAAGTGTGGGTCTTTCGTATACGATTATATCGAGGTTTCAAGTGCATATACTGCTAGGCTAGTAAGGATAATAGGAAGGATCCTAACAATTGATGAAATGAGATTAAGTCCAAATTAATGAAAATAATTCAATTCATCTTGGAAAGGGTGATGATGTGTCCAATTGGATTCACGAGACAAAATGCACAAAAATGTATTATCACGTGAAATATATTATAAAACCCTAACCAAAATTCACATCCCACCCGTGACGATGAGCCCATTATTAGATTTAGAGCTTGACTTGGAAAAAAATCCATTATTTTTTTAATATTATGAAGCCATATTTAAATGTATTATATGTCTTTTTGGAAACAATAAAAATTTGTATACTTAAGTAGGTGGAAAATTCAATATAAAATATATGTAAAGAAAATATTCAAATATTCTTTAAATATTGAAATTGAAATTGGATGTACTACCTTGTTTTGTTTGTGTCTATCAACCATGGTAAACTTCCATAGTGTTAAAATCGCATTGTAAAAATCAAGTATTTAAAAATCTACAATATGAGGTATACGATTATTATCTCGAAATTAAATAAAACTTTTTTTTCTATTCTTAACGAGGCATCTCATTAAGGCAAGAGTTTATATTAAGGTATTCATTTTTGCATTCCTTTGTCCTTTTTCTTCTTCTTTAAATGCACTAGATGACGAGCGCAAAATATCATAAAAAGTTAGAAACACTACAAGAAAAAAGGATTATAGGGATAGACTTTTTCGTTATCTATGTTTTATCTATGCACAAGGTACGATTACGACTAATGGTGTTACTATCATTTTTGGAAGATAATTATTCTTAGAATTATTAGGTTTGCTACATTTCGATCTTACAAGAGCTCAATTATTTGTAACAAAATTAATTAAGGAATGTATTAAATTCCAGTTTTGCTTGTACCATCGTGGTTTAATTGTATACTTTCAGTTAAAATAATATCACCAAGTAACAATACTTGGCACAATCATGTTATTAGATTAATTAATTAACTAGTCAAAGATCATGTCAAAATATTATTGGTTTGTCTTAATGCAATTTTACAGATTTGCAAAAGAATACTTGGATGTAAACACACACACATGATTATATATATATATAATTACATACCAACAGCCGTTGGTGCAGTTGGTAAGTACCGGGCTCCTTCCAGTCAGATGGTTGTGGGTTCGAGTCACCTCTGCCGATCTGAGGACAACTGTTGGTGGGCGATCTGTAAGTTTCCCAGCGCCGTAGAAAGCGTGTGGCATGCCCTGGCCCGAGTGGGGGACCGGCACCGATCCCACCCAAACTTTTTGTACCAAAATATATATATATATATATATATATATATATATATACACAATTATATATTGCAAGTCATGTGGGGCGGCCTTGGATTTTCTCTGTCCTCCCATTCCATGGACGATGGATGTATATGTAGGTCCAGATATGCAGAATTTTCGATTGTCCAATTTGAATATATTTAAATACTATATAGTAGAACATCAACTCCTCGTTCCTCAATTATTTTGCTTCTTGATTAAATAATATTAAATGAAAAGAATGGGCCAAAAGAAAGTTAATTTGTTCTTCGGACTCATGTGGTTGATGAGCTATATATAAAAAGCATTACATATATTATATATACAACATATTTGATGTCGTACTAATCTCTACTTCCTTCATTTCAATTTTCTTTTTTTAATGCTTTGTGGTCCAATTGTCAATTTTAAATTATATATATATATATATATATGCTTATTAGATGGTTTGGTTATTCTTTTTATTGTTCAAAAAGAGCAAAGGAGGAATTAATGATTATATGTATGTGACTTAATGTTATTATTTTAATGATTTTCACAACATATATAAACTATGATAGTTCAATTTAATCATTTAGGGGTATATCTTGAACTAGCCCCAAACACACACGATGTAAAGGCTACCTTATAAACTTGATAATCTTATCAATATTCTGTTCATTTTCTAAAAGGGATAATTACACTCACACACCTTCAATGATGACTCACACACCTTCAATGATGGGATAATCACTCACACACTCTCAATGATGGGGTAATTACACAAACATCCCCTCACTAATTGATAATTACAAACACACACCCATGTTAAAAATTTCTTCTTATAAGTGCACCCCCTATAAACCTTACAAATAGACCTCCAAAGGGGGTGTGTTAATAATTATCAATTGGTGAGAGAGGTTTGTGTAATTACCCCATCATTGGGGGGTGAGTGTAATTATTCCTTTTTTAAATTTTACTTTGTTTGATCAACTTGATTGCTGATAGTTGAATTCTTACTATTCTTTTGAGTTTCGTTGATCAAAACAATACCTATAGAAACACAATATATCATAATCAAATATAGTATATAAGTACCTATTATATATATATTCCTACATTACTCTCTCTTGTAAGTAGTAATGATTTATTCTGCAAATAATGTCAATGGGATCCAATGTGAAGAAGGAAGCCAAAGATCATAGGTTTGTCTTAATAGTATAGGGCTAGTGGGTGGGGTTGGTCCGTTGGAGGACTCAATGCCAATTTGAGCTTATAGTCCTTATCATGGCTCTCTCTCTCTCTCACACACACACAAATGTATGTATATCTTAATATATATTCCAAGAACTCTAAACCAGCTCGGGGCTATAAAACCATTCCTATAATGAAAATCGATGTGGGATTTATTGACACAAATAGTTTTGATTATATTGGAATTTAGAATTTCGACACCCTTTAAAAATCACTCAATATTTTTCTCAGATAAAACGCATATGTACATCTTTGGTCATTTTGGAAAACTCAAGCAATTTCGTGACAATTAAAATCATCCATATATTAACAAAAACAATTTTTATTATATTCCGAAAATCTATCCCCCAAATCTTCTACATGTCCAAAATGTTATGTGGAAAGCTACTTTTTGTACACAACCAAATTGGGGCAACTTTATATTGTTCTCATCCAATAGCATATCTTCTCTCTCAAGTCCACTAAAAAGCTTTGGATCCTATCTTCACAAAATTGTCCCCCACAATATGGGGATAGTCTAATATGCACATTTATACATTGATGTTCATATGAAATTAAAGGGGGATATTTAAAAAAATTAGAAGATTAAAGTCTATGAATGTAGTGATGACACGTGAAATACATTATTTTTGTCGGTGGCATATTAGCATGGTTGAATATTGTGTGATGAAAAGGCAATCATGAAGCACTCATAGTATGATCATTCATATGCAATGTTTTAGAAATCAATTTATACTAATAATATAGAGTTAGTCAATTTACGTGAGTGTGTCAGTGTAGTTTAGCGGCGGTGATCGACATATAAAGATTGATTTAGTGAGAATTAATTAGGTCTCATTCCGATGTGTTCGGGTGAGAATACGAGCACTAAGTTAGACTATATGTGTCAATAAACTTCAACTAAAGTAACGTTACATGACAATCAGATTCTTTTTTGTTGAGATACGTAGCCACGGCGGCTCAACCGCCCTAGCATTTTAATTACGAAAATAATAATAAATCATGCTTAGCTTGTTATATAAGAAGGGGGAAAAGAAATTACTTTCTCAGATAAATGAAAAAATAATTGAAATGAATAAAATTCTCAGATATATATATATATATATATTACGGTTGAAATAGTGGCAAAACAATATATTTGTAAGGAAAAATTTCACTTTTGGTCCCATAATTTAAGTTTTTTTCAATTTTGGTCTCATTGTTTACGGGTTTATCACATTTGGTCCCATAATTTGCATTTTATATCAATTTTGGTCCCATTAACATTTTCCGTTAGCTAAACTAACAGGGTGACGACATGTGTCCATTAGTCAAACTAACTTTTTTAAAAAAATTATTTTCTATTTTTGATTTTGATTTTTTTATATACATATACATATACATATACACATACACATACTTATATATGGGGTGGGGGGGGGATGAGAGCGGTGGTGGTGAGAGCCGATTGTAGGTGGTGGTGGCGGGATTGGGTTGAGTGGTGGTGGTGGCGGCGGATGAAGGTGGTGATGATGGATGCGGATCTTGGGGGTGGGGGTGAGCGCGGTGGTGGTAGTTGTGGATCTGGGAGGGTGAGAGTGGTGGTGGTGATGGCGGTTTTGAAGGTGGTGGTGGTGGCGGCAGATCTGGGGGGTGAGAGTGGTGGTGGCAGCGGCGAATTGGGTTGAGTGGTGGTGGTGGTGGTGGCGGCGGATTGAAAGGTGGTAGTGGTGGCGGCGGATCTGGACGGTGAGAGTGGCGGCAGTGGCGGATTTGGATGGATGGAGGCGTGTTGGGATGAGTGGCGGTGGTAGTGGGGGTGGAATGAAAGGTGGTGGTTGTGGCGGCGGATTGAAGGTGGTGGCGGCAGATTGGTGGTGGTAGCGGCGGATTGAAGGCGGCGACGACTGATTTGAAGGTGGTAGTGGCGGCGGTGGAGGTGGGGGAAGGTGGTGTTCATGGTGTTGGTGATGGAGTTGGTATAGAGATAAAATTAGGGTTTTTTGGAGTATTTTTGATGAAGAAGATGAAGAAAAAAAAGGGAAAATCAAAATAAAAAATAGAAACTAATAAAAAATTTAAAAAATATGTTTTTATGGATTTTTATTTTTTTTAAAGTTTGACTAACCGATCACTTGCCACGCACGTGCCAATTCCGTTAGTTTTTGGACGGAAAACGTTATTGGGACCAAAATTGATAAAAAATGCAAATTATGGGACCAAATGTGATAAACTCGTAAACAATGAGACCAAAATTAAAAAAAACCTAAATTATGAAACCAAAAGTGAAATTTTCCCTATTTGTAATAATTGGGATAAAATAGATCTGCCGACTGCTAGATAAATATCCCAGCACAACTTAGTCCCACATGAATCCATCATCACCTAAATTTAAGTATGTCTGAATTTTATTTTATTTAGTTTTAAATTTTATGTAATACATATTATTTTATTATATGACTCTTTTTTCTAAAGGAAAATTCAATATTCAAACATTAATTAAAATTAAGTGGATGCTTCGATAGGGACAAATCATTATGTACTCACCAATCTTGATACAAATGAAGATCTACAAATTCAATTTATTTTTAAATTGCAAAATCTAAAATTGTTACCTGACACAATTAACGAGCATTAATTGAAAATGACTAATTAATAATATAATATTACTATAATTCTGGGATAATTCCTTTCACTAATCTCAATAAGCCCTTCTCTAATATTATAACAATTGTTGTTTAATTTAAAGTGAAAGTCAAAGACAATTTTCACTTTTGCTTAGAAAAATTGTAAAATATCAGAATTTTGGGAATAGTAAACCCACATTACGTGCAATCTTTCCGCTTATGTTTAATATAATTATTCTTAAAAATAATAATAATAATCAATTTATTTATTTTTATAGTTCAAAAGAAGTTTTTAAATTTGATAAGTCATTGGTCTCTTTTTTTATATATTACATTTATATATATATATATATATAGTGTAAGGTGCATATTTAATTTGGCCTGATTTAAGCCGCTCTAGAAGAATAATTTATAATTATTATGTAATTGATTGACACTTTAAAATAAATTAATATGATTAGTCGAATCTTATTGGACGAGGTAGTTTAAAAATAATTATAAAGAATAAATGACGGCAAACTCCACATTCCACAATTAGAAGGCTAGGAGCATAGGACTAATACTTTTCGACTAAGTATATATGGATTTTTTTAAGGAAGAGTTCATGGATTTAATAAATACATTTGACATATATATATATATGTATATATATATTGTTATTTACTACGTGCACCTTTTACTCGTATAAAATCATATCAACTTAACTTATATGTAACGAAACATTTTATATGAATACGAAATCAAATATAAAAATTAGACGATTATTTGATACAGAGAAATTTTGTTATTAGTTGAAGAAAACTAGCCAAAGCTAAAAGCAAGCTATAGACTATAGTATGGGTAATTAAATTATAGCTAGGTTGGATAAAGCTTGTGGAAAAAAACTTTGTTCAAAAATAAAATAAAATAATATCTATACTATTATATATTTGAAGGAAGTGTTTGACCAATTTTGACCCAATGGTACTCAAATCCTAATTTTCTAGAATTTTGAGTTTTTTTATTCCATAGAAAAATTCTTATTGGTTGCTATTAATTATTATACTCAAATCACCCAATTAACACTAATTGATCATTGTGACCGAAATGGGAAGAGCAATTTTCATTCCAATACTTTGATTATGATTTGCTTTGAAAATGGAAAGACCAAAATTTGCTCCCAAATTTATATCATATCATCTCATTCCCAAAATCTATAACTTGCTTAATGATGATTAAATTGGTTGGCTGAAAACATAATATTGATAACAATTTCAAATTTCAAATTGTGTTTATCTACGGGAATTCCTTGAACATTGCAAAGAAAATAATTATTCCTTGATTTTCTTTCCAAATTCCTCCACTTTTGAAGCCAATAATATTCTCATTCTTTTTTAATAACGTTTACATTACAGAGGTGAATGAAAGTGCTAAATCTCGGATTTCATGAAGAAAAAAACCTTACAAGAAAGTTTTAATTCATAAAATTCATCATAACTAATTAAGCTTAACGCTGAGCGAAGAAGAAAATCAGATTCTTTGAAGGTATAAACTTTTCTTTATTATCTATCTTCTCTAATATAATAGATGTTATATTTTCTTTTATATTTTTTGGTATGCATGAATCGTTCATCACCATCTTTTACTTTACTTTTTATATAATCATATTGTGGCTTGGATTATTCATAAAAAACTTATCTGATTTTTTTTAATTTTTTTTTCCCTCTACAATCCTAAGGTACGTGTAAATCATTCTTCTCATTCAGGTATATATTTTTTATTTTTTTATATTTATGATCTTAAATTTGATTATGTATGTGATTATGATTGCTTCATAATTTGTTCTCACCTTTTGTATTTCTATTTGGTATTTAGGCTTGGAATATCAAGGGCTCATCTTTAATTGTTTGCCAAGGTATTCTCATTCTTCTTTCAATTATCACTAAGCTTAATTTTCTTTGTTTTTAAAATGATTATAGGCCACAAAATAATTAAAAGCATCTAGGATATCGATATTTTCACAATATTTTAGAAACCCACCATCAACTCCACATTGCACATATTCACTCAAATTCTAATTTTTTGTACAATTTTGAGTTCTGTTAATGCAATAGAAAGTTTTTAATGGCTGTTGTAGTTCGAAACTAATTTTACTTATAGTCCTCTTACAAGAAGGCATTATTTATTTATTTACTATTTTTGAAGAGTTGTTCTTTTTCTTTTTCCAGCTCTTTATCCTATTTCTACATTTCATTCTTTGTCCAATTTTGTAATCATTTTTTTGGTTCTATTACGTAGTGGCCATTTAGATTAGATTTTCAGGTGCCCACCCGACCCGATCGGGTTCAGGTATTTTAGATAGGTGTTTTTTGTTAAAATTTCTTTTGGGTATTGTGTATACATGAACTCGATACTTGAGCCATAATAAATGGGAGATATATTTGTAGCAGCATCAATATTTGGCTTTTTTTATGAGAGCATTCAGTCGTCAAAGACATTATGTAATTGAGTTGAATGAAAACCTAAAAAGTAAAAGAAAAAAAATAATAATATAAGTTAGCAAAATATTTCACAATGCACAATTCATAAATAAAACCGTAATGTTTTTAATTTAAATTAGTCAACAAGTATCATACTCAATTTCAAAGAAATCCATTTGAAGAATTTTACAGAAATAAATAAGTATCTTATGTATATAAAATGATTAGTCATGTAACAATTATTTTTATCTCTACTTACTAAGATAATATTATAATAAGCATAAAAGCTACCCTAGCTAACAAACATTTAGATAAAATTTCGTATACAATTATACAATTAAAAAGTTACGTTTATGAGATAATGAGTCTAAAACTTGAGAAATGCACATGATCATAATTTGGAGTTTCCCATTTGAATTTCGAGTGGAATATTGGTATTACATTTTAGTGTAGGGAGACACAAAAAGGGTATTAATTTAGTTCATATTATGATTAATTTATTTCTTACTCGCCAAGTAAACATATATATTAGTCACTTTTATAAATTTGGTCGGTATCCATATTTATTTATTTAAATCCAGTTGTGTTTTTTTATATTTTCTATCTTTATTGACTTTCCTTTTATTTTTCTGGAAACAATTTTTTTATTTTAAATATGAGTAAAATAATATCTTTATATTTGAAATATGTTACGTGGATCATAACATATATTATACTTTTTTATATATTTATTTTTTTATTAAAAAAGCTTAAAATGATCTACCGTGCATAGCACGGGGGACACGCTAGTAATATAAATAAATAAAGGTTGGAAAAAAGTTAAAAAAGTAAAAGCATATAATTGTAATTAAATTTAATTATTTAATTTTTCTAAGATTAGCCCCCCTTTATAAAAGTGAAGAAACGCGTTGAGTAAAGCTCAAAGCACGTGGTTGCAATCAATATGCACAACGCCTCCCTAAGCGTAGTTGCCTCACATTCGCTCCGTGACTCATGCATTCCCCTCTCCATAAAACATTATAACTAATCGGGCAAATTGCAATTTTGGTCTCATAAATTTGGTTTTCGATTTTGATTTCATTCGTTATGGATTCTTATATTATTTCTCATAATTTTCAATTTTTCTCACATTTGGTCTCATTGAAGAATTCTATCGAATAATTAACGGTCAACTCCGTTAGTTAACATTTTGACCGAAGTTTTCAGGCACAATTCATGCATAAATGCATGTGATATTGAATATAATTTGTGTGTGAGTGCATTCGTGCACGACTTGTGCCTGAAATCTTCAGTCAAAATGTTGATTAACGGAGTTGACTGTTAAATATTGGACGGAATCCTTCGATGGGACCAAATGTGAAAAAAATTGAAAGTTACGGGATATAATATGAGAATTCGTAACGAATGGGGCCAAAATCGAAAAAGACCAAACTTATAGGACCAAAAGTGTGATTTACCCTAACTAATTAAAATTGTCCAATACTATATATATATATATTATCAGGTACACACATGGTCTTAAACTTCCTTCAAAACCTCGAAATTTTTGGGGGTCCCGAAGAGAGATGTCACTTTCAATCCAATTTTACAAAATATCTTCCAAAACCCCAAAAGTTTTCGAAATTTTTGCCGAAACCCAAAGGCTGTGTTTGGTTTTATTTTGGGGTTTTTTTTTGGTGAAAAGGTTTATTGAAAGTTGTGTATTTTGATGAAAATGTGTTTGGTTTTGTGTTTGATTTTATTTTCAGAAGAGACAAAAATTACTATAGCAGTCAAATCATGTAAGTTTTTGTCTTTTTGACCAAAAAAATCATTTTTGGTCAAAAAAACATAAAGCAAACAAGTTTCGGCCAAAATTTTGGCCAAAAAATGGTTTGAAAATAAAACCAAACACAGGCAAAATTTTTCGAAACTTAAACATAATATTAATATGCTTTTGTTAAATATCAATCGAAATTTAACCGAAACCCGAAATTTTTCGTAATTTTCACAGAAACTCGAAATTTTGAATAATATTTATTTTTAAAAATTTATTATTTAAAAATAATATTTCAAGTTGGTCCACACCTACCAACCATTGACCTCAACCGTACACATGCTTTTTACTAAACCTGTGATACATTTTATTTTAATGAAGTTTTTAATAGATTTAAATATTATTTTACTTTCAAGTCATATTTATTTCAATTTTTATAATAGGTTTTGATCATACTATTTAACAAGATTCATTATACATATTATATATGGAATATTATTAATGTAAAATATGCATAAGCATGATATTTGAAGTTACCAAAAGTTTGGTTGTAAATTTTAAAATATTTTTATAAATTTATATGATTTCTTTAAAATTGAAATTGAAACTTTGAATACCCTCGAAATTTTTGTAAATTTACTATCCCGATATCCATACAGAAATCGAAACTTAAGACCTTGGGGCGCACATTTTTGTGAACTCTAAATAATTCTTGAATACAATACTTCTTTTTAGTTTCTTTTTTATTAAATCGATGATGACTTTGAGAGATTCATTTCGTGAAATAGTTTTGGTATTTCATCGGAAGTATGAAATTGTGAATTTTAAAAATATTAAGGTTATATTTAGTTTCTAAGCCGATTTTGCGGTAAAGTTACAATTTTTTAAATGAATTTTAGCTTCCCTCTAAAAGGTTTTGGTTTACTAAAGAAAAATGAAAAAAAGTAATTTTGTACGTTTATTACTGTAATCCTTGAAAGTCATTCTTTGGAGCTCTCTGAAATTAGAGTTTATTGTACATTATAATCATTCATATCTTGAGTTTATGAAACATTATATAAGAATGATTGTAATTATATTGAAACTTAAGTTGCATATTTTACCATAATCATGTATATGGATGAATGACTTTAACAAACATGGATAATTATTTCATGTCAAGGTTTCAAATTGTATTGGATATATATCATCCCCATTACATTATTTGTATGCAAAGTACCATTATGTATATAAATGATTGAAGCAACATAAATCAAGTTCACATAGGTTGACCAAGTGACAATCATCTATAGCATCCTTCTTTTTGCTTGTTTGATGGGATTATACTTGATAGATTAATTAGTGGATAATAAAAATTGTGGTTATTGTTTAATTCAGTTTAAGTCATTTATGATAAGTATATACACATGGCAAATGCTAATTGGTAACAGACTAACAGTTAACTACTTCAGTACGATATAAATAGAGTTATGAACCGTTAAATTACACGTTAGATGTGATTTTCGTCACTAAAAAGGACATAGTACTACACATGACAGCGGGAGTTAGCACAAAGCGGGAAAAATTAGTACATCCAAACTGATCAAAACACTATATCAAAATATGTACTCTACAAAAACACACACGTATGTAGATATATATATATATATATATATATATAGAGAGAGAGAGAGAGAGAGAGACCAACATTTGAAGTCAATTTGTGTGTGCAACTTTAATTTGTGTGCAAAAGGGATCATACGAAAACTCAACTCTTTTGCTTAACATAATGACTTATGACTCAAATGTGTGCTTTTCCATTTGTACGTTGCTAGTAAATAAATCATGAAAAAGAATAATCAAATTTCAATATTATCCATGCAGTCTTGATGAAAATAATTACCATTCCATCCGTTTCAATTAAATATTTCTATTTTATATATATATATATAGATAGATAAATAATGTCTCATTTCCAAAATTGTTGTATATTAAAAATAACGATGTAGCATTACATTACAAAATTGTATCGCTTGGATTGAAATTTAAAAATTTTATTTTCTAAAAAAATTTGTTAAATATTATTCTAATTTTTGCTATAATCAAATGTGAATTGCGCTGCATGGCTTTAACGCGGTAACAGGCGGTAATGAATGCACTGTGAAAGCTCACAGGCAGCACATGACACATAAATTTTAACCTGATAATCCTTCGATAACCACGGACCTGATTTGACTGTTAGCGATTCAAGGTGACAGTTGGACACCGACGCAATTAATGATCTTTATTTCATGTCTATTTCTATTTTCATGTTTAAAAATCAATAAAACATAATTTTGTCAATCTAGCATCCACTTAATCTCTCAATTCATCATATATTGATCAAGACTTACAATTGTGCTTAAAATCTTACTTATTAAAAACAAAAATGATCTTTTCTATTTTGGTAATTTGAAGAAAAAAAACATTATTAGCCATTCTTAGGGATTCTTGCACTTCGATTCTTGGATTTGGTTGGAATCGTGTAGACGTAATTGTGATTGTACTCATGGAGTTAGATTCTTAACACAATCACAATTCACAACTATTCTTGTGGAGAAAGTCACGTACAGAGAAATCTTAGATCGGATCGAGTTTCAAGTGTAATTTACTTACTTTGTGAATTCCACTTGAGGTCGGTCCAATCGAACTCGAGCTACAATTTTCTCACATAAAGTGAATATATTGAGACTTAAAGTTCCGACATTACCAGAAAATAGCACAATTATCTTGATAAAATTTAGGCTAAAATGGCATCTCTTGAGGCATAATCCAATTGCTGTTTGACCAAAATCAGACCAAAATGCTTCATTCTTCTACTTTGGGTATTAAAAGAACTATATAAATATTGCATGCTAATGCTTTTAATAATTTCAAGATAAAAGCAACCAAAAGCAATCTTTATAAAAGAAGAAAGAGAAAGAATTAAGCAACTTAATTGATCAAAGGACCACAATATTATTTTCATTACAAAAGTGTTATGAACAAATTCTATATTGAACTATAAAATCATTTACCAAAAAACAAAAAATATTAAACTATAAAATCAAAGAAAAATAAAAAATAAAACCCTTTTTGAAGATCATTATTCCTTAACTAGCAATCACTATAAACCATAGAATCTATTGGAAATGAACAAATATGCTTCATTACCATAGAACTAACATCTAAATTACTATTACCCCTCCTAATCATGGTATAATTCGTGGTAAACAAATATGAACCCGTTTTCCGGTTCGACCCGACGAGTGAACTCACCTCCGGCATCGACTCAGTCGAAACGATCAAATTCACATTCTTCAAAACGAAGTCGTTTCCGATGAGTTGATTGAAAAGACCCGACTCGGTAACCGGGCTCTTCTTCTTGTGCTGCATGGATGCCCTAACTATATCCGTAAGCATCGCGTTGGATACCCTTCGAACCCCTCTCGACCCGCCCATTACGATACCCGGGTGGGCCAATTTTTGCCGATTTTTCTCCGGGCTTTTCCTCCCATGTTTTCCTAATTGGGTCACGACTTTGACTAGGACTGACTCGGGGCTCTGGCCCCGAACCCGACCCAACGGGTCACCCAATAGTAACATTTCCTTTATATCCACCAACATTACATGCTTAAAATTCCTCCTAACCCGACCCAATAACATCGGGTAACAAGCCCATCTCCTTAAACTCATCGGTACATGATCCAAAAACCCGGATAACGAGTTCTCCGGGTCAAGCTCCTCCACCTCGAAACCCACCACCGAGCCATAACTCGGCCGAGTCAACTCAGTCTCGAATTCCTCACTGAAATTGCCTCGACTTTTCTTACCCCAGATTGGCTCTCTACTTTCCTTACCCACTTTCATAAAATGGGTCGGGTCAAAACCAGACTGAGACTGACTCGACTCGTTCCCACTCAATTTTTCACCATACTGAGTCACGAGTTTTGAGAACGAGTCATTCTCTTGGAGAATCGCATTATCAAACGCCGTCGTTTTGGACGGAAACACGAACAAAAGATCCGATCTGGCAGTCAAGCTAGACCTATATAGAAGCCTAATGAAAAGCTTGAGTTCATGTAAAGTGAGATTTTCAACTGCATGAGCTACAACGACGTCGTTCATGGCCCTGGTGCCTCGTCTGTATAAAGTGCCCATTCCCTGCAATGCGTGCGGTAAATTGTTGGAAGGGGGGGTGGGTAGTTGTATGAGGTGTCGTCTGGGGGCGGCGTAGAGGCGGCGTGCGGCGGCGGTGGTGGTGGTGGAGGAGGGTAGGGTGGAGAGGGTGAAGAGGAGGAGGGTGGTGAAGAGGAGGAGGAGGCAGATGGAGATTGTGGATTGGGCTTTGTGCAGGAGGAGGTGGGATGAATTTGTGCGTTTGAATATGAGTGATGATAATGGTGAAGATGAAGATGAAGAATTGAAATTTTTGTTGGTGGTGGTGGTGATGGTTTGTGGGTGTTCTTCTGGGAAGAAAACTAGGAGGAATCCCATTCCCATTATTTATTTTTTTGTGTATGGGTTTCTGCTGCTTCTCTCTTTAGTAGCTCTCTCTGTCTAGTCTCTGTATATATTATATATTTATATATATATATATTTATTATCTATCTCTATTATATGTGTAATTGTGTATATATTTATTTTTGGGAAGTTATGGGCTGATTGGGAGGGGTGGGGTTTTAGGGGTGGGTGGGGCTCTCTCTTGTGTAATACTTACTATTACGTATATATATTGCGTGTGTGTATATACATGTATGTGTGTATTTTCAAGTTTGTGCCGAAGATTAGGGCTTTCTCTTTTTCTTCAACTCTCAAACTCTAATTTTTTTTCCTCCTATTCTTCGCCGATGATGGTTTAGTGAGGCGATTACCTCCATCACTGCTATTGTTAATACCATCATCGGAGGGTTGGATTGGAGCACCCTCCTTCAAATTATGTATCTCAACTTCAGATCTGACGAGACATGGGTGGATCTAATGAGACAAAGGTGGATTTGATGAAATGAAGACGAACAATAAACAAGATTTTAGATAGCATTCATATTTGTGTTTAGTTTTTATTTTCTCTCTCGAATGAGAGTTCGATTTTTCTCTTGAATAAGAGCGTGGTCTTGAATAAGATTTGTTATCTTCAAGAAACTTGACAATTGTTCCTACTATATCGTTTAGGTGTTGTAAACTTTCGATTGAATGATATATAAGACCGATTTTTCTTCCAAAAAAAAAATATATGTATATATATATAATATAGATGATTACAAAAATCACATTTTGGAAAAGGTAGAAATCTCAACTTTTGCTAAATTCTGCAAGAATCAATTATGCAAAAGTTGGGTCAAATTCACCATAAATGTATATATGGATGTATGGTTGAAAGACGAACCATGCTACTCGATAGTAGACTCGAGTTCGTTGGTTTAAAGCTTGCCGAACTCGGTTCATTAACATAGCAAACCAAAGTTGAACAACTTTTTGTGTTTTCAATAAGTTTGAAACTCGACTCGATTGGTGAAAAATAATAAAATATATATAAAAAAATTAAGTTATTCAAACTCAACTTGTGCTCGGCTCGGTCAACAATCAAATCAAATTCAAACACAAATTCTAAGTTCGATAATAATTCAAACAAGTTTGAGTAACAGCTCATTCGACTTGAATCGACTCATTTGCAATCCTAGTTCAAATACTATATAGCATTCTCCTGTGTAACACTTGTTGTTACACATATATGCGTGTGTGTGACAAATATATACATTGACGGTTAAAATGTGCTAAAAAATTTCTTTACAATATGTATAATTTCTTTTTTCTATATCCTAACCATATGTATACACACTTGTTACTTTTTTACGTGTGTAACAAAAACAAATTATTAAGTGAAATTGTTAGTGGGAAATTGAAGTGGTTTATTCTACATGTTTAAGGATTAGCAACAACTTTTGTGGTAAGAAGTGTTGTTTATCTATGTTAAGAAAAGGGATGAACTTTCTTAAAGAGAAAGAGGGAGTTAAAAAGAGAATAGGAATAAAGTGTTTCTTTAATGTAATGACTTTGGCCTTTAGGGGTAAAATTTCTACATCATAATCCTACATTTTATCTTTATTTTGGTGAAAGTTATGAATAATGGTGAATAGAATCTATTCATGTGTAAAATCATAAATTTTTGTCTTTCTTAATGATTATTTGGGAATTTCTATCTCTGTCAAGTTAATAGCATGTTAAATGAACACAATTATTATATGACTGATCATTCAAGTAAAAGTTGTTAATTACAAAGTAAATCGTACAAGTGATATTTTGTTATATGATTAGTTGAGTTGAGAAAAAATATTCCTTAAATGTGTATTAGTAGGACACAAAATGAAAATAATTGAATATATATGAGAACAAAGATTGTAAACAAATCGAGTTAACTCGTACAAAATATCGTTTGAGGTTTTTTTTAAAATAGATATTGATCCTTAAATTTGGTATTTGAGTATGATTTGATTGTGAGTCGAATCAAGCTTGTAATTAGTGAAGTTTTAACTGAGATTAGAATTATCGAACAAAAGGTATTCAAATGTGGGTTTGTTATGTTAACTTAACAAGCTTTTAGACATTGATCTTGAGTCAATTATCGAATAATTGATTTGTTTTTCAGCTCTATGAAAATTATTGGTGTACTCTAATTAACTTAACTTAGAAAAACTAAATTAAAAGAATGGGAAAATTACATATAGACCACCCTTACTTATTGTGCAATTACCAAACAAACCATCACACTTTTGGAAATTACATAAAACCTCTCTATATTAAGATATTTCTTACAATTATACCCATATGTATATAATTTTTTTAAAAAAATTACCTCCTATAAACCGTATAAATAGACTCTTTAAGGGGGATTTTGGTAATTACACGATAAGTGATTAGGGGTGTGCGTATTCTCTCTAAAATTTATGTATGACTCAACATATGTAACTTATCTTTTCCATTATCGAATGTTGTATTCAAGTTCCAAAAGATCTAGATATTTCTAATGTTGGTCTAAACTTTTCCATCTCAGTAAATTTCAATCTAAAAAATAATTCATAAATTAGATACCAACACATTTAAAATAATTTTGGTTTCCACTTCACACATATATAAATTATTATTTTTATAAATGAAAAATAAATTAATTGAGGAATTTGGACAAGCTATGTGGAAAATAAAGAAACTTATAAATGCCTCGAGCCGTGCTATAATAACGAACTTGGCTTTAAAATTGGACTGTCGGTAGTAGCCGGTAGGCAAGAATTGAAGCTTTATGGTTTGGGACCCAAAGTACAAGAAGTTAATGCGCGAGGAAAAAATAAGATTCATTATTGCCTATTTATTTATTTATTTGGTTAAGTTAAAATCTAGGGGTTAATTAGGGCTTAAATATTGGTCATCACTCATGACAATAAAATAATAACAAGTTCTTCTTATCTATCTTCAACTTAGTTATTATGTATTGATGAATTGGATTCATTTATGCACAAACAAAGGGTACTATGTATTGCATATCAATTTCTTTGTTGATGCAAGTCAAAAGATATGAGGGTGAATGGGCGAGGTTCTGAAGTAGTTTCCACAAGAGCTTATTATATCGAGTTTCATTTTCGGTCTCACCTCGTGTGCTCAAGACGTAACAAATTAGTGTTAGACCTGACTTTGGAGGTTAGCTTGACGTGTATTGAGGGCGATTAGGTTTGTGAAAAGTGTTATCTCTTCTAAAAAGAGTAATTGTAATATCCCATATTAACTAGATAGATTTTTTAATGATTTATGTGGAGCGAACATATCTTTTAATAATTTGAATATATAATCATTTTTCCCCTTACTTTTATCCCCTACGACTAACACCCGCTCCTTTCTTTCTTCATTTTTTTAATTTCTTAAATGTTTTTCATAATAATTTTTTAAATTTTCCAAAATTTTTGGAATTATTTCGAATTTGTATATGTTAATAAGTTTTTTACAAAATTAATTATTTAAAACTAAATTGAAAATTACAATTACATTATCTTTAATATAAAAAATTACATTCACCCCCTCAAGGGTAAAACAGAAAATTCAAAAAATGTTGTTTGATGATGTTAGCAAAATCCTTTAACTTTTTGACAAAAAATGGATTGTAAAGTTTTATTATAAGAGGGAGTATTGTTAATTATATGCTCTAAATAAGCGGATGGAGCTGCAATTACACTAAATAAGACGGATGATTAGTGTAATTAACACTAATATTAATAATAATAATAATAATAATAATAATAATAATAATTTACCTAAATTTACATAATCTTCGCATGTGTTAAGTCTCCCAATATATGCGGTAGCCATGGAAAAGGAACCTAGGCTATCATTGGTTTTGGACTTGTGTAACACCCCAAATCGTGTACTATTCTATGGATTTGACTATGGAATGGTTGAAATTCTCTACACGAAACATGTGCCAACATTCTAATTAAGCATGTGCTCATGTTCATTTAAACCTTCTTATGTTCGCACCATCACATTGATGGATTTTGTTTTTTTAAATAAATATATTATATGATGCATGTCGTGAATATCAAATTGTGACAAATTACAATTATTCAACAACTACTATAGAAATATATAAAAGCCCACACATTTTTTATGGAATCAAACCCAAGACCTTGGAGCATCATCTTCATTCTTTGCTAGAGTTAAGTTTCATTGGTCCCCCATTGACTGATTAGAGAGGAGGATTTCAAATGATCACTCTGAGTTGGAGTTATTGAAAATTCACAATAATGATTAAAAAAACACAGATAAAATGAATTTTAAGAAATTTGAAATTATTTGTAGCTTGAAATTATCAAAACAAGCTCCATAGCTTTTGCATCTTAAATCCAACACATCCTAAAAGTTTTCATGGTTCAGAATTCTAATGTAATCGTAATAGTATAAATGATCCGAACTGTATATGAATTGTCATACATTGATAGTTGTAATTATACAACCGTCATTTGAAAATCCATATAAATTCTAACCATGTAGTGTAGCTCGTTGGTTAGCCACCGACGAATTTTACAAGAATTATTGCAGTTTTCTATACTAGTCTGAAGTGTATTGTGGTGGGAGGACAAATTGAAAAATGAAAACCCTACCATGGATTTAAGATTGACCTAATAGAAATGAATTGAAATGTTATACCTAACTATAGCAATGAATATATTCCAGCAGTACCATCTGTACAACTAGTGCTTTTCCATGTTTATAAATGCATGTTCAAATGAGCCTAGTTGGTTAAGGTTGAGGTCCCATAACCAAGACGTTGTGGGTTCGATTCCCACTAATGTATGTAGGTGGTTTCTCTACTTATTTGGTAGTTAGTTTGTAATAGTTATTAGTTTATGATAAAATTTACTAATGATGCTTACTTGTAATAGATTCTCTTGCAATTGATGTAATATGATGTTATAATCACTTTTATGAAAAAAAAAAAAAACAATGCATGTTCAAATGTATTTGGACCTTTATTCTTATCTATAAATGTCGGTAGAAGGATACCTTAGTAACAAAACAATTATTTGAGCACAATCATAATTTTTTTTTTATTGTCTGAATATTCAGGAGCTAAGACCATTCCAATGCTCTCTTTCGCCATGCATAAACTAAACCAACAATTAAGATAAGCACGAAAATTAAAGCTTCTATAAATATGGATATATCCAATACATCGAAACTCATTGCCCATGGATAAAGAAAAACCGTTTCAACATCAAAAACAATTAGTATTGTGAAGTGTTCGAATTGGACAACAATATTAGTCTAAAAAACGAGCTTATCATCACTTTTGTTTTAATTAATCAATCAAACTGAAACTCCTTCACAGTGTACATCCAATTTACATATTATTATCGTCAATATATTGGACTAAGTGGGAACTCCTAAATAAAAGGGATTTGATTACTCTGAATTTCCAAAGTCCAGAGAGAGCCCAAGTATGACTTCGATGGAATTCTAACTCATTTATAGAAGCAAAATTGAATTCTACAGCTTCATATCTAGTACCTAGAAAAGTGTGCCTTTTATTATTTTGTTTAATGAGGGAGACACCATATCATATATAGGTGAATAAATGTCACAATTTTTTGTTACACAAAAGGATGTGAATGGACAACAATCCTATAAAAGTATTTTCATTTAGATTTAATATTTGTGTTGTTTTCCATTAATTGATTGGTAGGCCCGAAAATTTTTATATACACTCATCTTTTTACATTGAACAACTTGATTAATGTCGAATCAGTATGGGGTAACCCCTAGTTGAGTTGGTCGGAGAGTTGAGCCTTGTGTCTTAGAATACGGGTTCAATTTCTCTTGAGGGAATGTCTATTGGCTTCCTCTATTGTGAGTCTGTCAGTTATGGGCAACCAATGCTGGATTATCTCTTTTGTGTGGTTTGCGACTATTACATAAGAGCGGTGTTTATACAGTACACACCTTAAGGGTAGCGGCTGCGAATTTCCCTCGTCATTCAAAAAAAAAAATGTCGAATCATTATAATGATTATATATGTTATTGCTTGTTTTGCTTATTCCGCTCGTATTTAATGTTCAAGACCTAATTTATACATGCAGTATTTCCTATACAATTTTTGAGGTGGTTGAGGAATCTTCCAATCTTGAATGGACCATGGTGAAAATTTCCCTATCAATAAAGAGAGAAAAAAAAAGAAGGAAAAGAGACATGATAAAGTGACCAATAGAAGTTGGACATAAAACCATTATTTCACGTGAGATAAAAGATCTAAAGTTTTTTCATTGCGTCTTTTTAATGTGTCTAATTCGACCGATATTGGTGGATTCAAGAGTTCAATTTTCGGGCAATATTCACCCAACAAAGTGTTAAAATATAATAATATATATCTATATATATTTGTGGACCCCCCACATGTTTTAATATTGTTTGTGGTAGATATTTGCCTTGGAGTTCGACTCCCAGATCCACCAAATATCACCGTCTAATTCATTCGAATTATAATAAATAATCAGATAACAATGCTCACGTCAATATAAAATTGAGATAAATTCTCATACATGGCGTAACATATAATAAGATTTTATGCTTGTAAATTTTTGAAAGTCGATTTTTATCACTTGGTGAAAACTCTTTTGACCAACCTAGACAATTTGAAGTGACAAATTTAATTATCAGGATATATTATTCTTATTTTTCACATGTTAATTCAAAATCTCCAAAAAGTGTTCATTAATATAGATTTATTGCATTAGTTAAGAGGGGGGAAAAAACCTTGTATCTTTTTCTAAATGGGCACTCTCTTTTAAGATCAAAGCATAATCTCATATTAATCAACATAATATATGACATTTCTAAATGAAATCTTAAGATAATTGCATTATTCGTATACACATACTCAAGTTAATAATAAGTATTGGAGTGCACTTACAATATTTTGTCATGTCATTCAAAAATAATAACTATATATATATATATAGAGAGAGAGAGAGAGAGAGATTGTATACTAATATATTGTTTTTTCATTAATACATTATAATCCCTAAGAATCTGGTACAATTTTAATCAAATTCATTCTCAATATTTCTTCATAATAGCCCATTTATTCACATATCAGTGGGGATATATATATATATATATATATATATATATATATATATTAGCATATATATAAATGATGGTCCTCTCTGTTATTTGTACAAAAACTTAGTGCAACTTCATTTGTAAAGAAACATTAAAATGGCTACACTCAAGCTCCTATTCCCATTTGTTCTTATTCTTTCTTTTATTCTACTTTCTCAATCTAGTGGTACTTTCTATCAACAATTTTCTCACATTTGATTTATAATATCATAGTACAATTTTGTTTTATTCTACCTAATTTAATCGACTTGAAAATCTCCACATAACTTAGAGGTTGCATGTACCTAAATGATTGTCACATATTATTCTTACGAGTTTCCGAGACTCTACTTACATTTTTGTATAACACAATTATATATTTGCATATGATTGCAATAGTCTTGAAACAGAATCTCAAAAGTTTCATATACCACTATAGCTGGATGATTGTCGCTAGTTATTCTTATGAGTTTTAGAGACTCTACTTATATTTCAGTACAACACAACTATATATTTGCATATGATTGCATTAGCATTGAAACAAAATCTCATAAATTTCTTATAATGACAATACCCGGATGGTTGTCGCTCAATGATATATGGTTTATCTTATTTTCTTTAAATTTTTCGACTAATTTATTATATTGATTTTTTGATAATTTTGATCTTGCAGATGAAATCAAAGGCGTTGGTAGTGATTGTGATTTTGGAGGTGCATGTCAAACTAGGCTGGACTGTATCAAATCATGTGGGCCTCATTATTCGACGGGCCTCTGTGTCCCGAACCCACCGGGCCGAGGAAAACACTGCTGTTGTTTATCATAATTGTCAAGCCCAATAACTACTAATTTCGTTTTTAGGATGAAAATTGTGGTTATTATTAGTGATAGATAGCAAATTGAGTTTTAATAATTTATTTTGTTATTGTTATAATTGAATTGTTTTTAAGTTTTAATTGAAAAAAGATATTGAAAATTATAATGGTATCCACAAAGATTAACGGGCTTTGAGGTTCAGCCCATTTACAAATTTAAGAAAAGGACTTTTTCGAGCCCATTAGGGAATGGAAGCATATTAAAATACCCTTTTGTTTTCATCAAATTTATTTATTTTATTTTATTTTGGTTGTTGTTTTTGGGGGGGGGGGGGGGGGGGTCTTTTTATTCTTGATGAATACAAATAGGTTTTAGAGCTAAAACATTTAAAATATTTTAACTATTAAGTGGATTATAAATCCATTCTTGTAATGACTTGAGATAGTTTAAATATAGCTACATAATTTAAACTACATTATATTTTTCATTGTTTATGACTTTATTGTTTTAGTACAAAATTTTCCAATTCAAACACATTCGATTCCATTAAATTTCGTTATGAACATGTGGACTTCTCAATCCATTTGACATCTCCTAATTCCAAACACAATTAAGACAAATAATTTTATTATTTAGTCATTAACTTGAATGGTAGGCGTGAGTGAAAAAAATTGCCGACTATGCATCAATTATCATCCATACATACAATTAATTTCCAATAATTATGTCTATCTATTATATTATTTTCATAGAGAATATCTCAATAAATTTAATTACTGAATTTCTATCTCATTTTGCTCATTGAAGTCTGGTTGAAGCACGAAAACACGAAAAAGAAAATAAGAACATCCTAGACAATAAAAACAGAGAATAAGAACATCCTATCAATGATAAGATTAAGGTGACAATAAAAATAGAGAATAGGAACATCCTATCAGTGATAAGATTAAGATGACAATAAAACCAAAACCAAAAAAAAAGAATATGAGGAAACATTCTTCATCACTTATAGTTGGCTTGGGACAAATTGTTGTGTATCAAGATCGAATCCAAATTTCCCAGACGAAATATCTAGTATCCAAGATGGAACTTCCTCCCACTAGCATTTCGGTCTTCCACTTGATGAAGACCAAAAATATGGAAAGATTCAACAGAATAAAATTTGAGATTCAAGATAGTAATTGAATCTGGAGAATAATATTCAAAGTGTTCTCGAGAGTTAAGAGAGAGAGATGCATATTTAATCCACCAAAAACGAAATCAGCTTTATTACTCGTGTGTTCCTTTTATACATTTCAGCTCCTTTTTTACAATTTGCCCCCTCACTAACAGACTAATATCTAACTGACCCTTTTTTTGTTACAAGAAGTAAAAACAGTTGACAAATTAGTTATTCTAACTAATTTTGCCTAATTACAAAAACGCGTCCAAATTCCCCACCTGGCAAAGTTGCCCAATTCTTATATCATTCAGAGTGCATTTTTACTTGTAAAAATGCCCTTCTCCTTTATTACCTTTTTTATTTCCCCCAGAACAATATCTTTCCTTTTCAAACAATCCTTGTCCTCATGTTCGGAGACATAAGTTGGCATTGAATTTGTTAGGAATCAATGCGCATAAACGAACTTAAAAGTAAAGAGAAAGCAAGAAAAAGAGACAACGATTTTACGTGGTTCGGCAAATTGCCTACGTCTACGGATCTATGCTAGAGAGATTTTATTATACTTGTGAGAGAGGTACATTACAATGAAGAGAATTTCATCTACTTATATGTTATACACTTGGAGACTAAGATATAATAACCTAAACCAAGTAGGTAACTCAAAACTTGCCAAAATTACACAAAATCGCGTAAAATTAACGCTCCCAGCTTCGGACGCGCGCCTAGGCGCCGAAAGGCCACGCCTGGGCGTCTCTGTTCCCGCGCCTAGGCGCCTGTATAGCCACTCCTGGGCGCCACAGACAGTAGCCTCGGCCCTTCTCCTGCGTGCCGCGCCTGGGCGCGTATATGGCTGCGCCTGGGCGCCGTTCCGGCTCAATTTCTTCTTCCTTTGGCACCTTGATTTGTCTCCACACTTTAAACCCATCAATCTCCCACTTGGAGACCAAACTCAAAGTAGAAACACAACCTCTTCATCAAACTCCATGACTCTTCATTCTCCAAATGAAAGCACTCTCTCTCTAGCATAAGTCGGCGTCCTCATCACATAAGTTCGAGGCCAACTGAGGCCATGCAAAACCTCAGTTTCTCGGTGGTAACTCCCTTAGTTAACATATCCGCCGGATTCTTCGCACCAAGCACCTTCTTCAACTCCAAAGTCCTATCATCTATCATCTCTCGGATATGATGATACTTCAATTGAATATGCTTCGTCCTCGAGTGAAACACCGGATTCTTTGCCAAACAAATAGCACTTTGACTATGACTATAAAGCGCACAATCTCGTTGCTCCTTATCTATCTCCCTCAGAAAATTCTTCAACCAAACCATCTCTTTGCCCGCTTCTGAAATTGCAATGTACTCAGCCTCGGTTGTGGAGAGTGCTACACACTTTTGTAGCCTAGAAGTCCAACTTATTGCAGTGCCACCTACAGTGTAAATGTACCCCGATGTACTCTTCCGACCATCTTGATCACCACCTAAATCCGCATCCACGAAGCCCTCCAAAGTAACACTACTGCCCGAAAAACACAAGCACATACTCGATGTACCCCTCAAATACCTCAGTAGCCACTTTACTGTTTCCCAATGCTTTAACCCCGGATTAGCCATATATCGACTCACAACTCCCACTGCATGAGCTATATCCGGCCTTGTACACACCATTGTATACATTAAACGCCCAATGGCAGAGGCATAGGGAACCTTTGCCATTTGATCTCGCTCCTCCTCAGTTTTAGGTGATTGTTCCTTGCTTAACTTGAAATGACTCCCCAAAGGTGTACTTCTAGACTTTGCATTTGAGATTGCAAATCTAGCAAGTACCTTTTCAATGTACTTCTCTTGAGTCAACTTGAGACTCCCACTCGACCTATCTCGAATGATTCTCATCCCGAGGATTGTATTTGCAGCTCCCAAGTCTTTCATCTCAAATTCCGTGGATAGTTGCTTCTTCAACTTATCAATTTCTCTCATGTTAGACCCAACCACTAACATATCATCCACATACAGTAGCAATATTATGTAACAATCCCTAAACTTCTTGAAATAACAACAATGTTCCATTTGACACCTAGTATATCCACTACTAGCCATGAAGGTGTCAAACTTCTTATACCATTGCCTCGGAGCTTGTTTAAGTCCACACAAGCTTTTCTCTAGCTTGCATACAAGGTCTTCTCGTCCATTCTCCAGAAAACCTTCCGGTTGAACCATGTAGTTTTCCTCCTCCAATTCTCCATGAAGGAATGTCGTTTTTACATCTAATTGCTCAAGATGCAAATCCTCTGCAACAACAACACTTAGAACCATCCTAATAATAGTCAATTTGACAACCGGCGAAAATATTTCAGTGTAGTCAATCCCTTCCTTTTGCTGGAACCCTTTGACCACCAACCTCGCCTTGTACCTTTTACTACCATCCGGTTCATCCTTAACCCGGAATACCCACTTGTTCTGCAAAGCCCGTTTCCCCTTCGGTAACTCAGTCAACCTCCAAGTTCTATTTCTCTCAAGCGAGCTCATTTCATCCTTCATGGCTAGCTCCCACTTGAGAGAATCTCCCACACTTGTCGCCTCTTTGTACGACTCGGACTCACCCAAATCTGTTAAAAGTAAATAGTGTAAGGAAGGGGAATACCTCATGTTTGGTTTAGGAGTTCTACTCGATCTTCTCAAGGTTGGTGGTGGAGTCTCTGGATCATCCTCGATCCTATTCTCAGTGTCATTCCCAGCAACCTCGTCTAGAGTGATCTCTTCCAGTATCGCCTTTGGTTTTTCGTTTTCCTCAGTCTCTGCTCCAAGTCTATCCTTGTAAAGCACCCTTTCGTTGAACGTGACATTCTTATGCCTTATGATTTTGTTGTTTTGGTAATCCCAGAACCGATACCCAAAACTCTCTCCTCCATAGCCAATAAAGATGCATTTCTATGCCTTAGGATCCAACTTATCCCTGTCATCAGAACTTCGCAAGACATAAGATAAACAACCAAATATTTTTAAATGCGATAAATTTACCTCATTTCCAGACCAAACCTCCTCCGGTATTTTGAAGTCCAACGGTACTGAAGGTCCCTGGTTGATGAGGTAAGCCACCGTGCTCACTGCATCAGCCCAAAATGTCTTTGGCAACCCAGAGTGAAGCCTCATGCTCCTAGCTCGTTCATTCAAAGTCCTATTCATCCGCTCTGCAATCCCATTCTGCTGCGGAGTCCCCAGAATAGTCTTGATCATCTTGATCCCATTCTCTGCACAATAGTCTTTGAATTCTTGGCTATCATACTCCTCGCCATTATCCGACCTTAGACACTTCAATCTCAACCCCGTTTCATTCTCGACTTCTGTCTTCCACTTCCTAAAGGTATTAAACACATCCGACTTGTTTTTCAGAAAATAGACGCATACCTTTCGAGTGGAATCATCTATGAAGGTGACATAGTATCTCGACCCTCCAAGTGACTGTATGGGAGCCGGTCCCCATACATCAGTATGCACAAGCTCCAACTTCTCTGCCTTCGGTTCTCTACCCGTCTTGGAAAAGCTTACCTTTTTCTGCTTCCCAAGCACACAGTCTTCGCAAAGACCCAATTCAACCGACTTTGAGATTGGTAGCTTTCCCTTGGATGCCATGATTCTCATTCCCTTCTCACTCATATGCCCAAGTCGCCTATGCCATAAGTGAACATCCTCTATAGCCTCGACTGCAGCAAACGAGTCCTTCTTTATTTCTGTGGTATACAGAGTCCCCGACTTCTTACCACGAGCCACCACCAGATTACCTTTGGTGATTTTCCATACACCACCACCAAACACCGTGGTGTACCCATCACTGTCAATTTGACCCATTGAGATCAAATTCTTCCTCAACCCCGGAACATGTCTCACATCATGCAGTTTCAATCGCATTCCCTGTGCCGTCGTTATAGTGACATCACCCTTACCAACAATTTCCAAGGGTTCGTCATCTGCAAGAAAAACCTTTCCAAATTTTCCAGAAACATAATTTGTTAGATAATTCTTACATGAAGTAGCATGGAACGACGCACCTGAATCCAGGACCCATTAGTCAACTAGACTGTCAACACAGCAAACCAAAGCATCTCCGATGTCGTCTACTGCTGCGTTTGCTTGTTGATGTTCCCGATTTTGATTCTGACCCCCTTTTCAGGACAATCCCTCTTGTAATGGCCTTTCTTCCAGCAGCCCCAGCAATCAGCCTCTTTGCGCGGTTTTGACTTCCCTCGCCCCTTTGATTTGGATCGACCTCTACCTTTCTGACCACCCCGTTGAACACCTCTTCCTTTGCTCTCCGCACTCAATGCAACAGATGTGAGTTCTCCTGATTCCCTCCGGCGAATATCCTCGCTCAAAATCAGATCCCGAATCTCCTGAAGTTTCAACTTCCTTTGGCCAGACGAACTACTCACAGCAGTTACCGTCACACTCCAACTATCCAGTAATGAAGACAATAAAATTAAGGCCCTCACCTCATCCTCGAAATTAATATCAACCGAGCTCAACTGAGTGATGATCACGTTGAACTCGTTGATATGGTTGGTCACCGATCCTCCCTCCGTTATCCTCAAATTGAATAAACGTCTCATCAGATAGACTTTATTCGATGCGGATGACTTCTCATACATATTGGATAACGCCTTCATCAAACCCGCTGTTGTAGTTTGATCTAGGATGTTAAACATCACGTTTCTTGATAACGTCAGTCGAATAACCCCTAGGGTTTGCCTATCCAATAACTCCCAATCCTCGTCTGACATCTTTTCAGGCTTCTTCCCCGACAATGGTTGATGGAGCTTTTTCTGGTACAGATAATCCTCCATCTGTGTTCGCCAGAATCCAAAGTCTTTTCCATCAAATTTGTCAATCTTCACTTTTCCTTCTTCAGACGCCATTGATTCACACCGATTGATTTAATCCGTGCTCTTGATACCAGTTGTTAGGAATCAATGCGCATAAACGAACTTAAAAGTAAAGAGAAAGCAAGAAAAAGAGACAACGATTTTACGTGGTTCGGCAAATTGCCTACGTCCACGGACCTATGCTAGAGAGATTTTATTATACTTGTGAGAGAGGTACATTACAATGAAGAGAATTTCATCTACTTATATGTTATACACTTGGAGACTAAGATATAATAACCTAAACCAAGTAGGTAACTTAAAACTTGCCAAAATTACACAAAACCGCGTAAAATTGACTCTCCCAGCGTCGGACGGGCGCCTAGGCGCCGAAAGGCCACGCCTGGGCGCCTCTGTTCCCGCGCCTAGGCGCCTGTATAGCCACGCCTGGGCGCCGCAGACAGTAGCCTCGGCCCTTCTCCTGCGTGCCGCGCCTGGGCGCGTATATGGCTGCGCCTGGGCGCCGTTCCGGCTCAATTTCTTCTTCCTTTGGCACCTTGATTTGTCTCCACACTTTAAACCCATCAGAATTTTTGCGGGTTAATCTTAATTATGTTCGGAGAGAAGCCAACCCAGTGGCCGATACTTTTGGCCAAAACGGGATTGCACTACAAACTTCATGTGTTTAATGCCTTTTGACCGGATTTGAATAACATTATTGAGCTAGATAGAATTGACCGTATTTGGCAATCTCTCCCCATTGATGTTGATGATGGGCTTTGATGCAAGTAGCCCGATTGCAATTGATTGGGGTTTCCCCCAGATTTCATCAAATTTTATCTGTCACAGACTTACTCGCGATAGTAACGAACCGTGCGGCATTTAGCTCGTCGCCCCACTTCTTGCGTGATTGTTAAGTTAGCCTCGCCCCAAACTCGTGCTCGCGTGCTAAGGGAGATTCCCAATGTAGACAAGAAAGCTTTTAGAGGAAATTCTAAGCACTTATATTGCTTGAACTTTCTTGGACGCTTTACGAATGATTCCTACCTCCTATTTATGCTAGGTCACCTCCTAAATGGACGATGGAGATTAATCTAATTTATTAGCTAGAATTTACTATCTAGAGTATTCTACCTAAATATTTATAATGGATTTTTCTACATACTTTCTAGAATAATTCTAAAATATCTCTACACTCTTCCTATACAATTCCTACAACTTCTAAGAATCTTTGATACAAGTTCTACACAATTTTCCTCATATTATAAATACTTGATGTAGTAGTGGTGGTGAGATCTTTTGGAACCTCTAAAGTGTGGGAGAGTTTTGGAAAAACGTTGGTGCGTCGCATATTGCTATCTATTGGTCAAGGCTTCCCATTACTCAATAGGGCATTTTCTCGAACATAATTAAGGAGCCATTGAAAGGGAGATATTAGAAGTGAGAATGCTAACATCAGTAAGTAACGAGATTTTCTATTTGCCTTTTTACATAGACATATGATAATAGGCCTGGGTTTTTTGATAGGGTGTTAAAAGCTATTGTCCTCCATTCATTTACAAAGAAAATTCATTTACAAAGAAACACACGCATAAGAAAATTCGCTTCTTATGCTTCCCTAAAAAGTAAAACCTCTTCATTAACCCTATCTATTGCCTTTTATTCTTCGCCACCGTAACTTATCAAAATCTATCATCCAAAATGGAACTTCCTCCCACTAGCATTTCGGTCTTATCACGTGTTAGAAAGAAGTTAAAATTGACGTTAAATTGGCATGTCAACACTAACCCAGTGGTTCGAAAACCGAATCGGACAGCGAACCGAAAAAGTCGGGTCACAGCCCACAGGTCACCGATTCAATCGTCTGGTCAACTGGGGTCGAACCGGTGACGTCATAATTATACAATAAATAATAATTAATATATCATTAAATATATAAAATATGAAAATATGAAAAAAAATATGTATTTCCTATATATATATATATATGAAAATATAAAAAAAAATATGTATTTTCTATATTTGAGGGGGCCAATTTCAGATTTTTAGATTTTAAAGAGGTCAATTTCAGATTTTTAGATTTTAAAAGGTTGAATTTCATTTATTTTCAAAGCCGCCTAGTTTTATCCGTTTTGACCAGTTCGTACCGCTTGAGCTGCGATTCTGACCGATTTTGAGTTCTGAACAGTTTTTTTCGCATAACCACACCAGTTTGATGGCCGATTCCGATTTTAATCGATCGGACCAGTTGGTGCATGTTCAGAGAGAAGCCAATCGAGTGACTGATATTTTGACTAAAAAGGGAGTTGACCGTACTTGACATGGACATAAGACAATTGACCCTGGCTTTTCGATAGGGCGTCCTACTCCTCTAAAAGTCAAAATAAGAAAAAAAGGTAAAGTCGTTAAAAGCTATTGTCCTCCATTCAGTTACAACAAACGCGCGCATAAGAAAGCGCTTCTTATGCTTCCCTGAAACCTCTTCATAAACCCTACCTATCCCCTTTTATTCTTCGCCACCGCAGCTCCGCCGTATCAAACCCTACCTCCACCGCCGCAATGGGCGACGACGTCGTAGAAGCCACACAATCCTTCGACGCAAACGCCGATATATGTCAACAGCTGTTAACTCGCTACGCTCACTCCTCAGCCGCGCATCAGCGCCACCTATGCGCCACCGCCGCCGCCACCCGCTCCATCATCCAATCGTCCTCTCTCTCTCTAACTCCTCTCTCCTACTTCGCCGCCACCATCACTTCTCTCTCCAATTCCGATGCCCTCGACGCCACCGCACTTGCGGCGTTAACCTCGTTCATTTCAATCGTGATTCCTTTGGTTCGTAGAGGCGAAATCAAGCCGGAGAAAGCAGGGGAGGCTGTCGGTGTTTTGGTGAGAGTTGTGGAGGAGAGTGGGGGTAGTATAGGAACTTCGAGTGTTAGGGCGGTGGTGAAGTGTGTTGGTGTTTTGGTTGCTGAATTCTGCGATTTGAAGGAGTGGGAATCGGTTGCGTTAGGGTTCGAGTGGCTTCTGAAGTTCTCGCTTGATAAGCGGCCCAAGGTTTGTGCAATTAATGGTTTTGTATTGAGCTGTTCCATACTCGGCTCGAGTATGTTAGCTGAAATGTAGTTTCAGTTCGATTCGTTAATGTATCAAACGAAGCTTGAACAAAAGGACAACCTAGCTCAACTGATTGATTGGTACCGTAGCCCCGCGTGTGTATGCTAGTTTGAAGCTCGGCTCTCGATTAGTAAAAAAAATATAATATATGCAGAAAAATCAAGCTACTCGAGCTCTACTTCGGCTCGATCAAATATAAAACAACTT
This sequence comes from Buddleja alternifolia, assembly GCA_019426215.1. Lineage (NCBI taxonomy): Eukaryota > Viridiplantae > Streptophyta > Magnoliopsida > Lamiales > Scrophulariaceae > Buddleja > Buddleja alternifolia. Next base: position 2,180,889 of record CM033401.1, read on the forward strand.
GTTCTACTCGACTCGATTCGATTAGTTTACAACCCTAGTAGAAATGGAAAATATTTGTATTGATCGGGCCTTGGGCCCCACCCATGCACCCTGTGGCTGAGAAAAACACACTTCACTTGTATTTTAATTAAAAAACATATGATGTGTATGTTTTTTAATTAAAATACAAGTAACGTGTGATGTGTCTTTTTCCTTGCCACAAGGTGCATGGGTGGGGCCGAAGACCCGGTCTATATAAGTGTGATTCTTCAATCCAGTTCAATTTAGAAATAACATGTAGAGGAAGCTTATATAGTTGTATAACATGAAGTTGTATGCTCGATATATATAGTAGTTGATTGTTAGTTTCTTTTCTTACCTGGTGATTGTGGTAAGAACTTAGACTCCAATCTTAAATATCTTATAGTTGGTTCAATAAGTTTTGTTACTTTGATCAAGTAAGTTCGCCACTCTGCTTAAGAGTTTTTATCATGTGAAGTAGAATCATGAACACCGACATCTCACTTGATGAAGATACTTTAAAGTTATGTGCAGTGATATGTGAAACGGAGCCATAAAATTATAATTGTATCGATTTCTCATTTTAGTTTAGCATTATGTGATTTCTCAGCTTTGAGTTGCTGCTTGGTTATATGACATTCTCTTAGGATGAGACTGCCTCAACTCCAAGCTCGCTTAGTATGTTTTTCAGCTGAATTAGTTCATAAGCAGTGTGATCCTTTGCTTCTGCGCTCGGATTAATTATAAATTTTCCTTGCCCTTAGGGTAAGATACATTCATGATCATGGTCGCCAACTTTTACATCTTTGTTTACTTGATGTTTCAGGTGAGGAAATGTGCTCAAGATTGTCTCCTGACACTTTTCAAGTCCTTTGAATCTCCTGTTATCTCCGAGAAGGCGAGTAAATTAATATACTCGTTACTCAAAGATCACATGCTGATGGCTGTAGAAATGAGTGCTTCAAAAATTGTTGATGGACCTAAAAAGGAAGCAATGTCAAGGCCTGAACATCAAGAAGTTCTTCATTTGCTGAATGTGTTGAAACACACCGTCCCATATCTATCTCTCAAATTCCGGACAAGAACGCTTTCAGAATTATCTAAGATTTTAAGTTCCAAATTCTCAGCAGTGACGAGACATGTTTTTGATGTTATTTCCATGATATTTGAAACTTCAGGGGCTGAAGTTATAATTTCTAGTGCTGAAGACATCTTTAATGCACTAGTCTCTTACATATCGCTGGGAGAAAAGAATCCGGCTGACACTGCATTGTTTGCTGCAACTTTAGCTAAAACTGCTTTGGACAAACTTCTTGATGGTGATATAAGTAAATGGACCACCTATTTTCCTTTGCTGACTGAATCCTTAGTAGGTATGATTTCCATATTTTTTTCATTTTTATTTTACGGGATTTTAGTTTTACTTGTTTTTCTAGCCTAGCCTAGCAATGTATCTGCCTGTGTTGCTGAGAACCAATATACTATGACAATATGCACTGTGACTTCTGTTGATTCCTAGTTTTGTTTGCCTGGTTAGAGGGATTATTGTTATGAAGAAAAGATGGTGTGGCATCAGTTGATCAAAAGCTACTGAGTTGTCTGTATGAAACTACTTATTCAGTACTTCTGATAGAACCATTTAAATATTTTTAGCAAATCCGTATGCATTCAGATTATATATTGTCTGCCAGAAGGATACCTAAAGGCGATGATTGGAAGATGAAGGATTTGCAAAAGCAAATACTTAGATGGTTTTTGGCTGAGCTTATAAGCTCCTACAAAGTGTTTGGTAAATTTTTTTGTAAAACGGTTAATAAGCTCTCAAAATAAGCTGTTTAGGGAGCGTATCAAGAGCGTCTAAGCTCCTAAAAGATAAGTTAGGAAACTCCAACTTATGTTTTAAGAGCGTATAAGATAGAGAGTTTATAAACTCCAAAAACATCTTATAAATCTAAAAGTTTATAAGCTCTTTAAATAAGGTTAGCCAAACACCTTCTTTGTCTTCACCTCGAACTGGGAGTTAGGGCTAATGATTGAAAGTTCTGCTTATTAAGACTAAGGCAAAAAAGGGTGGCTTCACTTCCTCTGGTTATTCAGATGACAATTTTTTATGCTTTAGATTTTCTGCTTATTAAGACAGGGAAAAGGGGATGGTTTCGTGTCAGAATCACAAATTTTTTCTTTTGCCTCCTTTTATCTTCTCAATTGTCCTAAAATCTTTGAAAGCGACATAAATTGGCACATCATGAAGATTGCAACTTCGATATATGTGACAGATATAATGCATTCGGTTTTCGGTGTTCTTCTGTCGCATCATTTTTCAAAACTAATGCTGTATATGTCTGCATTAGGCCTTCTGTCTTCTGAGGCCGACATTGCTCGACAGGCTTCAATCATACTTAGAGAACTGATAGACCGCCATGTTGAGGGGAAAAGCTTTTTGATCCTTGAAAGCCAGGAGATGGAAGATAAGGCAACTTACAGTGCGGAGTCCAAAGCAATAGAGGCTACATGCAGTGTGTTCTACAATGTTCTTAGCTCATCTTCTCGAATTCCAAATGAACACTTCTTTTCACTAGTAGCATTTTTGTTCCTCAAACTTGGTAAGTCGACTTTAAAGATTTCTCCTTCAGAGAAGTGATAGTATAAGAATATTTATACTTCCATACAACACAAGCATATTATCGTTTGCATGCCTTGTGAAATGCTTCTGCTTCCAAACAGTCATTTTTTGTGCATTTATAAGTCAATGATGGTTTTGTCTATTGGATACTTGTGAAATTGGCCCTGGATGAGCTCTGGGAAATGTTGCATTAGAATCTCTTTCTATATAGTCGTGACTGAATTTTGCTTGTAGATGAGGTTCATAAATGTCATAGCGTCATAAAGAACATATCCGTTGTTGTACCTACAGCATAGTTTCACTAACTTAAGCAATAATCAGTTTTTAGTATCTGACATTTTGGAGAACAATTGTCCATATCTAAGAATCTTCATATTGAATCTTCAATTTCTGCTTAGCATGTTGTCTGACATTTTGGAGAACAATTGTCCATATCTAAGAATCTTCATATTGAATCTTCAATTTCTGCTTAGCATGCTGGTTTTTTTATTCTTTTTGTTATCTTTGTCATGTTTTTTCCGAACTCATTGTGTTACTAGGTGAGAGCTCAGACATCTTTATGAAGCGTATACTTCTTAAACTTGGTGATTTGATGAATGCTACTTCTGCCGGTGCTTCCGATATGAAACACGTGAGTATTCATGGAGGTTTCTCACCCTCTTTGTCCTCTTAAATGACATAATTGTTCTTATTTTTTTCCCTTTTTGCAGCTTCAGGACTGCATTGGGTCTGCTGTTGCTGTAATGGGACCAGAGAAATTACTCTCATTGCTCCCTTTGTCCCTCAATACCAAAGATTTTTCCTGCTCAAATATTTGGTTACTACCTATTTTAAAGAAAAATATTGTTGGATCATCACTGCAATTCTTTATGGAGCATATTGTATCACTTGCTGAATCCTTTGAGCAGGCATCTCGTAAAGGTAGTTTCTAATTTATGAACGTATTTTTGAGACCTTTATAAAGTACTAGCATAATCCTTTGAGCACGAGCACGAAGCAGACATGTTGAGACATAAAGACAGTACTAGCATAATTCTTTATGAATGTACATCACAGAGCAGGCATCTTGAAAGTACATGCAATAGCCAGAGTAAAATGTTATTTGCTAGTACTGTCTAAAAGGTTTGCAATTTTTCCAACCGAACCTGTTGTCAGCCATGAACTCTTTCATGCTCTGTCAAGATTTTGCTACAACAATTAAGAATCTGGAAAATATAGATTAATTATCTTATTAACCCTCTTGTCTTACAACCCTTGCAAAGCATGTTAAATGAATTTTGTATGAGGAACAAGAACATGACCCCATACATATATACACACACATATATATGGTTGTCATAATTAGTACCATTATGAGAAACTATTTCAACGTTTTTGCAGTTCAATTTGATAAAACATGTGTAAGCATCTATATTAAATCATCTACAGATTTTACTCCCTATCCGCTTTTATCTAAATAGCGTCTCTTGTATGCTTAAGCCTTCTTAAACCGAGATTTACCCTGTTTCTGGAATTTAAATTTGCGCTCCTTTTCAGTTAAAAAGTCAGTAATTCGCCAAGATCTGCAGGCATATGCCCATGGCTGTTGGGGATTGTTGCCTGCCTTTTGTCGCCAACCAAGTGATACTCATCAGAGTTTTGGAGCTTTAGCCAAACTTTTAATCCCTTTTCTCAAAAAAGACTCCTTTATGCTTGATGATATTGCGATTGCATTGCAGGTATGTTTCTAATTTTGTACCTCGTTCTCTATTTGCATAGTCGTGGTTGCCTTGGTCAATGGTCGCTTCCTGGCTGATGTTAATAACCTGATGTCTTACTTGATGATTTGTGTTTTCTCATGTAGGAGCTGGTAAATCAAAATAAAAGTGCACTAACCTCCGATCAGGGATCCGTAGAGTTGACAGAAGATCGAAGGACAGCAATTCTTGATGAGTTCCCGATGGATCTTAAAACAAGATGTTCTTACTCGAGAAAAATTGCAAGCAAAAATATGAAGGCTTTATCTTCGTGCTCCAGAGAGTTGCTTCAGGATCTAACTAATGTCTTATTTGAGAGCCCTCCAGATACGCACAGACATCTAAAGGTCCCTATCATTTATTATTTGTTTCAATATAGATAAAATTTCTTTCCTTTCCTGTGCATTAAATTTATCTAACCATGCAGCTAAGGTATATGTTCATACGTATTAGTTTTGCGTTTTTTCCTGGTTGCCTTGATTATATGGCTATTGACTTAGTTTCTTCTCAAGAATTTTACTAGTGGTATATGAAGAATAAAAATGTATTTTTTTTCCTTCTAATTTTCTTTTCTTTTCTTAATGTTTAGGGTGCAATCAGCTGCTTGATGTCCATCTGCGATTCTTCAATAACAAAGCAGATCTTTATTTCTTCGCTTGAGAAATTTCAACTTCTAGATGATGTCAGTGAACATAAGAAAGTGGAGTCTGAGACTAAGGTCGATGGAGAAGAGAGCAAAGCAGGTTCAGCTGGAAGAGATGCAAAGAGGTGATAGTCGGTTTCTTTTCTAAATAAATTGCTAACGCAACGGGCATTTCCTCTTATCATCCTCCTTGTTGTCCATATTACATATATGCACTTACGTAAGCTTTGCAAGAGAAAAGAATGTTTGTTTGTATAGTAGTTTGCTTATAATTATAATCAAAACATAATTTCAATGACTTTTGCTTTTTGAAGGTGTCTAATACTGGAACTTGCATCTTGCGTTGTTGAAGGATCTGGTGATGATCTGGTTAATCTAGTTTTTTCTGTCATTATGCGCGCTTTACAGGTCAGCTGATATTCAATGCTCCACATATGCAATTTTTTATTAACGATGCTGTTATAACAGCCTCTGTGTATTTTGCTTTATAGGCGAATGATGAGGCCAGCCAGATGGAAGCATATCAAACTCTCAGCAGAATACTTGAGGTTCTTGTTTTATTCTTTTATGTAATTTTTTTTAAAGAAAAATTTATTTATTCGTATTTATGCTACTCTTTGTTTGTGCAGAAACATTCTTGGTTCTGCTCTTCACAATATGTTGTGGTGATGGATTTGTTGACTGGGATTAAATCTTCAGCCAATATCACTTTGCTTCGAAGTCGTTTCGCCTGTTTGCAAACTTTGTTGATCCATGCATTAATGGTAGGCCTGCTATTCTAGATGTGTAACAATTAGTAAGATCTACATTACATTTATCACTTGCCACTTTCCTTTAATTGAAAGACCTTGTTCTAGCTTCGCTTGTTTATGGATCACTGTGCTCATAAGATGGACTTGTTTCGTTAAGTTTCATCATCCTTTTTGACAGCCATATTGTTTCATTTTTAGATGCTTTATTTGGATCTAAATAGGTTTTCCTTCCCTATTGTGCAGAGAGATGAGGATGAGGAGAATACAAAGGTTTTCTCTATTCTGAATGAGATTATTCTCACATTAAAAGATGTAAGAACGTCTTCCTAATACTTGTTCAATTATTTGCTCAACTTCTATGGGAGTAATGAGCTTGATTAAGCCTCATCTTTCGTGCATTAGAAATTAAGAAACACTCCTATTCTGTGTGTTAACATATACAAAATATGTTTCTTTCTTTCCTTTTCAGATAAATAATATATAAAAGGAATTTCATTAATATTTGTTTCTTGAGGTTTAATTATAATTGGTGCTAGTAAGAATCTTGAGTTTCAATTATAGTTTAGATCAATCGCATCAAATATGGGAAACTTCATATAGCTTGAAAATTGTAAAGAATCACAATTCTTAAACGCATTTACATTGGAGGACCTATTTAATATCTGAGTTGTATTCATTTGTCCTTGGTAATACTTAATTACTGTCACTAATACCTAAATGTTATTTCAAGTTCAGTCTGATGAAGAAGGCAGGAAAGCAGCTTATGATGCTTTACATGGGATAAGTTCCAAATTGCGGAACTCATCTGATGTTTCTCTTGATGGGCTCTATCACAAATTTCTAAGCATGGTAACTGCTATTCTCTCATCCCACATATAATTTACAACCATACCTTCTCCAGATTTCACACAGCCACTGGATGTTTTCTAGTTGATTATCTGACAAGTGCCACAAGAAAAACTGCCTCTGTTATGGCCATGAACTGTTCTTACCATTATGCCTACATGTGCAGAATCTTTATTGTTATACCGTCTTTCATGGTGTAAGATGAGTTTTTATTCTTTTTATCTTATGATATAGCATTTTTTCGTCAATACAATTTGATGGAATTTTTTTTATTGATTACCTCATGCATTCCTAGTGTAGCAAGCAACCATGGTTACTATTGTAACATTGAGGAAATACTGCCTGAAATGTTCTTTACTGTTATGCCTGCATCTGGAGAATATTTGTTTGTTTGCTCAGCTACATTGGATTCGTGGCAAAAGTTATGCTGCGTTTGTTGGTTTATAACAAACTCCTAGCTTCTTATTTATCTTGGGGATAATTACACAGACACCCCTTCACTTATTGGCTAATTACCAAAAAACCTCTAAGGTTTGGTAAAATACCATGAGACCCCTATCAAACACTGACCGCCAATTTTTCTGCCCGAACGTGTAAATTGTCCATTTTACCCCTCCAGGAAATGGCAAAATAAAAGGAAACTAAAACGTTGTGCACGGACTAAAATACCCTTCAACCTATATTTTCAAAAGATATCATTTTTTCATTTTCTTCTCTCAACCATATTATTCCCCATTTACAATTTGATGGGGCTAACTTTTCTATTGAATTACCTTCACAATCATGCTTATAAAAATGTGACTTTGAGGAAATAAGGCTTTATGATGATGTTGTTATGTCCAGATTACAGGATATCTTTCTGGTTCATCTCCCCATATAAAGAGTGGAGTCGTATCTGCTCTCTCAGTATTAGTTTACAGTGATCCTGATATGTGCATTACAAAGCCTGATGTAGTACCCTCTGTTCTAGAGTTGCTCCACAGCAAATCAGTTGAGATTATAAAAGTGAGTTTTCCGTGTCTTCATTCATGTTCCCTAATTTATTTATTTATTCCTTTTTTTCAACACAATTTATGTATTTATTCCTTTATGCTAATGAGATGCTTGATCTAAATTGAACAGGCTGTTTTAGGTTTCGTGAAAGTATTAGTTTCATGTCTTAAACCAAATGATGTGCAACATTTGCTTCCGGACATTGTGGATGGAATTATTCGTTGGTCATCTGTCTCCCGTCATCATTTCAAAACAAAGGTATGTTATCTTTGGTCTTGCTTACTCCCCTGTATAATGGCATTGACTGTGAGACCCTAATTACGAAAAACACCTCGAGGTTTGTGAAATTACCATAACTTTCTTTGTCAGTGAAAATACATTACAATTTCATCACTTTCTAGCTATGATGCACGGACACAGGACGTGGACACCGACACGGGACACGCCAATTCTTAAAAAAATTAGTACACATACCATAGTTGTTAATGGCGAATGGCGTGGCATGGCGTGGCGACAAGGGTCCCATGGCGTATGGCGCGGCGAGGGGCGGCGTGGCGACGCCTTATCGAGGAAAAATATAATTATACTTATTAATAAAATAAATAATATGCTACTTTTTTAACAATAATAACCATAAATATAAATAACTAAACATAAATATACAAGTACAAGTTCAAGCAAAAATCAATATATAATCATCAATATAACACATTTTAACACAAACATAAATGTTATAAACACTAAACATATTATATAAAACTATAAATAAAGATAATTTAATAATAGCTAAGTATGGGGAAAAAAATAGCCTACCAAATTTCATTTTCAAGTTTTCAACACTACACAAACTAAATATATTATATATAGTATATTATTATATAACTATAAATAAAGATAATGTATTAATAGCTAAATATGGGGCCAAAAAAAACAAATCTACCTTAGTAAGGCAGAAAGTTACTGCCTTACAGCCTTTAGCCCACATTTCATTTTCAAGTTTTCACAACACACACAAACTAAACATATTATAAATAGTATAAGACTATAACTATTAAACTATAGATAACAATAATTTAAGAAATAGCTAAAATATACGGAAAAAAAAAGAAGGATAAAGAGATAAAGAGAGATCGCGCGATAGCTGGGCTGGGCAGGGCTGGGCGCGGCACACAGCGGGGCGACGGCGAGGGCTGGGCTGAGCTCGGCAACGGCGCGCTCCGGTGGAGAGATAAAGAGAGATCGCGCGGGAGGGAGAGAGAAATCGCGAGAGAGAGAGAGAGGCAGAAGGCAGTAATTTTGACCGATTACTAAGCTAGGTTTAAATCAAATGTGTTGGGTAAGCTGGGTTTAATGTTATTTATCCCAATTTTGCCCCAATTTTTAATTTTGACCGAATTTGACTTGAATTTCCACCCCTTCTTCTGTTTGGCGCAAATGGCCTCGCCTTAGCGCCTCTCGCCATGGCGCTGATGGTGAGCATGGCGGCCGCCATAGTGAGGAGGGGCGCCACGCCACGATTCAAGGCGCCGAGGGGGCGCCACGGTCACCTAGCGCCATGGTGCGCCATTAACAACTATGACACAGACACGTTTCAGACACGATTGCCCATGTGTATTTTTTTCTTTTTTTTCAATAATTGCACACGGACAAGGCGCGTGTCTGACACTGCACGGGATGATTTTTCGGAGCGTCCGCCGTCTGTGCATCATAGCTTTTTAGTAAAAGTGTATTACAATTTCACACCACGTTTTTGAGTTGTCAAGATTTGACAGAGCCTGTATTGGTAATTTGCAAAATCTCAGGTGTTTGTGGTATTTACCTGATAAGTGAGGGAGCGTGCATGTAATTATCCCTATTTTTCACTCATCCATGTGGATTGTCATCAGTTTTGTTTTTCTGAATAAATACCCTTCTCATTACTTAATTGCATTTCCAAGATAAGATATGTATATTCTTCCTATATATACTCAGACCTTACAAGTTTAACATATTGACTCTAGGATTATCGTGGAAATTATTTAAAAATGGGATTTGGACGAGTAACACTTGGATAATGTGGGTGATTTGACCTTACGGTTGGTGCAATTAGTCTTCTTATATAATATTGGTCTACAGTCTACACTAACTAGTTATGCAGCTCTCTTATTTCATTTTCTTCAGAAGTGTTATTGAGATGCTATTTTTTATTTTACTACAGATCGTTGTGATCTTGGAGATCTTGATGAGGAAGTGTGGTCCTGCTGCAGTTAAGGTGCTTGCACCCGAGAAATACAAAGATTTTATGCAGGGTGTAATAGCGGTACTTGTTTTTTACTTTTTCAGCTTTATTCTTTCTTGTTGTAATGACTGCTACCTTGTTTTCAGTTGTAGGCTTGATATATATGGAAAATTATTTGTTCAGACAATTTATTGTAAGTTATAATAGGGTAATTTACGAGACATCCCTGCGTGAAACCCTAATTATAAAGAACACCCAGAAGTTTGAGAAATTACCATAACACGGATTACAATTTCACCCCCTGTTACAATTCTACCCTCTTTTTCGAGTTGCTAGGATCTCATAGTGGTGTCTTGGTAATTTGCAAAACCTCATGAAGCTCGTGGTAATACTAAACAAGTAAGGAGTGTGCATGTAATTTTTCCTATACTAACAATTCAAAGTAAAACTTATGGTGAATTGTTAATTGTTTGTGTCCCCAACTTCTGATTCTTGTATTAAAAATCGATAATCCATAGCATTTGTTATATTTTATATTCGCGCAGAACCGTCATGGCAAGTCAAGTTCTAAAGAAGGTGGAAACGAAGACACTAGACCAGAACTTCCTGATTCGTCACCTAGCAGGTATGTTTATCAAAGTTCAATCCTTCATTTTTGTCCATGTCACAAACTCCGGTCAATTTACTACTATTCTAAATAATAATCGATCTATTATTCAGGCAACAAAAGAGAAAGCGAGACAAAACTGCCAATTCGTCCAACGAAGACAGATCCTCTGTGAGGCCTTGGAAAAGGAATGGGGATAAAAACCAGAATGGTGGAAAGACATTTGGAAGAGCTGGAAATTCTTCTGATAATGGTGACTTGCAAAAGGGCAAGTCGAACAAAAACCGAAATTTTAAGAACATTTCCGATGGAAAGAACCTCAATGATAGAACGATAACAAAGCAGAAGAAGACTGATGATAGAGACAAGCATAGACCAGGTGTTGTATCCAAATCTTTGAAGCACAAAAGAAGTGGGAAGAAAGGACAGAAACCAAGTTGATCAGTAGGGTTTGAAAGTAAAACATTTGACGAAAAATATGTTGGTGAGTTTGTAACAGAATCATTTTTTATTGTTAGTAATTGTAGAGGGTGAATTACATGCAACACTCCCTTTACTTTAGTGCCAATTACAAAACAAAAAACGCCGTAACTTTTGGTAAGTTACAATGAGATCCCCTCAAGGGGAGTTTATAGGGGTGGAACTCTAAGAATTTTTAAATACGCAGGGCGTGTAATTGTAAAAATGCCTTAACATGAGAGGGGTTTTATGTAATTTTGAAAAGGTCGGAAGGTTTCGGCAATTAGCATTTAAGTGTGTAAGTAATTTTCTCAATTATATAAGCTCTAAAGTATTTCCATCTAATAGGAATGAATGTATTGTAATTTGTTTATTTGTATTTTGATTCAATTTCAATGATAGCAATACTTGATTTTGGGATTAAGAAACCAAGACAGTTTTCACCCTAATTTCTTTTAATTACATTTATTTAATTTATTAAGCAAGAATAAGATCGAACAAAGGATGAGAGGTCGATAAGTTCAAACTCGGAATAAGCAAGAATTATTAGGTTTGTAAACAAATCGAATTGAGTTGAATAGATTATTGTTCGTGCTTGTTCGTCATTTTTGAGCATCAGAATTTCTATTTGAACTAAGTTTGATTTTTAGTCGAATTGAGACCAAAGTAACCATAATCGAGTTGAGATGAGTCGAACATAAGTAAATTCGACTAGTTTTGTCTAGAGAATGAGCGGATGAGCAAAGGACCAAGACCAATCAATATCCGAACAGAACGGATTCAAACGTGACCTATACTAGCTTTTGGGAATCATTATTTTGATCAGTACGAGGGGATGGGAACAATGGTGTTAGTGTATTGAGAAATGAATCAATGAACGGGAAATCCTTCTTTATACAAGTTCTTGGACAAGGTGGTTCTAGCCTCGCCCTTTATTGAATGATTGGACTAGCACTCTCTGAACTCACCCTCACAAAATTCCAGCATCAATCTACGGAAAAACGATGACTAGTGTTCAATCAGAAACAGTCTCGAAAAGACCTTGACGCAAGGTCCAATTTTGTTTTTTTTCCACATATTTTATTATTATTATTTTACTAATAAGTCTAGTTTTAAAATTTATCCAGAGAAAGAAAAATGTTTGAACTTGATTTGTTATATTAACCAAGTAACCTAAAATTAAGAGCGAATTACATGTACACCCTACCACTTTAATGCTAATTAATACAAACTCCTTAACTTCTAGTAAATTACAACAAGACCCTTTAGGGGATCTATTTGTAAGGTTCACAAAGGGTGAAATTGTAAAATTCTTTAAATATATAAAGGTGTAATTGTAAGAATGTCTTGATATGATATAGATTTCATGCAATTTCAAAAAGGTCAAGGGGTTTTGGTAATTAACCATAATATGAGAGGGTCTGTAGGTAATTTTCTCTAAAATTAAACAAGTTTTTAGTGATCAAGCTCGAGTCGAACAGTGAATGATTTATTCAGTTCTTCAGCCCTAAGTTGAACAGTGAATGATTTATTTCGTTCTTCAGCCATAAGTCGATCTCAAATCGAGTATCAAATAATTTGTTTTATTTTTCAATCTTTAAGAAGTATAGGCTATGTTTGGTTATGTTTTGGGATGATATTTTAGTGAGAATTATTGGTGAGAAATTTATGGGGACATGTGCTTGTTTGATGAGATTGTGTTTGGTTTTATTTTGGGAGTTGGTTTTTAGGTGATTTTTTTGTTGTGAGATAATGTTTGATTTTATTTCCAAAAGGAACAAAAATTACTGTAACAGTCAAATCATGAAACTTTTGTCTTTTAGAGAGGAAAGAGAAGAGAGAGAGCACATAGAGAGGAGTGTAGGGACAAAGTAGGTGTAGAAAAATGGAAAATAATTATTACGTTTTTTTTGGATAAAAAAAATAATGTATTTTTTACTAAATATTTTGTGAACCAAACATAATTTGGTAAAATTTTTGGACCAACCATAGTATGAAAAACATTGCCATAATTTTCGGATACAAACCAAGGTGTCAAAACGCTTTTAGTTAAACTACATATGAAAATGAGGTATTGAAGTAGCGATTTGTATAAACCTATACATACATATATATACTCTCAACGGCCATCGGCGCCAATAGCAGGGAGCTTATCTTCTTCTCTCCACCTTCAATGGCCACCGTACACCACCGCCCTTTCTTCACGCCCCACCCTAAACCGCGGCGCGTGAAACTCACCACCTCAACAATCCGTTGCTCGAAGCCGAACAATCCCGACGCATTCAAAGAGAAGAAGCAGGTCCACGTGGACTACGACGCTGGGACCCACAAGTCGTCCACCGGAATCTCCGGAATCAGGAAGTGTGACCTAACAAAACGGCACCGTTTAAAGGTGGATGGGGACAGGTTTCAGAAGGACTGGAGTGTATCTGAGGTGGTGGAGAGGGCAATCAAGCTTAACCACTGGGAGGACGTCGAGGGTTTGCTGAACCGGTGGGTTGGCCGTTTCGCCCGCAAGAACTTTCCAGTGCTTATTAGGGTAATTTTTGCCCAATTGTGGCTCTGTAGTAGTTTAATTTTATGATTGGGGTGGGTGGTTGTTTAAATTTGTTTGAATTGTTATCGAGTTTCAAAATTTTTGTTTGAGCTTGTTTGATTGTTAATCAAGTCGAGCTCAAACGAGCTTTACTAGAGTCGATCTTGAATAGTTTGATGTTTTTGCAGATATTTTATCATTTTAGTTATCAAGTTGAGCTCGACCCGAGCTTCAAATTTATCGAATACACAAAAAGTTGGTCAAGTTTGGTCCCATATGTTGACGAACCGAGCTCAAACAAAGCTTTTAAGAAATGATATTAAGTCGAGTACCGAGTAATTTGATTCGTTTCTCAGTCCTAGGAGGGTGGTGATTTATGTTTCATTAGGGGTTTTATCATTTATGTACATTGGTGGTGTTTGTTTATCATTTCCTTTTATAACTGTTTTATGTTGTTAATGCTCCAATTGTTTTGATGTTTTATGCACTACTATTGTGTTTTCTCTTTGATTTTTTATTTTTGTTATGAAGCTGTAAAAGAACTTCGATTTCGATGTGCAGGAAATTACCCGTATGGGTTCTATAGAACATAGTATCCAAGTTTTCAATTGGATGAAGAATCAAAAGAACTATGTTGCAAGAAATGATATTTACAATATGATGATCAGGTTACATGCTAGACATAATCGTATTGACCAGGCACGTGGCTTATTTTTCGAGATGCAAAAGTGGAGGTTTGGCCATTTTCTTATTATCTATAGCATTCTCCTGCAACCGTTAACTTTTTCTCTTATGTTCGTTTCGGTTGTTATTTGTGCTAGTTGCAAGCCCGATGCTGAAACATACAATGCTATCATCAATGCACATGGGCGAGCTGGTCAATGGCGATGGGGAGCGAATATCATGGAAGACATGCTTCGTGCAGCTGTGTGTATTTCCGTTTTTCCTTCCTAATCAATCTTTATCATTCTGATGTGAGCTTCCTTCTTATTCAGTATCTTTATAAGTTTATGCAAATTAAAAAATCAACAATTTCCATCTGTTTTTTAACGTGTGGGACTAAAAATGCAAAAAAAAGAAAAGAAGTACGCCTAAGGGACTATCCTGCAAATTTGTAAAGAATGGACTAAAAAAGCAACTGGACTTATCCTTTGCGACTAGTATTGCAATTTACCCTTAAAAAAAAAGAACATAGTATATGATAGAAGAAACACAAATGGACATTTGCCATTTAGCCTTTAAGCATTAGTAAGTATTGAACTTTCACGGTAAGAGTTGAAGTTGGCTTTGTGCAAGTAAAGACAAGTTTCAACAGTTGCTAATTTGTGAACCTATGTGTGTATGCTTTCCATTGTTCATGTATTTGTGGTACTGCTTTACCAGAAATCATTCCGATATTGCAGATTCCTCCTAGTAGATCAACATATAACAACTTGATCAATGCATGCGGATCAAGTGGCAATTGGAGGGAGGCTCTAAAAATTTGTAAAAAAATGACTGATAACGGAGTTGGGCCTGATCTAGTGACTCATAACATCATTCTATCTGCATATAAAACTGGATATCAGTATTCAAAAGCACTCTCGTATTATGAGCTAATGAGGGGTACAAAAGTCCAACCAGACCCTACAACCCTCAATATTGTGATAGCTTGCCTGGTTAAGCTTGGCAAATATGAGGAAGCAAT
This sequence comes from Buddleja alternifolia, assembly GCA_019426215.1. Lineage (NCBI taxonomy): Eukaryota > Viridiplantae > Streptophyta > Magnoliopsida > Lamiales > Scrophulariaceae > Buddleja > Buddleja alternifolia. The sequence goes on from CM033401.1 coordinate 2,195,989, forward strand.
TAAAATTTTCAATTCAATGAGAGAGAAAAGAGCTGAATGTCGTCCCGATATCGTGACTTACACTACTATAATGCATATGTACTCTATTTGTGGAGAAGTTGAAAATTGTCATGCCGTTTTCAACACGTTGGTCGCAGAGGGTGTGAAACCTAATATTGTTTCATACAATGCATTACTTGGTGCATATGCTTCACTCGGGCTGAGTGGGCCTGCCTCGTCTATATTTAATGAAATGAAACAAAACGGGGTCTGCCCGGATGTTGTATCTTATACTTCTTTACTTAATGCCTTTGGAAGATCACAACAACCACGGAAGGCCAAGGAAATATTTGATATGATGAGACAAAACAATTGCAAACCAAATTTGGTAACTTACAATGCCCTAATTGATGCATATGGATCTAACGGCTTTCTATCTGAAGCTGTTGACCTATTCCGTGAAATGGAGCAAGGCGGGCTGCAACCCAATGTTGTCTCAATTAGTACTTTATTGGCAGCGTGTGGTCGCTGTTGTCATAATGTGAAGATCGATTCTATACTCAAAGCTGCTAAGTCACGAGGTATACAATTGAATACAATAGCATACAACTCTGCTATAGGAAGTTATATGAATGGTGGGGAATATGAGAAAGCTATAGCTTTATATAGGTGCATGAGGGAAAAGAAAGTTAAACCTGACTCTGTCACTTATAATGTTTTGATAAGTAGCTGTTGCAAGATGTCGAAGTACACTGAGGCAATCGAGTTTCTTGGTGAAATGAGGGATCTAAAGATTCCTTTTTCAAAGGAGGTTTATTCTTCTGCGATCTGTGCTTACAGCAAACAGGCAAGTAATTTAGATAAGTTTACTTCTGAATTTAGGAATAATTACATTCACATCCCTTCACTTATTGGGTAATTACCACAGGCCTTCTGAGGTTTTGTTTTTTGTGTGTGTGTGTGTGGTGGGGGGTGGGGGAGGGAATTGTAATATGCTTTTACTGACAGTGGGGTGAAATTATAATATGTTTTCCTAACAAGGGAAATCCTAAAATGTCGCGGTGTTTTTTCGTAATTAGGATCTCCACACGGGGGGGTGTTTATGTAATTTACCCCTGAATTTATACCCCAAAGCTCATATTGGTCCTAAGTCCTAACCCCAACTCCGTATCCCCGTTTATGTGTTTCCAGGGTCAACTTGCTGTAGCAGAATCAATGTTCAATATGATGAAAATGGAAGGTTTCCATCCAGATGTCATTGCATATACAACAATGCTACATTCTTATAGTACTGCAGGTGAGTTAGACACTCTCTTTCCAGTTCCGAAAGTGCAGTACTTGAAAGTATGCTAAGCTTTTTTGATTTTGGTTCAGAGCAATGGGAGAAAGCTTTTGCAGTGTTTCAAGAAATGGAGCTGAATAATGTCCAGCCAGACTCAGTAGCTTGTGCTGCTCTAATGAGAGCTTTTAATAGAGGATCTCAACCAGACAAAGTCCTTCTTCTTGCTGAGTTTATGAGAGACAAGAAGATCCCGTTTATCGATGCAGTGTTCTTTGAAATGATTTCAGCGTGTAGCATGTAAGTCTTGCTGGTTTGAATGTAACTTGAAACTGTGATTTAAAAATAGGTATAACTACATGCACACCCCTTCACTTATTGTGTAATTACCAGTGGCCCCTTGAGGTTTTGCAAATTACTAACACTCCTTATCAAGGGGTGAAATTGTAATTTTCATTCACTGACAGGGGTGAAGCTTTTACTAACAGGGGAAGTTATGGTAATTTCTCACACCTCAGAATGTTTTTTGTAATTAGGGTTTCATGCTGGGTGTCTATTTAATTTACCGTTAAGAATATGGATCTTGAACTACCAAATTGAATGTCTTTCTTCTGATATCATATGCCAAGTTCTTTTTCCTTAATTCAATTTGTTTTGTCTTGGTTTTGGTCATATTTTGTTTCTGGGATCATTATTCCGTCAAGATTAATTAACACTGTGTTTTCTTGAAGTTTGCGAGATTGGAAGACATTAACTGATACGATTACAATGATGGAGACATCCCTTCATCGTATCTCAGTTGGAACTCTAAACCACCTTCTTCATTCTTTCGGAAAATCTGGAAAAATGGACACAATGATGAAGGTACTTTTAAATTTTAATAAATCACTTCCTATTTTATTATTACCCCAAAAAAAAAAAAACTTCCTATTTTACGCCCTGTTGCAATTTCAAAGGGTATACACTGAACACTGATAGTTATAACATGAGTGACATTTCTGGATTTGTTTTTGAAGATAAGATACATCAAGTTTTTCAGTTTAGATTAAATGTGGCAAGTGATTAATTTCTTCTTTCTCTTCATTTGCTCAGTTGTTCCTGAAGATAGTTGCATCAGGTACAGAAATTGACTCAAGTACCTATTCAATTTTATTGAAGAATCTTTTAGCTGCTGGGTATTGGAGGAAATATATTGAGGTGAATTCCCAAAAAAAAAATCAGCATTTTTCTTGTTAAGCGATATCAGCTCTTGCAGTTCGTTGCCAGCCAAAATTTGCTTTTTTTAGCCTTAATGTATAGAATTGAACAAATTTTCTGATGCAGGTAATGCAATGGATGGAAGATGCAGGAGTGTCACCTTCTGCTCAAATGTACCACAACATACTATTTTTTGCTCAAACAAGTGCCGGAACTGAAAATGCCACTGCCATAAGAGAAAGAATAGGTAAGGATTGTGATTAATCGTTTTCCTTTTGTGAAAAGATTGTTGTTTATGAAAATCTGGAAGAGTTCTTATTTCCGACTATTTCCAGGATTCTTAACAAGCAAAAGCAGTCTGGATTTTTTTATCAGGGGCACAGCTAATTAGAAATTAGGGATAATTACATGCATGTTCCTGCAGTTATTGGTACCACGAACCCCCTGAGGTTTTAACAATTACCATGACGTATCCTGACAACTCGAAAAACTGGGGCAAATGTATATTCTGCTTTTACTGATAGAGGGTGAAATTGTTATATGTTTTTACTGGAATTTATGGTGATTCCTCGAACATCGGGGTGTTTCCGTAATTAGGGTCTCAAACAGGGGTGCTTATGTAATTTTACCAAAGAATTTCCTTATTATAGACTGGCATTTGTGATTTGTCAGGATGTGATCTCTTCATCTTCTTTGACAGGATCCTTAAAGAAGAAATCTGATTACCCCATCATGAAAAGCAACGAGCGTGATCCTCCCCGCCTGACCAATGCATTGATCAGTAGCACAAATATATAGAATGCCAACTTTTAGAGGTGGTAGCCATGTCCCCGATTCTGAAAGAGATGAACATAATTACAGGAAGCACGTTTAACAATGGGGATAACCCGTAACAGAGGAACTGATAGCCCGAGCCTCACCCGCAGGATGTCTAAGGCGGTCAATGAGGCAGATATCCCTTTCGAGACATAGATGGCTCTGATAGTTCACAACTACAATGTAGTTCTTTAGCAGATTGTAAAAATGTATCTATAAAATAATTGTGCCCAACTGTGTGTATATATGAAAATTAACATTGTCATCTATTCCATGAGAATATGAAATCATAAAGTTCCTTTCCTTCATTTGCGCAGTAATTTCCTAAACTTGGAAGCAATTTTGTCTTGGAAAACCAGATAATGGTACCATGAATCTTTTACCTATCAATATATGGCAACTATACGACATATTTTGCAGTCGTCTCGTCTCCCTATCTTTGAAGAGTCTCGGTCCAATAATTAGGAGAGACGACGCATGAAATAACAAGGCATTATAACAGCAGGGGAGAGTAAAGGAAAAAACAAGATTTTAGAGTCAGAGAAGCAATCAAGCAATGCATCTTGACAATTGAGTTTGGAAGATTACTATAGAAACTATTGAGAAACCGAAACAAACTATGCTCTTATTCGTCTTTACAATACTCGAGAGTGTATAAGTTACAAAATTGAGGATGGATGCAGAATGTCTACTTCTCACTCCTTTTTGTATTCCATCAATGCAAATTACAAAGCTAAAAAAGGTCAGCAGTAAATCTAACAAAGCTCCAAATTGTACATCATCTTTCGGAAAAGGTAGAGATTCTAAGAACAAATTGAAACCCATCTATCCAGACGATACATTCTCCATTTCCCTCACACTATAACAATCACGTAAAAGGGATTTCGTACTATGATGAAGATATGAATTAAGGTCATAACCCATAGATTTCATTTTGTCAACAAGTTCAAAAGCAAGTAATGACTTATCTTTCGAATGTAGAAGAACTTGAAGCAAATTGTTACAGATTCGAGGCATCAACCTGTAACCTTTCTCCATCGTGTAGAGAAAAATTTCAACTGCCTTATTGAGTTGTCCTTTCAAGCAAAGAGCATTAATCAGTTTCACACAGCCAGCGGCTGACACGACGACACTAAACTCCTCTAAAATGGAAAATGTCTTTATCGCCTCCTCCACTCTATTAGCTTGACACAATCCAACGAGCAAAATATTATAAGGGCCTGAATCGAAATCTTTCAATTTAATGTCCATCTCAAGTAAGCTTCTCACCGCCTTCTCCAAATCACCTTTCTCAAAATACTCTTCACTTAACTTTAACGCTTCCCCTTCCCGCCCCACTACATTCTTCAAGTATTTCAACCAAAGACTAAAAGCAATAGAAATCTTATTCCTTCTACAAGACCAAGTCATAAGTGTTTTATACACGGATGAGCTTGGTTTACATCCATTTTCATTCATTTGTTCAAAGAGCTTATATGCATCCCCTTCTCTACCTACCCTTTGAAGCCCTTCTATTAGTGTCGCATATGTAACCGAATCTGGTAAGTGCCCTTTTAATCGAAGCTCCTCAAAGAGCTTGAGCCCACCATTAACTTGCCCGGCCTTGCACATACCATTTATCAAAGTGTTATACGTTCTAATATTTGGAACAACCCCACAATCAGCAAGCTGCATTAAAAGCTTATACGCTTTAAGAATTAACCCAGAGTTAACCAAATTTTCCACTAATTTTTGTAAACTTGCACTATCAAGGACTCGATCAGTGCCCTGAGAAAGCCGAAGAAACAATGAAGGGTTTTTCCCAATCTCCATTTTGTAAAGCATTAAATGAGCTTCCTCAAGCTTACCAGCCTTGCAAAGCCCATCAATTAGGGTGTTAAATGTCACAGCAGAAGGAGAACAGCCAAATTTTTCCATATCATTGAATATCTGCTGAGCCTCGCCTAGTAGACCGTTTCTACACAAACCACATATAAGAATAGTATAAGTGCAAGTGTTTGGAAACTGATTAGTTTGAGAAATCTCTAGTTTAAGAGATCGAGCTTGGTCTAATAATCCAACGTCACAAAACCCTTTGATTAACATATTATAACATTGAGTGTCAGGCATGACACCTTTTTCGATCATACTCCTTAACATATTCACTGCCTCGTCCATCCTCCCCGCTTCACTAAACCCACGCATCATAATTGAATACAAGACAAGATCAGGTACTAAACCAACATCAAAAACCTTCTGAAACAGTTCCTCCGCTTCACTAATCCTCTTCGCCCTTATCAAACCATCAATCACACAACTAAACCCCCGTATACCAACATTATACCCGTCATCCCTAAACGACTTGAAAAGCATAAACGCCTCGTCAATCTGTCCCGCCTTACAGAACCCATCAAGCAAAGCATTGTACGTAGCAGAATCCGGACTACATCCACTACTCTTCATCAAACTAAACAACCTATGCGCATCGTGCGTCCTCTTCGCCTTACACAACCCCGACATGATCACCGTGTACGTAATCCTATTAGGCAAGATCCCTCTCTCGGTCATTTCATCGAACAACGCGAGCGCGTCCTGAGTCATCCCACTCTTGCACAACCCATCAATCAAAACACTAAAGGTATCACAACCCATCCTACAATTCGACTTCATCATCATACTATAAACCGCCAACGCCAACAAAATCACATCCTTCTTAACCAAAACATGCAATATAACATTATAAGCAGCTAAATTAGGCTTACACTCATACTCCTTCATCCTCCCAAAAGCCTCCACAGCCTTCTCCGCATTTCGCAGCCTCCAATACCCCAAAATCAACACCACAAAAGCATCCGCATAAACACGCACATTCTCCTCCCTCAATTCATCAAGAACACTCCAATACAAATCAAAAGAACCCTCAGTTTCGCCCCCCAACAGCATGTCAACGATGACATTATGCGAAACCCCACTTCGAAAACGCGCTTTTTCAGCTGCCCAGATGAAGAAACGGAAGCAAATTCTAGGGTCCGCGTTCAATTTCGATTGGGATTGAAGGACTGAAATCACGACTTCGCGGTTGATAAAGGGGGCTAATTTTTTTAAGGCGGGTGAAATTGGGTGGACGGAGTTGATTAGGGCGATGACTTCGTTAGAAATGGTGAGAGTTTCGATTGTGGCGTTGTCGGCGGGGAGTGAAGTGAAGGTGGCGGCGGCGTGTTGGGGCCTGATTGAACGGAGGATCGGGGAGTGTAGGAGCTTCTGCATAATGGTGTGTGTGTGTGGAAAATGGAATCATGATTTTTGATTTTACCGCATTTGGAAAGTGTAAGTATATGTGTGTGTGAGAGGGAGATTTGAGAGGGGGTTTACAGTCGGAGAATGAGATGTACGGCTCCGGCGGCGGCGGAGATCTGCGTGTGAAATATGTATACTAAAAGCGTTATTGCTTGGACGTGCGATATCGTGCTTCTTCTTTTTGTGGTGGGGTGGTTGGGGGCGGGGGGACTTATCGAATTGAGGACTTAAATGGGTCGGACTACTTAATATCCGGCCCAACACTTATTTTATTGACAGACAAAAAATGATTTAAATTATAAAATTGTCCTTTTTCCTAATAATGTGACTACATAATTTAATGTACCAAAGATTTGTTAGTTTAGTAGTATCAACTTCCACTTTCATGTGGGAGATTCTGGCTTCAATTTCAAACTGTCACAAGTTATGATTTTTCTCTCTTTATTTAGAGTTTTATAGGGTCTGTGTAACCTTATGATTAAAAAAACTAATCGATCCAAATTTGTCAAATAAAAATATCCCATTCGTCTAGAATTTTTTTTCAAAAAAATTATAGTCCCACTTATCCTTCTTTGTATTCTTGCAATCAAAATTCTTAGCTCATTGCTTGATGCCAAAATGTTTGTTTGGAAACAAGGATGAAGCCAGGATTTTGATTCCAGAGGCAGTGGGGGACGAACGCAAAAAAAAAAGGGGGAAAACTTTATTTTTTAGATTTTGGGTGCAAAATGTTATTTCATAAAAAATTATAGAGTATAGAAACTATTTTTCAAAAGTTGAGAGGGACGGATGCCACCACTAGCCCCTGACTCCGTTATTGATTAAAAACATGTGTAGGAGATCATAACAATCGATTAGATCCCATAGTTGGTCAGTCGATTTTTAAGGTAGAAAGCCGTGTATTTATACAAAGAGCAACAATGCAACAAAAATCCGGGAACCGATCTTCTATCCCACAATGGTGTCAAATCATTGTGGGATTGACAAGTTTCCATTTTAAAAAAACTGTTAATAATAATTCAAATTAAATGGACATTTGTCAATCCCGTGACACCATTGTAACATACCATTGTAGGATAGAAGATCCGCTCCGCAAAAATCCTATTAATCTAACGCGGACTTGATTTGTATAAATATTCATGTTTGAACAAAGTAAAAGTTTATAACAAGAAGGAGCATTGGCTAGTTTGCCTCATTGTATTTCGGTTCACTATGCAATGTTTGGTCCTCGAATATTGGCATACTGCGTTAAGAAAAATATTTTCCTCACTTTTAATTATTATAGTATTTAAGAGAAAAAGAAACACATTATGTTATGCTAGGAACCTACAAGACATTACTACTCATAACCATAACCCCGTTCCCATGAGCCCTTCCCTAACGGTGATGATTCTTAGGAAAGTTCACAGAAAGCTTGGCTTGGGTAGTACGGAAGTGGGTTTATGATGATGAACTGTTGATGTGTCATGATGATGTCATCAAGTGAAACGAGGATGTACAACCCAATTGGCCACATGTCCATTTTCGTGGCATGAACGAGCTCTCTTACAATTGTACTTGCTTGCTGAAATTGTTCAAATGTAGAATGTTCCTGAGATTTGGATCGGTTTCATGCTCTTAAATGGCTAGCTTGCTTCATATTCAGATTAGTGCTGCAGAAAGAATCCAAATGTTAAATATCTGATGCACAAAATTCCTCAACGCAATGTATCAATCAGAACTAGCGTTTTTTAAATTAAAGGGCGGACAAAAGCTCCATTGTATAATCACTAACCTCTGAAACTCAGAAGTTACACTTCTGTGGCAAATCGAATACACCAGGTTTACGAAAAACTCTTGAATGATCCCGGTGTAGGATGCATCAAAAGGTCCAGATTATGCCACATCGGCACATAAAGCATCACATTGCTGATGTGGCATAATCCAGACCATTTAATGTTCGACACCGGGTCTATAGAAGAATTTTCCCAGGTTACAACTCCACCTCTCAGGTCAACTGCCCATGAAACCGAATGAAAAGGTCAACTCAATCGCATAAAGGTTCCTTGACCAAAAGGTTCATCTTTTCTTGCAAAAACCCGAGCACATCTTCTCTCCCTTCCTTTAAAAGTAATTTTCTCAGCTTCCCAAAGGTATGTCGTCCCGGGCGTATTCCTCTTTCCATCATCTCTTCCATTAAAACGCAAGCCCTAGACACATCACCTTTGTCACATAATCCATTAATAAGTGCAGAAAATGTGTGCATGCTCGGAGCAAACTGCTTCTTCTCCATATACTTCCACACCTTCATAGCTACCTCAAGTTCATCTCTCTCACAAAACATCTTAATCATCATTGTGTACGTATCTGCATCCGGCTCACAAACTTTGGTCATCCTTCGAAACACCTTGAAAGCCTCGTCAGTGTCCTCTTGACCAATCAAGCCATTTATAAGAATATTACAAGTTCTTGAATTAGGTGGGACCCCCTTCTTATCCATCTCTTCCACAACCTTATACGCGTTTTGGAACTTATTCACTTTACAGAAAGCACTGATTAAGGCATTGTATACAGCCACATCAGGCTTAACTCCATTTCTCTCCATTTGCAGGAACGTATCAATCGCGTCCTCAATTCTATTTTCGATCCCATACGTATGGACCAAAACACTATAAATAAAAGACGTGGGCTGACAACCACTGATCTCCATCTCATTAACAACTTCAACAGCTTCATCTGTCCTCCCCGCCTTACAAAGAATGTCAACCATGATCCCATACGTCACAATATCAGGATTGCAACCCGAATCAACCATTTCTTTAAAAATTTCTCTAGCTTTTGGCAAATTAGGAACCCGTCCCCATCCTTCAAGCAAAATACTATACGTTTTCGAATCGGGAACATATTGATTTTTCATGGCATCAAAAATCTCCTGAGCTTTTCTAATATTCTTTGACTTGCATAAAGCACTCAACAGCCCATTAAACGCAGCCAAATTTGGAGACACATCATATTTCTTCATTACGTTGAACGTATACACAGCTTCATCAACTTTTTGAGCCCTTGCATACTTCCTCATAATTATACAAAATGTCTCAATGTTCAACATTCCCTTGCTCCTCATACTATTCACAAGATCCCACATTATCTCATATTGCCTTATCTTCGCCAAAGACTCGATCATAATATGGTAGGCTCGAACACTATGCACGTAATGTCGTTGCTTACCGGCCCACTCGAAGAACCGGTGAGCTAGCATTCCAGCGTTTTCGAACTTCTCGAGCACCTTTTCGACTACATCTTCGGAAACACGAATGCCACTCTGATCAAGGGCAGTATCGAGGCCTAGTTTGGGACAGGAAATCATGATTTTACAGACCCTTTTTGCTATATCAGACGAATCTTGCATCATTTCTCCTGAACTATACAATCTACCAGCAACCAAAAATCTAAGGCCAATTCGCACGATCATGATGGAAAAATCAAATTACACAATCCACCTGGAGAATTGAAAGCGTGTAAATAATAATAATGCATAACAAATTATACACAGATAATCAAGCAAGCATTTCATCGAACACATGGCGCGCAAATTGAGAACAATCGATTTTTCACTATATTCAATTCTTCTCATAGTCGAGAAAAGCGAAATGCTAATCCCATTTGAAGCTAACACGAATAAACAAACACAAAATAGAAGAAAAACAAATAGAAGTAGTACCTACAAATTGAATTGAAAAGAATTTGGTCTTTGTGTTTTGTCACTATTTTTTTTTTTAATTCTTGACGAAGGATAACTGAGTCGATATCCTGAGTCGATATATCCGGGCCGATAGTCTTTTATTCATTATTTCCTCGCTTAATTGCAGGCGGTGTGTGTATTGGGCCATTAAGTGGCGGGCCTTGACTTTTGACCCAATTAAATGATTTGATTTTCAAAGATTTTATTAATGGGCCGCACTTTCCACAGATTAACACCTAATTATCTGTTTGTGGCCCAAATTTCACCACGAAGCAACTTATCAGTCTTATCTAATTGGGAAAATTGCAGACCCCTTCACTTATTGTGTACCAAAATCTTCCTTCATTTATTGTGTAATTACCAACAGACGTCTCAATCGGTCTATTTATAAGGTTTATATGGGGTAAAATTATAGGAATTTTTAACTATACATGAGTGTAATTGTAAAAAATGTCTTGATACGAGAGGTGTGTTAGTATTTTCCAATAAGTAAGGAGATGTTTTGGTAATTACACAACAAGTGAGGGGGACTGTGTGTAATTTTTCCTATTAAATAGAAGTGTGCAACTTGAGTCAAACCTGCTAAGTCGGCTCTATTCAAACTCGAGCTTTTTAGTGTTTGAGTGAATTCATTCGAGCTCGAGCTCTCCATGAGCTTATTAAATATTTAAGTATAATATATTTAATAATACATGTTTGTATATTTCATGATAATATATATTGAATGATGAAAAGAACTTTGTAAGAACCTTGCGTCATACTAAAATTACATTTGGTCAAATTTTAGGAAATTTTAGTGCTCCAATGCTTCCGTCCATTTTTTATTTTTTTTGGGGAGGGGTCAGAAGGTATCTCTGGCCCAAAGGATTACGATTTGGAATCAATCTTTGAGGTACTGTCAAACGTGATTATGAGACTTCTCCTAATAATAGTTATGGATTAATTTATTGAGATACTATCAGGCGTGATTGTTAAATTTCTCTTAATTGTATTTCTGAATACATAAGGGTTTGGACTCTATATATGTTACTCAAGAAATTAGATGCATCCTCTTCTATTTAGATCAATCTCCAATGGTGGTCGCTTCAATTCCATACACATCAAAATATAACAAGATGGGAAAAAAATTATATAATAAAAATGCGAAAAAGAAAGAATCTCAATGTAAGAGAATATTCTTCAAAAAAGAAGGCATAAACCATAGTCCCCCACAAGGGCCCCAACCCCCCCACCCCACCCCACCCCACCCCACCCCACCCAATCGTGGTTATAAATCTCGAGAATTACCATGAATATTTTTCAAAAAACAATTTGAAATGGTCTCATATTTTCTAATTTCATATAATGGCACATATAAATATATATAATGCTGAATTTACCTTTTCTTAGAAGTGACAATTTATATAAAGTATTATTTTATCAGTTTACTATCAATTTTATATTTTTATACATACATTTGCATGTTTGCCATATTATGGGTGATTTGGATGCTATCTCCTTTTTCGAACAAACGTTCTCATAATTTCACCATCAACTTCCTAAAACCAAAAAACAATACGCGCATATCATCCATAAACTAATACTCCAAATTATGTGGAAAAATAATAATAATACCAAGCTTACTCTCTAGTATTTCTAATAAATCCCACGAGCAATTTGTAAGTGTTTTACCTTAAATTACGAGTATAATTATATTATTTCATCTGTTCTAAATTTATTGTTCAATAATATTTTTTCTTTAGAACGTTCTAGAACATGTTTCTTATCCGAAAATGAATTTTTACTCCAAAGTTGCCCAATCATTTCATGTAACAATGTGAAATCACTAACTCCAAATCAATCTTTTCAATGTTGGTAATTTAGAAATGTTCCCAAAAAATTTAACTTTCATACAAATTAAACTCTATATTAAATCGTACTAGACCTAAATATAGGATGAAGGGAGTATGCTTCAACACTCTTTCATAAGTACTTTTAAGATGCTTACTTGATATTAACATTGCGCAAAATACAAGTAACTTCAATTTTTTTCAACTTTTAAAAGTTGTGACTATTTAAGGGACATAATAATTAATAAAATCTCGATCAAATAAATAAACTTGGAAAAATTATGAATAAATCAAAATAAGTAACAAAGAAGATCCAACAAACAATAGGGTAGGCACATTGGATGTGGGCCGATTGCACCTTACTGGGCCCACAATGACCAGTTCAATTGACTATTTCAGGCCCACCAACCTATTTAAGTACTTAAAATTATTAAAAAAAAAATTATATTATTTTAATCTTAAGTTGAAATGTTGGAAAAATAAATATTAAGCCCCCACTTGAATTTTCAATTCTATTTGTTTGTATATATATATATATATGTGTGTGTGAGTATTTTGATATATATGATTTATAAGGCATGATGTATTAGACTCAGCATATTTCTTAAACACACATAATATTGAGTTTTTCATTTTACTCAAATGAATTGAAGATTTCCAAATTTATAATTATTTAATTTAATATAATCCCAATCATCTAATTAAAATTCTTAATAAGATCAATATTTCTCATTCACATATGTCAAATATATTGTTATGACTTATGTCTTAGAATTCCACATTTTCTTTTTTAATAAAGGTAAAATCACACTTCCAACTTGAGAAGATATTTATTTGATTTATCAACAGAAAACTGATTGTGAGTTTGTGACGTCGGCGCCGCCCAAGCATACTTTTGACTCCTGTGAGCCTCCACACACACACACACACACACACACACATATATATATATTTGTTAAATTAATATTTATTATATTGATGTCTATTCCTTGGTCTTACAGATTTTATATTTTAATTTGGACCACATAGTAGTATAGTAATATTTCAGTTAACATTCCAATTTAAATAATAGTTATATCATGACCAGATAAGATATACTAGCGGAAATTCTAAGGTGGACTGAGATTGTTTCTCCCGATCTATTTTACACCATACATTCAAAATGAGTTGGGTAGTTTTCACAGCCATCTATCCTGTGTAAATTACCCCATTCCAAGTGTTTATGTGGTGAAAAATAAATAGGAAGCAACACTCTCGATCCACCGTAGAATTATCCGATACACTTGAGGTTGGACAAAGATTTTGAATTGTTTAATTCTCATTATATAATATTCACGGGATAAACAAAATTTTTGTTGTGTATACAAATCCTCATGAATATTATTCCGAATTTCTATCGAATTTAAAAAGTTATATTCTAATATAATTGTTAACAAACTCGAGATTGTCTAAATTTTCGTGGAGTCGAGTTCAACAATCTGATGTTTCATTTATTCTAAACTAATTAATCAACCTCGAATCAAGTTTAACTTTTATAAATTAAAAAAAAATATATAATATGTTAAATGTTACGAACTTAAACAAATTTTAATTGTCGAACCCGAGTCACTTATATAGTAGTCACGGTTAGTTTTTCAGCTCACTATTGCACTCACATTTCAGTGTAAATAAATTATTCACAGTAGTTTTATGTAAATTAATTTAAATAAACTAATCTAGTGATTATAATTGTAAAATTCTTTTACCATTTAATATCTATTTACTAATTTATCATCTTTAACTTTATTCACTCTAATTTTGCACTACAAATTTTAAAAAAAAAACCAAAAACCTAAATTAGTAAATTCATTAAAACTGAATTTTCAGAAATTATTCTTAATTCAACCAAAAGTTGCGAGCTGATCACTCTTTCGTCCTTTGCCACCTCCCCCTTCACTCTTTCTCTCTCTAATAACTTTATAAATATATGTGTATATATATGTGTGTATGTATATGTATGTATAAAATGTAGAGAAGAATCAATAGACTGTTCGAATTCTTCGTAGAGCTGTTGTGAATTTCAGCCATGGAGAATAAGAGAGAGAAAGAGAGTATGAGGTGTTCGAGAAGACAGTTGAAAGCTATGCTTCGGAAGAATTGGCTTCTCAAGATTCGCCACCCTTTCGTCACCTGTGCTGAGGTCTTTATTTTTCACACGCACACACACACACACAGATACACTCTCTACTGTGTGTGTTTTTCTATATATATATATATATATATTCAATATGCTATTATAGAGAATTTCTTGCTCTTGCATGTTTTATTCTGTTTGAATTTTCCAATTTTATGGAAATTTGGGGTGATAAACTTAAAATGATTTGGATTTGAGTTAAATTTGGGGAGATATGATTTTTCTTTTTATGTGATTTATGCAAGTATTGTTAGAATCAATAAACTTGTGATTTAATCAGGTATTTTTATAATGTTTTTTTCTCAAATTGGATAATTGAAATTGATGAAGCTTAATTTTTCTGTTTTCATAAAAAAGATCAAAATTTGAGTTTGTAGGTATTCTTGATAAACCATTATTAGTTTATTATATTGCTGATATATATTTTTGCTGATATATAGTCCGATTATATGCCGTATTCGATATTTTTCTTTTTGTCTCTGTTTTTGAACATATGCATGGATTAAGTTGGGCATTGTTATTGTTGTATGGCCAAATTTAACATTTTCAGGTTGATTAGTGGCAAATATGTTATCATGTCATTTCATTGCTGGTGTGGTGTATATGATAATTCATAACGAGTTAATTTTTTCATTTATTTTAATTTGATTGTGCAGATTTTACTTCCGACTGTTGTTATGTTGTTGCTTATAGCAGTAAGGACAAGTGTTGATACACAGCTACACCCTCCACAGCCGTATGTATCTTTTTTTCCGTCCCCTCTAGACATTGAATATGAATATCTTACTATTAGTTATTCACACTTGCTAAAGAAAAAGAAAAAGAAAAAAGAAAATGAAAGTGAACAATCAAAGCAAATGAAATGGTCGATAGCTCAGAAATCGTATCCGTGAATTTCGAAGATTGAAGAACATAGACACTATCTCATAGTTAAATTGTATTGTTTTTGCAACCAAATTGAAAGTTCATGTATACTTTATAGAAGTTAAAAGAAAAATAGATTGCGGATTTTACTGTCAATTGGAAGATATTGAGTTATAAATGATACTGAGATGTAAAGAAGTCCTGTGCAGATATATTAGAAAGGAGATGCTTGTGGAAGTGGGAAAAAGTGACAAGTCTCCGCCTTTCAATCAAATTTTGGAAGTATTATATTCGAAGGGCGAGTATTTGGCGTTTGCACCCGATACAAGTGAGACAAGAATGATGATTAATGTACTGTCTATAAAATTTCCGCTCCTAAAGGTATGTGCCAATACTTGCTGGTTAACTCTCTCTCTCTCTCTCTCTCTCACTCACACACACACACACATCTTATTGTCTTTTAAACTTCTTTCATATAGCAATTATGGTTTGATTTGTAACAATCATGTTCAATTTCTGGTTTCTATTTTATTACTCCATATCAATGATTTTACTAAGTTTTGTTTTTGGTAATGGTTATACTTTGATGTAATACAGCTGGCTGCAAAAGTATACAAAGATGAAGAAGAGCTTGAGACATACGTAAACTCAGATCTTTATGGTGCTTATGATAAAGTGAAGTGAGTTCTAATTTCTTGCATTTTATTTCTTTCTTGTATGTTTTTGGGTCAAGTGCAAGAGACAACAATGTATAAACTAGCTTACACTTTTGTGTATCTTTTTAAATAGAGACCCGGAGTATGAGATGAAGAAAACTTACACTAATTTTCGCTGTTTGTAGGAATTTCACAAACCCGAAAATCAAAGGAGCAATCGTGTTTCATTATCAAGGCCCTCGGCTATTTGATTATAGTATACGCTTGAACCACACATGGGCTTTTACAGGATTCCCTAATGTTAAATCCATCATGGACACGAATGGTCCTTATTTAAATGATTTGGAATTAGGTGTGAACATAATACCGATAATGCAGTACGGCCTCAGTGGATTTTTAACTGTATGGTCTCATTACCCTTCTATAGTTTTTGATGAATTATATGTTCTTTTTGAAATTGCAGTTTAGATGGCCCAATTTATTTTTTTAGTACATAATTCTAGATATGATGGAATCTCAGTTTCATGTTAAAACAAGTTACTGCTTGTATTCCTGTCATCGACACACTTACAAGAAAAAGAAAGGATATTTACTTTCTAGTTTTTGAGATTGGTAAATATTTCTGATTAATTAAGTAATTTAAACATGGTTGCAAAGGTATCCAGCGGACAACTTAAGTGAATAATGTATTTTGGTGATGTTTGTATAGTCGATAAAATATTTAGTGGTTAGTACTTGGTAGTGGTAAAAAAACAAGCTCAGTTATAATTGGCTAATTTGATTTGGTCTTTGTAAAATTAATTGACATCCGCTGCAGATGAGGAAAACAATTATCTGATTTGTCATATTCATCTTCAAAAGAATCCTGTCTCATTGTTTATTTAAATTTTACATTTTCTTGATTGCCAAAGATATGTGAAAGAGATGAGAACTATGAACGCTTGATCCTTGGATAAGTTCCAGTTTTCTTAGTTTATACCTAGAAGTTGAAGAAACTTGTCGATCTTTAGATGCTGCAACTCATCTATATTTATATTCGTTTCAGCTTCAACAAGTCATGGATTCATTCGTTATATTTGCTTCGCAACAACGCATGACAAACTCGGACACCAGAGAATTAGTATCTCCTTTGGACTCATCTTTATTGCGCGCCCAAGCCGAGATACCCTGGACACAGTTTAGCCCTTCAAATATAAGACTCGCTCCTTTTCCAACTCGTGAATACACAGATGATGAGTTCCAGTCGATTGTCAAGAGAGTCATGGGAGTTCTGTATGTATTTATCTAGAGATTCGTTTCACTCAACATATTTTTTTCACCATTTTCTACTCTCTCTTTTTTTTCCTTTTTTTTTGAAAAAATAACCATTTTCTATTTGCATTGCTAATAATTCGTGTTTATATGGGGTATTGCTTTTAACTTATCCATTTCTGAACAGATACTTGCTGGGATTTCTCTATCCAATCTCTCGGCTTATTAGTTATTCTGTTTTTGAAAAGGTAATGCATTACATTTTGAGGAATTTGTCTTTTCTTCTTTCTTGTAACCTTTTTATACTAAGTGATGTTAGTTATTGGTACACCAGGAGCTGAAGATCAAGGAAGGTCTCTACATGATGGGTCTCAAAGAAAGGGTGTTTAATTTCTCATGGTTTCTAACATATGCGATGCAGGTTTGACTTGCATCAAAGTACTTCTACAACATGGCATGATGTTTTCTCATTCTTATAACCGGTCTTAACGGTGAAGTTGGCTATACTTTCTATTCTGTCCACATCTCTTTAACACAATTGTGTAACACATCCTGTTACATGCACTTGCACTGCACAGATGTGCAATACACATGTATATATTTGTCGCATATCTGTGCGTGTTACAAGAAGTGTTGCACAAATTGTGTTACAGTAGGTTTGGACTACTTTCTATTCCCCCTTCTATACACTTGCTCAAGTTCATATATTTGCCGACATATTTTGAAAGTCACTTTGTGAGACCATGTTTGTTTCCATTGGGCTTAGATCTTACAAAGCTTTTTGCCCATTTAGTGCTTCATGAAGATTCTGAATGCTTTCTTACTCTGGCAGTTTGCCGTCTCGTCTATAATAATCACTCTTTGCACGATGGGAACCCTTTTTAAATATAGTGACAAGACTCTGGTGTTTGTGTACTTCTTCTCTTTTGGACTGAGCTCAATAACGCTGTCATTTCTGATCTCCACATTCTTCACACGAGCAAGAACTGCAGTAGCTGTTGGAACACTTTCTTTTCTTGCAGCCTTCTTCCCTTATTATTCTGTAGATGAAGAGTCCGTTTCTATGTGAGTATTCTATTGTAAGAGTATGTTATACTCCCCAGTCCCAGAATTATGTAATCTTCAGTAGATAGTCAAAGTTTTTCTAAGGGTAATGTTTTTTCGATCGAATTGAATGTTATTAAATAACAAAATCTTAATATTTTGAGAATTTTCAATCATATTAAAATGGGATTATTACATGCACACCACCTCACTTATTAGACACTTACCACGAGCCCCCTAAGGTTTTGAAAATTACCAAGATCTTGATAACTCGAAAAACAGGTGTTGAAATTCTAATATGCTTCTTCTGACGAGGAAAGTTATGGTAATTTCTCAAACCTTAGGGTGCTTTTTGTAATTAGGATTTCATGCAGGGGGTTCTATGTAATTTACCCGATTGGAATTGCCAAAAACCATTACGATTTATTAGTTAAAAGATGAAAGATCTTGACTTTCTACAAGAGGAGATATAATTTTGGGACAAAGGTAGTACATTATAAAATCATAATATTCACTGATGATGCGTAAGACATCTCATTTTTGTATGCTTGTAGGCTTTTCAAAGTCATGGCATCTTTTCTTTCACCCACGGCATTTGCATTGGGATCAATTAACTTTGCTGATTATGAACGTGCTCATGTTGGCCTCCGGTGGAGCAACATTTGGCGGGTATATATATTAAAAAAAATTGTTCTTCATTTATCTTCAGTTCCAAGAAGTTTCAAGTTCAATGTTATTACAGGATTCTTCCGGGGCTTGCTTTTTGGTCTGTCTTTTAATGATGTTATTTGACACTTTTTTATATGGTGCGATCGGTCTATATTTAGATAAGGTACATTTTTCTCTACTTATATTTTGCAATTCTTCTTTTTTCACTTGATTATACTATGATGTTAAGTTACTATGCGGGCAGATCCTCCATAAGGAAAATGGGGTCCGCCGCCCCTGGAATTGTATGTTCTTTAAGCGCTTTTGGAGGAAAAAGAATACAAACGAAGAGCTTTCTTCCAGTTCACTGGTTAAGTTAATTGGTAGTGACGTTGAGGAAAAATCTCATCTTTTTGAAAGAGATGCAAATAAACCAGCTGTGGAAGCGACAAGCTTGGAAATGAAGCAACAAGAACTTGATAGACGGTAAATATGCTATGACTGAAGCCTAGGTTTGCATGTTAATTAACATGAATATATATAGATATATTTATGTACATGTATGTTTATAGTCATTCATTTATTCTACTTTGTTCTCCAGATGTATTCAGATTAGAAATTTGCACAAGGTGTACAATTCTAAAAAGGCTAGGTGCTGTGCTGTTAATAATTTGCAGCTGACATTGTATGAGAATCAAATTCTCGCTCTTCTAGGTAAACCACATTATCATTTTTCTTTCTCTTTTTTGACATAATTTTTGTTGAAGATTAATTTTGTGTAACCGTTATTCAAACATATCTGTTTAATAATTTGCCTTATCATTTTTCTCCTTCTATTTCTTAAAATATAAATATGTTTTGAAGAGTGCAAAAGCAGCGTCATTAGATGCGTGTATCTTTTACTTTATTTGTTCAATTTTATAATTGTTTATTATTTACTTCAATATGGTAATTGACCTAAATTAAATATTCTGTAGGACATAATGGAGCTGGTAAAAGCACAACAATGTCCATGCTTGTTGGCCTTGTTCGTCCCACCTCTGGAGATGCTTTAGTTTTTGGAAAGAACATCTTAACAGACATGGTAAATTGTTTTTGAGAAGCTTTTGTTAATCTGTCTTGTAATCCATCGTTCATTCTTAATTATATATAATTTTAATATTAAAAATATATTAAAAGCTTATGTACTTAACATTTCAATTGAATTTTACTAGTACCCGTGGAATTACATTAGGATTAGTTTGTTGGTTGGATACTTACTAGCACTCGTGGGATTACTAGCACTTGTTCCAACAGCTACTTTGTTGACTTTGCAGGATGAAATACGCCAAAGTTTGGGTGTTTGTCCTCAATATGACATTCTTTTTCCAGAATTGACTGTAAGATAAGATTCTTTCTCAAACCTGTGTTTCATTTTTTTTTTTTCATTTTGGTGGCTACCTTTTCCAAATACAATGCTCTTAGCTTCATTATACCTTTAGATTTTAGTTCTGCACAATTTAAGTTCGTTTTCCTTTTCATTATCTTCATTTTTTTTTCTGTATTAATTTTCTCATTATCAATTGTGTCCATATAATTTTTATTTGTAGTCCATTGCTATAACAGGCTTGTTATATATCCATCTTATCATTCCCGACAACCAAAAGTTGAATGCTATTTGATGTTCTTTTGTTGGCGGGGAATATATTCTTTGATGTTCGTTCAAGAAAGCAAATGCTCTGAAATCTTTTTTCAGTCTGCAAAATAATGACTATTTCTTCTTTCCATTATTTTTGAACTAATATAGAAATGAGAATTACTTTTTTTGCATTTGTTTTTCTCAGGTGAAGGAGCATTTAGAAATATTTGCTAATATAAAGGGAGTTAATGAAGATTGCCTGGAGAATGTTGTAATTCAAATGGCCGAAGAAGTAAGTTCCATTTCACTTGCTGTTCTATTTTTGATGAACTAACTGTTAGTCTAGGTTGTTTGATGTGGATTTATATCTCTGATTTTAAAATTCGACTTTATTTACAATAATGATGAATTTATCAAGAGTTAAATACATAACCTAATGGCCATGACAGGTTCATAGAAGTAAATATTCGTTGCCCAATTAACTGCATTTTTCTCTTTGTTATAATAATCGAAGTTTCCCAGACAAATAATATTTTCTCAGAGATTTTTTATGCGATTAATCTTTCATTAGGTAGGTTTGGCAGACAAGGTTAATACTTTTGTCAGTGCTCTTTCTGGAGGAATGAGGAGGAAATTATCTCTAGGAATTGCACTAATAGGAAACAGCAAGGTCAGTATATTTTTGTGAACAATATTTTCTAATTCTTTCTACGGAATCCACCTTAAATAATTTTTATATATACAGGTCATTATCCTTGATGAACCCACAAGTGGAATGGACCCATATTCGATGCGTTTGACATGGCAGTTAATTAAAAGAATAAAAAAAGGAAGAATAATACTACTAACTACCCACTCTATGGATGAGGCTGATGCACTAGGAGATCGTATAGCTATCATGGCTAATGGTTCCCTTAAATGTTGCGGAAGGTTCTTCCTGCTCACATTTATGTTGTTTTATGATTAAAAGCATATTTATTAATAATTTATAATTTGTTGAACTTTATGCTGGAAAGCAAAATAAATCATATAAAACAAATAGAAGAAATGAAGAATGGGAGAAAATGAGAGTTTCCGACAAAAAGTGTGATGCATAAAAGCTGATTTTCTCAATGTTTTGTTCCATTCATACTCTCTTATTATCTTTTTTTTCCGGTTGTCTACAGTTCCTTCTTCTTAAAACAGCAGTATGGTGTTGGTTATACGCTTACTCTGGTGAAGGTGTGCAACAACTCAATCCACTTATGTCATTACAGTTATTAATTGGGATAATACAAATACACCCCTCACTTATTGGTTAATTACCACGAGGCCCCAGAGGTTTTGCAAATTACCAAAACACCCTTGACACCTGTCAGATCCCAACAATTCGAAAGACGGGGGCAGGGGTGAAATTGTAATAAGCTTTTACTGACGGGAAATTGTGGTAATTTTTCCAACCTCGGGGTGTTTTTCGTAATTAGGGTCAATTTTTCCAACCTCGGGGTGTTTTTCGTAATTAGGGTCCAGGGAGGGGTTCCTATATAATTTACCCTTTTTAATTTGTCGAATATATGATGTTACTCTCTTCAGACTCCTCCAACTGCCTCTGCAGCAGCTGATATCGTTTATAGTCACATTCCATCAGCAACATGCGTCAGCGAGGTATTCTTCTCAATTTATATCATCATTTACTCAGTCAACTATGGGAGTATCTTTTATTTCTATTTATATTAAATATGAAAAAGGAGGATCTTTATTTACATATGGATGTCGCCTAGAAATTCCCATATAAAAAAATGCAGATAAACAGGATTACCATGGCATTATGCTTGAATGTGTGGCTTTGCAGGTTGGTAATGAAATCTCATTCAAGCTCCCACTTGCTTCATCGCCATCCTTTGAAAGCATGTTTCGGGAAATAGAGCTTTGCATGCAACGATCAAACCCTAGCTTCGAGACTCCTGATTGTGGGAACCGTTCTTTTCTTGGCATCGAAAGTTATGGTATTTCTGTCACAACTCTGGAGGAAGTATTCCTAAGAGTTGCTGGAGGTGATTTTGATGAAACCGAGTGCCTTAATGACGAGACGCCTCAAATTACATCTAATTCTGATGTTAATCAACCTAGTGAAAACAATGCCTCAGAAAATTTCTTTTACTCAAAAGTCTTTAAAAATTACATTGAAGTTATTGGCTTTATATTCAGCATGATGGGAAAAACCAGTAGTCTATTTTTGGCAACTACGCTGAATGTCGTGAAGTTCCTTAGTATGCAGTGCTGTTGCTCTTGTATACTTTCAAGGTCAACTTTCTGGAAACATTCAAAAGCGCTATTGATAAAGAGGGCAGTCTCGGCTCGGAGAGATCAGAAAATGATTGTTTTCCAGCTGCTAATCCCGGCCATCTTCTTGCTTTTGGGTCTTCTTTTCATCACGATTAAGCCACACCCGGATCAGCAATCAGTAACCTTCACAACCTCACATTTCAATCCTCTATTAGCTGGTGGAGGGGGAGGGGGTCCAATTCCTTTCGATCTATCTTTGCAAATTGCGAAAGAGGTTTTTTTTGAACTTTTTTATTTTCTGCTTATTTTCTAAGGACAATATATGCACGCTGCCTCATTTATCGGTACTTACAATGAGTCCCCGAGGCTTTGAAATTTACTAATAGACCGCTGGTCAGATCTGACAACTCGAAAAACAGAGGTCAAAATTGTAATCGGCTTTTATTGACGGGGCATGTCATGGTAATATTTCAAATCCACTGGGGTGTTTTTCGTAATTAGGGTCTCACGCAAGGATGTCTATGAATTTACCCTATTTTTATAGTAAAACTTCTCCCATATGAAGTGTTATGAAATCCACAGGTTTCGGAACATGTGCATGGGGGCTGGATTCAAAGATTTAAACAAACTACTTATAGATTTCCTGATTCGAGGAAAGCATTCGATGATGCTGTTGAAGCTGCAGGGCCAACTTTGGGCCCCATTCTACTTTCCATGAGTGAATATCTCATGTCTAGCTATAATGAATCCTATCAATCAAGGTGCTTGAAGCTCTATTACTCGCTTATTTCACATTTATTTACTTTCTCTTGGAATAAACAAAGATGGGTTATTATCTAGTAAAATTTCTTTGGAGTTATCAAATATATTGCACATTCGATTATTGACTTGCATTTTCTTATGATTGTCCATGTACAGGTACGGGGCAGTTGTTATGGATGATCAGAGCGAGGACGGGAGTGTAGGTTATACTATTCTTCACAACAGTTCTTGTCAGCATGCTGCTCCAACCTATATCAACTTGATTAATTCAGCAATACTCAGACTTGCTACTCTTAATGAGAATATGACAATTCAAACACGTAATCACCCTTTGCCCATGACAAAAAGTCAGCTTCAGCAACGTCATGTATGTTTAGAATTATTTTAAGTCATTGAATTTCATTTTTTGGCTTTCTATAACTTTCATACATTGACTGCATTTTAAACTTCTACACATAATGCGACATCTGATTTTTCCGTTTTATTTCTGAGTATTATGTGTAGGATCTGGATGCTTTTAAAGTTGCCGTTGTCGTTTCCATGGCATTTTCTTTCATTCCTGCTTCATTCGCTGTGGCTATCGTAAAGGTAAAATGTTGGAAGTTTATGTATGCCATTAAAAATAACAACTTTATAGTACTTTGTGAAGATTTTGCTAGCAAGATGAATGAAGACAAGATGCATTTTTCTTTTCTTTTTTTGAAAAAATTGGGGAAATTTCGTGCTACCCACTTAGGTACTTACAAGTAGGATTGTGAGCCATTGGATTAAAATATTATGATATCATAAAGTGAAATGATGACATCACAATGTGTATTCTAACGGCCCGCAACCTCACTTTGGCAGTACCCTAGTGGGTGGCATCTCATGAGCCAGGATCTTGATACCTTCATGCTGATGGCATTTTAAGTAATATTTTTATCTGTTACCTACATCTTAATGTTGGCAGAACATTGTCCCACTCTTCTAAGTGCTTGTTTAATTTTAGACCATATCAAGTTTGTTCATCTTAGGAGTGCCTTCCTCTTCTTGATGCAGGAACGTGAAGTAAAAGCTAAACATCAACAGCTTATTAGTGGGGTACGATTACTTTCGGCTCAAGTTTTAGCTTCTTTACTTTTTTCAAGGTTCTCTTAATTGGGAATCTTTAATGTTCTTCATTTCTATCATTTTTTAGGTATCCGTACTGTCATATTGGGCTTCCACGTATTTTTGGGACTTCATCAGCTTCTTATTTCCTTCATGCATTGCCATCGTCCTCTTTTGCATATTTGGTATGTTCTTGGACTTTTTCCATCACTTTCTTAAAATTATGGGCCTTTACTGTCTTCAAATACGTTGAGAATTCATTGAAAACTATACATCATACGATAATAAAAAGTTTCAGGGATCAATAAAAATTACATGTTTCTTTGTACAATAGAGTCCACGGGGCCAAATTTTCCTCGTCTCGAGTTGTCATTATCTTGTCTTAAATGCTTCTTGGACTAAAGATTCTTCTAATGACCCCTTAACTTTCTTAAATATTCATTATTGTGCAGGCATAGATCAATTCATTGGGGGAGACTCTTTCTTCCCGACTGTCCTCATGTTCCTCGGATATGGATTATCAGTAGCATCATCTACTTATTGCCTCACTTTTTTCTTTACTGAACATAGCATGGCACAGGTATGGATAACTTTGAATATTTAGGATTTCTTTTGGGATAATTACATGCACACTCCTTTACTTATTCAGTAATTACCACAAGTCCCTTAGGTTTTGCAAATTACAAGACGCCCCCTGATCCTAATAATTCGAAAAACAAGGAGTAATTGTAATTTGCTTTTGCTGACAGAGTTTCAAAACTGTATTATGTAATATCTCAAATCTCGGGTGTTTTTTTTGTAATTACGTTAGCACGTAGCGGATGTTTATGTAATTTATTCTTTTATTTATTTGCACCAAATGCTAAAATTCTTTATTTATGTCCGCAGAATGTCGTTCTCTTGGTACATTTCTTCACGGGGCTCATTCTTATGGTTATATCTTTCATAATGGGGCTTATAAACTCGACAGCACATGCAAATTCTCTTCTCAAGGTTGGCATATTATCCTTTTTAATTTTTTTCACATGCTTTCTTGAGTACGCGTATTTTCATCTAACGAATGATAGTATTTTCCAGAATTTCTTCAGATTGTCGCCGGGATTCTGCTTTGCTGATGGATTAGCTTCGTTAGCTCTTCTGCGCCAGGGGATGAAAAAGGGTGGCGATAGTGTTTTTGACTGGAATGTAACTGGTGCCTCTATATGTTATTTGGCTGCTGAGGTGCTTCTCTATTCTCAGGATTTAATTTAATTTCACCGCTTTTTAAGCCTATTCTGATCTCCGATGACTCATTTAAATGTGCTCATAATATTAATTGTTTAAATTGACTGTTTAAGGGGATGGAATTTATTTACTTATATCAGTTGGTTGATGGTTGATGTATATATTGCTCAATTCGTTACTTTGCCACTAAGTTTGTTCATTAGATTTTATACCCTCATACTTCTTTATGCATATATATATGAATGCTTCACTTTCTTTTGAGCCGGTGGATTATTTTTGGAACAAAAATTGCTTGTTATTTTATTTATTTAAAGGCAAGAATTTATTTACACGATGTAAATTTCAATTAAATACCAAAATGTAAAGAAATCTTGAATAAGAAAAATTTATCAATCAGGTAAAATGTTTGAGAAAAACATTCAACTATTACTTACAAGTACTTCTTTCACCTTGTGTAGGGCATAATTTACTTTGTATTAACACTTGCTCTTGAAGTTCTGCTTCCTCAAAAGATAAATTTTGCATGGGCCTCTAACTTATGGATGAGTATAAAAGAAATGTTTTATGCAACTTCGAGTGGTTCTTTAGAACCACTTCTTAAGTCATCGTCAGGAGATATTTCTGGAGAGGATATTGACGTACAAACAGAAAGAAACAGGGTACTATCAGGCGGAGTTGGTAATGCAATTGTCTACCTGCGTAATCTTCGAAAGGTACTTTGCATATTACGATATTCATAATTGTGTATTAAATATAACTCAAATCATTATAAGTTTTATTTTTCGGTTTCAGGTGTATCCAGGAGGGAAGCAGCGTGGTTCAAAAATTGCTGTAAATTCATTGACTTTCTCGGTACAAGAAGGAGAGTGTTTCGGTTTTCTAGGAACCAATGGAGCAGGAAAAACAACAACTTTATCAATGCTGTCTGGTAAAACTGTTTATATTTTTACTGCCTTTATAATTCAAGTCCGAAATTACTTGTATTTTTATATGAAAAAATTAGTTTTATATATATTTTTTTCATTTGTTCAAAAAAGACTAACACGTCTAGCAAAAAACCTCATATATCTTTTTATATATATAAGGAATGGTTAAAATAACAATGATATTTTTCTTATCCGATTGTGCAGGAGAAGAACGCCCCAGTGACGGAACTGCTTATATTTTTGGTAAAGATATAAGATCAAACCCGAAGGCTGCTCGTCAGCATGTATGTTGTGGTGGTGTTGCAATAATATGTGTATTCATCAAAGTTTGTATAAATGACGCCTGGCTGATTTATTTCATTAAAAAATCTTTGCTCATAGATTGGGTATTGTCCTCAATTTGATGCTCTGCTTGAATTCGTCACTGTCCGGGAACACCTTGATCTCTACGCAAGAATAAAAGGAGTCCAAGATTATGAGCTTGAATGTGTAAGTGGCCCTTGAAGTTTTCTATTAATGTTTCCCGCCGGTTAATACTTCATAGTTGAATTGTGGTATAATGATGAGACGGTGCTTAATTAGTTTAATATCCAGAATTAGGTACCATTAATTGAGTCATCTTTAACTACTCATTTATTGTAGGGATACTAATTTATTTGTCTTGCATCATTTTTTCTTGGGATAATTACATGAACATCCCAACTTATTGGGTAATTTGCCACAAGTCCTCTGAGGTTTAATATATTTCTAAAACACCCCCTGTTAGATCCTAACAACTGGAAGAAAAGGGGATGAAATCGTAATATGCTTTTACTGACAAGAAAAATATGGCAATTTCACAAATCTTAAGCTGTTTTCCGTAATTAGAGTCTAATGCAGGGAGTGTCTTATCTAATTTACATTTTTAACTTACCTCATAAGTCATAAATTTCTTTATATCTCACAATTTTACGAATGCAGCGTTTGAGTTTTGGCTACCAAATGAATATCTATCTACATTTTGCGATATATACTTATTACACTAGGACTGATTGTTGCTAGTGATAAATACAGGTCGTAACGGAAAAGTTAGTAGAGTTCGACTTGTTGAAGCATGCCGATAAGCCATCATATGCATTAAGTGGGGGAAATAAACGTAAATTATCTGTTGCAATTGCAATGATTGGTGATCCTCCCCTCGTCATTCTCGACGAGCCATCTACTGGTATAGAGATCTCCATTATTCTCCTTCCCATTTCAATCCATATTGGTTTCTACTTTTCGATTGAGTTAGAAAATTTTCAACTCTTAGTTGCATAAATCTTTGGTCCCGTGGCATGCAAAAGCTAGATTCCGTCTTTGTTCTGCTTTGCAGGGTTTAGTTAATGTCAGCCACGTTGGGCAATGTCCCCAACTGGATTCCGAGTCGTTGGATGTATACTGGATGTTGTCATAAAGTGAAATGATGATATCATATAACATCCACGACTCATAACCTAGTCGGGCACATGCCCATTTGGCCGCGGCATGAACTAGACCAGCTTAGAGTTGTATAGGGTAAGAGCGTTTATGAATGTCAAGGAAATCTAGCACAAATAAATTGTGAGCCGTTGGATGTACTCTAGATGTTGTCATAAAATGAACTGATGACATATGCAAGGCTCATAACCTAGTCGGGCACATGGCCAATTGGGAGGCATGAACTATACCGGTTTAGAGTTAAACTATGTATAGGTTAAGAGCATTTGTGAATGTTGAGGAAACGTAGTAGGAAGGAGACACGCAAACGGAGAGGAATAGTAGAGTTAGAGAGAGACCGAGCATTTCAAATCCTTTGAAGTCTTTATGTTTAAAAATGCCCACATTTTAAGTGCCTTATAGTTTATTTAAGAAACTTCGTATGCGTCGTGTCATGATACTTAGGAATGGATCCTATTGCCAAAAGATTCATGTGGGAAGTTATATCACGTATATCGACTCGAAGAGGAAAGACAGCTGTTATTTTAACCACCCACAGTATGAATGAAGCTCAAGCCCTTTGCACAAGGATCGGGATAATGGTATTTTTTTTCTAGGCATTCGCCGTGATTGTTATTTTCTTCGAATTATATAAATAATTATTTCTTATTCTCTTAAATGAATTTCCTATATAGGTTGGAGGCAAGCTAAGATGCATTGGGAGTCCTCAGCATTTGAAAAATAGATTCGGCAATCATCTCGAGCTAGAGGTAATTCTTCCTATCTCTATTCTTAGTACTTACATGGGTTAATTACGGGGGCCTCCTCGGGAAATTAGTGTAATTACTGTGTGTACCCCTCCCTCTTTTGAAATTACCAACATCTCCTCTTTTGTTGAGATCTTGAACGGAAAATGATGACGTCATAAAAAAATTAATTAATTTTATATTATAACTTTTTTTTCCTTCAGATTAAACCCACTGAAGTAAGCTCTGTGGACTTGGATACCATGTGCCAAATAATTCAAGAGAATTTCTTTGACATTCCTTGTAATCCACGAAGCATACTAAATGACCTCGAGATTTGCATAGGAGGTATTGACTCCACTGCAGCTGAGTTCAGCTTATCAAGTGAGATGATTGTAATGATTGGGCGATGGCTCGGAAATGAAGAAAGAGTAGAGACTCTTGTATCGGGAAATAGTGATTCTCGTGGGCCATTCTGCGAACAGTTGTCGGATCAGTTGTTTCGTGATGGTACGTCAACTTACAAATCCCGAAACCACCGTCACACACACACACACGAGAATGAGGCAAGTAGTTCATGTGACTGGAGGAATCAATATTAAGATAAAATCAAAAAATAAATACAATGGATAATTACATGCACAGCCCCACTTATTGGGTAATTACCACAAAGTCCTCGAGATTTGATAAATTACCACGACACGCTTGATCAGACCCTGACAACCCATTTTTCTGCCCGAAGTGTAAATTGTCCATTTTGCCCCTCCAGAAAATGGCCTAAAAAAAGAGAAACTTAAAACTTTGTGTGTGGATTAAAAAACCCTCGGGAGGAACATGGTAATTAACTTTTTGTATCGCTTTACAATTTTGAAATCTTTTGAGGTTTAATATAGCTAAAGAGGTGCAAACCCGAGACGACGAATGCTAAATACAGATTTTAGGCTTAATGTTATGTTGCTCAAAAATTTTCTCATAATATCTTATGCTTATTCTGGATATTTTCTTAGGTGGCATCCAACTACGGGTATTTTCAGAGTGGTGGCTAACCAAAGAAAAATTTGCAGCAATTGATTCATTCGTACAGTCTTCATTTCCCGGTGCAACATATCAAAGTTGTGATGGGTTAAGTGTTAAATATCAGGTAATGTTTCCGTGGTCATTAGAATGTTTAATCTAAGGTTGCATTTGGATTGGAGGATGTCGGAGCAAAGAAGTTAATAACAAATCCTATGCAATTGTTTGAAAAAATTTCAATTATTACGGACTTAAAATCCTTTAGTAACCATTTTTAGTTATTTTTTGGACTATTAAGATGGAAATAAAAACCGCACTGAATATTTTAATGTCTATTGCAGCTCCTATATGACGAAGATCTGTCACTTGCTGATGTTTTTGGACACATGGAAAGGAACAGGTAAGACGATTTTGTGAATATTTATTTTTATCTTCCCTTTAATCCTCTTGAGCACTAATTAAGTATTGTTCTAAATATGTACTTTCTGCAGGAATGCACTTTGTATATCGGAGTATAGCATTAGTCAATCCACACTTGAAACAATTTTCAACCATTTTGCAACTAATCCATGAGGTGAACCATATTACCCCCCCCCCCCCCCCCCCAACAATTTTTTCCGAGAGAGGTCTACTAATTGTTCCAATAGTTTTGACTCTTGCACACTATGGTAATATTAATCAATGTAAATAATAGAATCATACATATGTTTAATGTTTATATACAATGACAATTGCCCCTCTTATAAGTCTTTAGTTTGATGTAGAGAACAATTTCTTTTATGAACCATATGTGTGTCTATGTGTATGTGTGTGTGTGTATATATATAGGGATAACTACACTGGACATACCTGTGGAGAACAATTTCTTTTATGAACCATATGGGGTGTCTATGTGTGTGTGTGTATATATATATAGGGATAACTACACTGGACATATTTGAGGTATTGCGAAATTACGAAAAATATCCCCTAGTTCAATAAATTACATCTAACATCCATTTCGTTTTCGCCGTCTAACATTGAGCACCTTCCGTTAGGGTTCCGTTAAATTTTTAGGGGAACTTCCAAAAATATTCTGACTTTTTCTCGACCAGAAGACCAAATTTTTCTCGGACAATTATACCATTTTGGTGTTATTTATAATATTTTATACAAGTATAGGTGTTATATGTAATGTTGGGTATGTAAAGTATATAAATAATTATTTATAATTAAAAATTATTATCAACAAAATAAAAAATTCTAAATTATTAAAATTATAAAATAAAAAAATTATGTGTAAAATATCATTTTATTCTTTTAATTAAATTAATATATAATAGTTTAGGTTATATAATAGTTTATATAAATTAAAATTTTATATTTTAAATCAATTTATGAAATTTATAAATAAATTCAAAAATTGTATTTTAATTAAATAAATAGGGAGGGGAGGGGAGGGGGCAGCTGTTCATCGTCTTCCCCCATCTCCACCCCTCTCCCCCATCCCATTCCATCCCACCCGACCCCCTTCCTCACGCGCGCGCACACATCAATTGAACACACACACAGAGTAAATAAAACACACAACAATACACACACACAGTCACACACGCACTCATACATAGTCACACACTCACACACAGAAATACACACATTCACACACACTTTTGTAAGATAAAACATATATATATATATATATATATATATATATAACTACTTTTTTAAAAAATTTAATTTTAATTTTAAAATTTGGTATTAGAAGTAAATTTAGAGATGTAAAAGGACAATATGGTAATTTAACTTTTTTTCATTTTTCAATATTTTTTTCTTTTTTTTAAATATTTCGTAAGGGCAAATATGTCTTTTGATACTTTTCCTCTTTTTTTACATCAATACATGAAAACCTTTCTAGGATGTTAGATATAATTTATTAAACTAGGGGATGTTTTTTGTAATTAGGCAATATCTCAGGACCCCCAGTGTAATTATCCCTATATATATATATATATATATATATATATATATGGTCAAAATCTAATACATACCCTCTCTCAGATAAGACCTAAGACCCAATCTAGTCCATGGGATTAATTAAATCTAACAGTCCAAATATAAAACAAAAACAAGAGGCAAAATTGGAAAATTAATGAATTAGGGGTATAATAAACAAAATGGCAAAATTACACAGCATCCATTTACCAAAAATAACTGCATATGATCTCCTAAAATCTCTCAAAACTGATACCCACGAAAATCTCTTTTCAATCTCACAAATCTCAGCCTAAGATTAACGGAATCAGTTTATATAATCGTATTAATCTCAAATTTCGGTCGATTATCACCAAAAAATTTCTGAAATTCTGAAATTTGTGTAAAATCGAGATTGAAAAAACCAAAATCTAAAATATTGAACTTCTAAAATTTGTGTGAGGCGCTGCTCGAAGACGGCCGGAAATTAGTTGGGGAAGATGACCGGAAAATAGCCATGAATATGACAGATTTTCACGAACTGAAAATTCGATCGCGAAATATCAATCTCCTCCTACTGTATATTTTTGTGTATTAGCTATTGTATAATGTATTAATTAGCTATTGTATAATGTTTATTAATTGTATTCACTGTATAATGGGTTATATGATTCTGTATATTGGCTTATATTTTACTGTATATTGTGTTATAATATACTGTATAATGGTTTATAAGATTGTAATTGTATGATGTATAAACACACACTGTATAATGAGTTGTATGATACTGTATAATATGTTATAACATACTGTATAATAGTTTGAAAATCCCTAATTGTATATCATTAATCGCACACTGTATATCACCGTTGTATTTACTGTATAATGGATTGTAAGCTACTGTATAATGGTTTATAACCTACTATATAATAGTTTAAAATTCACTAATTGTGGTGTCACTAAAATACTACACTGTATATCACCACTCATGTACTGTATTTTGCTTTAAAAATAAAAAATATATATATTTTAAATTTTCGAAAGGTAAAAACTATTTTTGGAATTTGGCCCCAAGCTCTACTTCAATCTCGAAGGAAACGTCGTTTTAAAAACAATTCAGTATACTTATCATAAGTATGCTGAGCACCATCCTTTCGGGCCCAAATTCCATCGTTTTAATAGGTTTTTTCGTGTTTTTATATTTTCAATCGGATTTTTATTTTCATTTTTATTTATTTCCATTATTTCCAAACTTTACCTTGTTTGTATTTACTGTATATTGTTTATTAACTATTGTATAATGGATTAATTAGCTATTGTATTCACTGTATAATGACTTATATAATACTGTATATTAATTAATATGATACTGTATACTGTGCTATAAGATACTGTATAATGGTTTATAAGATTGTAACTGTATAGTTATAAACACACACTGTATAATGGTTTATATACTATTGTATAATGGTTTACATACTATTGTATAATGATTATAAACACACACTGTATAATGATTTACAAACTACTGTATAATGGGTTATAAGCTACTGTATGATGTTTTAAAAATCACTAATTGTGTTTGTCACTAATGCCACACTGTATGAGATGTTGTATAATGGTTTATATGATATGTAATTGTTATTTACAAGTTTTAAAAACTAACAAAATGCAATTTCGAAGCCCTAAATGATCTCAGATAGCTAAAATCACGAGACCGCACCGCAAAGCGGTGCGTCTTGTTCAGCACGCCGTTTTGCTATAACTGTGCGATTTTCGTATCATTCCGACATTGTGAATTTTTTCCCCATGTTTTCGCTTACATCATTGTTATTTGCTTTGATTTTTGATGTTTGAAGAATCTATTTTTGTGAATTCTGTTTTTGAAGAATTTGTTTGTGAATTAAACTGACTTTCTTTGCATGTAATACCATACTGTATAATCGCGTTATATGGACTGTATAATGGAATATAATAAACTGTATAGTGATGATTAATGTACTGTATAATATGCAGAAAAAAAATGCAGAATTCAAAAATTTATGATTCGAAAGAAAAAACGAATTTGGAAGCAGAATTGATGAATGATGAAGAAATTTCAGATTCTTGTAATGAAATTGATAATTTCTGTAACTAGATCAAATTATAATTAGAAATAAAAATAAATTGGGAAGCAAAATCAATTATGGAGAAAAATCAGGAATCTGTTATGGGAAGATTTAGTTTGTTACGTTTTACTGCCTAAAATGCCCCTCCCATCATTAAAACAATATAAATAATCTGAAAAATAAGATAAACCCACACCTTGCGATCAAATTGAATCAAAGGCCTAGATTGGGTCTTAAATCTTACCAAATGTCAAGGTATGTATTTGATCTATACCCTATATATATTTTTTATTTTTTTTTGTTTCGTTTGGAACACGCCCCATGGTTGTCAATTTGTTCGGTGTGAATGTGAGCCACGTACCCTCATTACGACCTTTTGTGACTTATATTGAATATGGAGTAAATGTCCTCTTAATCTAGTTGCAAAGGTGAATCTTGGGCAACATTCGACCTTAGCGGGGTTTTATGTCATCTTTGTTACTTGTGAGATGGAGAAAATTATGAAGACGAGGTACAAAAATGAGATTATTAGCGTGTGAGCCAAGAACTATACCATCCATATGTTCTATGTATATAGCTAAATCCTTTTATACATGATTTATTTAGGTTTTCTTAACTAAATTATTGGCAATGCGATCGGATTAAATGGGTGGGTTACGTCGCTAGACCCATCCTGGGGTTGTCCCGATATATATAAATTTGTATTAGAAATGGGTGCGGAATGGCAATATATATAAATTAATATTAGGAATGGGTACTGATAAAATACGAGGAAATCGTATATGGAAACCTGAATTATTATTGAAGAAAAAGAGTGTTTACACAATGAATAAAGAAAAACTATTGTAAAGGTTCTGTAGAGAATGTATTGTAAAACAATATTGCAGCAGATTACTTAAAAAAGACAATCTAACTATTTAAAAGACAATCTAACTATTTAATAGAAACCCTAATACTAAAATTGCATATCAGTCCCTCAACTCTTGGTCAACTCCCAATTGACCTCGGAAGCATCTGGAACTGGGCTTATTAAAGCAACCTTATATAAGAGGCCCAACATGGAGGAATTAGGATCAGGCCGGGCTGAAGACACCTTCATGAAGCTTGTTGGTCCAAACTCATTTTGGGCTTTAACAGGTACGGATCGGGTTTGTCAGAACTCTTGACTATGGAAGCAGGTGAGACTTGCACATTCCACCATGAAAGTAAATAAGATAATGGAGGAAGATTTCCACTTTTGAGCCTTTTGTTCAACATTGACCAATTTTTAGCAGTAGAAACCTTGTATGGTTTTGTTTTCAAAATTCAAATCCCAATTCTCAATTATTTTGAAACCCAAAATATGTTTGGCTCAACTTATTGTCCCCTAGTCTTGATTCTTAATTCTCAATATTTTGAGAACCTAAGCCCAAAATATGGGAAACAAATCAAAAATCCACATGCACAAATTTGAAATCGGCTTCCTTTTTCCATGAAATTTGGGGAATTTATTTCTCAATTCATGTTTCCAATGTATTCCTACTCCCATCCCATCAATTCAATTCTCCAATCACTCCTATTCTCCTATCTATATATCTACTTAATTTGGATGACTATATATATTCATACAACTTTCATACATACATATACCTATGCATATATATATATATAACTATATCACTAACTACAAATTAAATTTACTTTATGTCAAATCAATCTTATAATTTTTTATTATATTTATATCTAAAAAAACTATTCATCTAAATATATTTTTATTCCCATCACGTCTTTTCATAAAAAAATCCACCCAAAATTACATTCATCCAAACATATTTTCATTTTCAACTTATAAAATAACAACTCAAAATAATTCATCCAAACATATTTTCATTTTTAACACAAAAACCAATGAAAGTTTGGAAATTCACTTTTCTACAATTTCCAATTGAAAATTGAGAACTGAAAATGAAAACAATACCATATAAGCCCTTAGTCTTTAAGTATGTTGCTAAGCTCTTTTCCCAAAAGGTGCAATGCCTATTATGAACTTTCCTTTGACAAGTTAAAGTTACCCTTGAATTCATAGGATCCACCAAAGTAACGCGGTCCAATGGTGAAGTCTTAGTTTTTCACTTCAATGTCACGGGTTCGAGCATTGATCAAGTCATAATGCCCAATACAATTTGCATTTAGGTTTATTTTTTAGTGTGCTGGTGGGGTTGCAGCACTCAAATTGAACTATTTGTCTCAGTGAGCTTTGATGAAAGGAACATTACGTGTCGATTAGGTTCCTTGAGAGAGCACATGTCCTTTTTCCAATTATTATATGGGGAAAATTACACTCACACCCCCTCAATAATAGAGTAATTACACAAATCTCTCATCACTAATTGATAATTACAAACATACCCTTCATGTTAAAGATTTTTTACAATTACACCCCCTGTATGTGTAACAATTCTTACAATTACACCCCTTGTAAACCTTACAAATAGACCCTCTGAGGGGGTGTGTTTGTAATTATCAATTAGTGAGGGGGGTTTGTGTAATTACCCCATCATTGAGGGGGTGTGAGTATAATTATCCCTGTTATATACATGAATATATAATAAATGAGAAAATCAATCTTATATATAGTTAAGACAAAAGTACACTAACATCCACTACTATAATAGGTAATTATACAAACTTACCTTCTTATAATTGAAATTACAAATACTTATCCTATTATAATTGAAATTACAAATACTTATCCTATTATAATTGAAAATTACATTTACACCCCCCAACACTCGAGATCAGTTTTTTGATGACGTCATTATGTGAACTTCCAAAAATATTCCTGTCCAATTGTTATTTTGGAAAAATTACACCGACCTCCCCTCTTATTTTTGAAATTACACTAACCTCCCATATAATGCACTTCTTACAATCACTCCCTATGTATTAATTCTTTTTTACAATTTAACCCTAAAATCTTATAATTAGCTCCCTGTAAGGGGGTGTTGGTAATTTCAAAAACAAGAGGAAGTTTTTGGTAATTACACATTATAAGAGTGGGGTACCACCATAATAAAAATATTATTCCTGCTTCTTTTTATTTTTTTTGAATAATTTAAGTGAAGGCCAAAAAAGTCATTTAAAATTATTTGACAATTGGTCGAGGATTTCCACAGGGGTAAATATAACTTTTAATTATAATAGGTTAGATATTTGTAATTTCAATAAGAGGGTAAATTTGTGTAATTATCTATTATAATAGTGGGTGTTGTGTAATTTTGACTGTAGTTAATATTCGAGGCACATGTCCTTTTTCCAATTTTTTTTTCTTTCAAATAATATTGAACTGAAATTTAATACTTACAAATGACAATTTCCACGTAGACAAGTTATATAACATTTTCTTTATTAAAAATGACAATATTAAGAGATACATGAAAAGTCGAAAACTAGAAAAGATGAATAGATTAAAATATCTGAAGTTCGTCTCAAGCAGTAAATATGACATTAATAAGGAACTTGCTAGGGATGAATATATTCTTTGATTATTGTTCTTCCTTGTATAATCCAATGGTTTATTCTATATATATATATATATATATGGTCAAGATCTAATACATACCCTCTCTTAGATAAGATCTAAGACCCAATCTAGTCCATTAGATTAATTAAATCTAACAGTCCAAATATAAAACAAAAACAAGAGGCAAAATTGGAAAATTAATGAATTAGGGGTATAATAGACAAAATGACAAAATTACACAGCATCCATTTACCAAAAATAACTGCACATGATCTCCTAAAATCTCTCAAAACTGATACCCATGAAAATCTCCCTTCAATCTCACAAATCTCAGCCTAAGATTAACGGAATCAGTTTATATAATCGTATTAATCTCAAATTTCGGTCGATTATCACCAAAAAATTTCTGAAATTCTGAAATTTGTGTAAAATCGAGATTGAAAAAACCAAAATCTAAAATATTGAACTTCTAAAATTTGCGTGAGGCGCTGCTCAAAGACAGCCGGAAATTAGCTGGGGAAGATTACCGAAAAATAGCCATGAATATGACAGATTTTCACGAACTGAAAATTCGATCGCA
The DNA here is from genome assembly GCA_019426215.1 of Buddleja alternifolia. Classification (NCBI taxonomy): domain Eukaryota; kingdom Viridiplantae; phylum Streptophyta; class Magnoliopsida; order Lamiales; family Scrophulariaceae; genus Buddleja; species Buddleja alternifolia. The sequence goes on from CM033401.1 coordinate 2,233,943, forward strand.
AAATATCAATCTCCTCCTACTGTATATTTTTGTGTATTAGCTATTGTATAATGTATTAATTAGCTGTTGTATAATGTTTATTAGCTATTGAATTCACTGTATAATGGGTTATATAATTCTGTATCTTGGCTTATATTTTACTGTATATTGTGTTATAATATACTGTATAATGGTTTATAAGATTGTAATTGTATGATATATAAATACACACTGTATAATGAGTTGTATGATACTGTATAATATGTTATAACATACTGTATAATGGTTTGAAAATCACTAATTGTATATCATTAATCGCACACTGAATATCACCGTTGTATTTACTGTATAATGATTTATAACCTACTGTATAATAGTTTAAAAATTACTAATTGTGGTGTCACTAAAATACCACACTGTATATCACCACTCATGTACTGTATTTTACTTTAAAAAATAAAAAAAATATTTTAAATTTCCGAAAGGCAAAAACTGTTTTTGGAATTTGGTCCCAAGCTCTACTTTAATCTCGAAGGAAACCTCAGCATACTTATCATAAGTATGCTGAGCACCATCCTCTCGGGCCCAAATTCCATCGTTTTAATAGGTTTTTTCGCGTTTTTATATTTTCAATCGGATTTTTATTTTCATTTTTATTTATTTCCATTATTTCCAAATTTTACCTTGTTTGTATTTACTGTATATTTGTTGATTAACTATTGTATAATGGATTAATTAGTTATTGTATTCACTGTATAATGACTTATATAATACTGTATATTAATTAATATGATACTGTATGTTGTGCTATAAGATACCGTATAATGGTTTATAAGATTGTAACTGTATAGTTATAAACACACACTGTATAATGGTTTATATACTATTGTATAATGGTTTACATACTATTGTATAATGATTATAAACACACACTGTATAATGATTTACAAACTACTGTATAATGGGTTATAAGCTCCTGTATGATGTTTTAAAAATCACTAATTGTGTTTGTCACTAATGCCACACTGTATGAGATGTTGTATAATGGTTTATATGATATGTAATTGTTATTTACAAGTTTTAAAAACAAACAAAATGCAATTTCGAAGCCCTAAATGATCTCAGATAGCTAAAATCACGAGACCGCACCGCAAAGCGGTGCGTCTTGTTCAGCACGCCGTTTTGCTATAACTGTGCGATTTTCGTATCATTCCGACATTGTGAATTTTTTCCCCATGTTTTCGCTTACATCATTGTTATTTGCTTTAATTTTTGATTTTTGAAGAATCTATTTTTGTGAATTCTGTTTTTGAAAAATTTGTTTGTGAATTAAGCTGACTTTCTTTGCATGTAATACCATACTGTATAATCGCGTTATATGGACTGTATAATGAAATATAATAAACCGTATATTGATGATTAATGTAGTGTATAATATGCAGAAAAAAATGCAGAATTCAAAAATTTATGATTCGAAAGAAAAAACGAATTTGGAAGCAGAATTGATGAATGATGAAAAAATTTCAGATTCTTGTAATGAAATTGATAATTTCTGTAAATAGATCGAATTATAATTAGAAATAAAAATAAATTGGGAAACAAAATCAGTTATGGAGAAAAATCAGGAATCTGTTATGGGAAGATTTAGTTTGTTATGTTTTACCGTCTAAAATGCCCCTTCCATCATTAAAACAATATAAATAATCTGAAAAATAAGATAAACCCACACCTTGTGATCAAATTGAATCAAATGCCTAGATTGAGTCTTAAATCTTACCAAATGTCAAGATATGTATTTGATTCATACCCTATATATATATACACACATGTACACTTATAAGTTATAAACAATTGCAGAAGAAAAATTAACCTGCAATCGCTGATTTTCATCATGTTACGTCAGGTTTTCGGGCTATTGTGATGTGATTCTAAGCATTCTATGAGTATAGGAATTCCTTTTGTATTGGTTGGTGGTAATAATCAATGCATTGCTAATTCTTCCTACAAAATTTAATTCCACGACTAATTTGTACGTTTCTTTTACTTTTGTGTCGATCTTTTAACATTTCAAGATTTGACATATTTTTTTTTTTTTTGATAATCCATTTCAAGATTTGTCAGTTTGCAAGTAAACTCCACTAATGAATTAGAAGAACTTTTCTTTTTAAATATCTTATATATTATGGTTGGCTAAAAATTCACATCTTTGGTTCCAGAAAGTCAATTTTGTATCAACCTCAAATAAATAAATTTTGCTTTACCTAAAAGTAATTGACTTTATAAATGGCTTTAAACAACTCCCCAACCTCAAAGTTCAAATATCAAATTCGATTTGATCTGCTCAATTAACTCATTTCCACGAAAATATTAATTTATGCCTTAATTCAGAAACTAATTTACTATTCTATCCACGACGGGATGAAAATTCTACTAGGAACAAGTAGAGTTTTGACCCATTGAATACATTGATTAATTGAAAAATAAATTTCTAGACGGTCATAATTCCGCCTAAAAACGTAAACTAATTGAGACATTATTTAAAGAAATATTTACACCTTTTGGCAGTCAAAATCTTCATAGTGAGTTAATTTTTCACTGCTTTTTATATCCCCGCGTAATACTTAAAAACTCCTGGGATTCCATCTCCACTCCGTATATACATGTGATGGTGGAAATCATCTCGCGACCCCACGTCGTGAGTATTTTTCAGTCTATTCGAGTTACGCTCAAGCTTATTAAATGAAAAAATGTGCTTAAGTTTCATTCGTTATGTCTAAAAAACCAACCTCAAGCGATCTTTTAATGATCGTTCTTGAATCGAGTAGTGTAATATGTTTCTTTTGCCCTAATTAATCATTTAATAATTGAGAAAATATAAATTTATGATACTGCATGTACAATTTATTGACGAACTGTCTCTTCACAGCTCTTTTTACACAAACATTTGCATGACAATAAACATATGGATCTAAATATATATATATAAATTTCAGAATTGTGAACTCCCCCTAATTTAATTTCCCTTTTACCCTATTAATTTAAGAACCCTAGCCCACAATATAAATTTATTAATTATTTGCATGATTGAATAACCCTAGCACTCTCACTAACCCCATCTCTCTTTCTCTTCTTCTCTATCTCATGACCCTTAACTTCCAATCTCACACCAAAAAGCTTGGGCCCATCACTCTTTCCTTTTTCTTCTTCAAATGGTTCTTCTTTCTCTGAATTTCCTCCGTAAATGGCTACCAAATCAAGAAGATCCTTGCATTTCTTCTTCATGATCGCGAGCTCGGAATTTAAGATGCCGTTTTCTTGCTTGAGCTTCTTGTTCTCATCAATGAGGGTGGTGAATTCTGATGAAGATGAAGTTGACGATGACCGTTGATCTTCGTTATCCGAATGATCTTTCCGTGCCTCTCGGACTTGTATGTTAGGGTTTGCCTTGTTGGACCAAGCCTTTCTTCGACGGATATCACAGAGTTGATCTCTTTCGCCTTTGCGAAACATGTCGTTGCTGAACTCCCACCGGTTTGTTGCCACTTTACGGAAACCCTATACGTATAGGAGAGAAAATTACAAGTTAAGATCGTCAATTTATTAGCAAAAGACATTAGTTTGCTTGTACAAAGTGTTTCATGCCGGAAACACGTCGCTATGAGCTAGGATCATGTTATGTCAGCATATATTGTAAATTCTATAAGTGACTATGTAATATAATTCTTAGTACTGTTTAGTGTGAAAATACCAACCACTTATTTTGACCAGTTGTATTGTTTATTTGCATCTTTGCGGGCCTGAGAAAAATATCGTGGAGAGATAACATCTTAAACTATTCAATGTACTATTGTCACGAAATGTATATCGCACTTAATTTAGCATTAATTGTGTGTTATATTTGGGCGGACGTGTGACACGTATGCATTGAATTGATAGGTGTGCATGATAAACAATCTAATTATTTTTCCTAGAAGTATGATTAAAAGTAGATTAAGTAGATTAATAATCATCTTAATAAGGTAAAGAATTTTAAAAAATTGGTCGTACAAGTAATGATTTCTATATAGCAATTGTTAGTCCGGATCCTTTATTGCAAATAGTGTTGCATCTCCTATTGTATTCACCTCTATATATAACAAGTGTATAAAATTCAAATCAAGGAAAAGATTTATACACTTATCATGCATAGAATGAATGTAATAAAAGATGTAACACCATTTTGTAATAGAGGATCTCGTGTCATTATATTGACCCTTAATTATGACTCTAGTAACCTCCATTAGCTCATCATTTGGATTTTGGAACAATTAAATAAGTACACAAATTAATAAAACAGCGCAATCTAGCAAATCACCAATAGAAGTTTCTATTGGTGGTTGTCACCTACTGATTAAATATGGTGGCAATTAGCTAAAAAAAATTAAATTAAATATGGTGGCTTTAATTTTTTATTTTATTTTCTATTATAATTTGATATTTCATGTTATAAAGATGTATCTCCTTCAATCCATTTTTGTTTCATATATATGTGTGTATATTTAAATGGTATCTAGCCAAAAATAGTTTATATATATATATATATGTTTAAAATTGGTATTTTGCACTCTAATATTAGATCACGAGTTCTAAATTTGGGAAATCTATGTATACAACTACATCAAAACTCAATTAAATATGTATAATTAACAAGAAAGGATTAATTAATTTTATAAGTCATGAAACATATATATATATATATATATTAACATTAATAATAAATGAATAAATAAATAAATATGTAAGACTTACATAAGTGTTGAGCTGCCTTACAAAGCTAGAGAAATTACTGTGCTTGAAAAGTGTCGGTAGCAAGTCCCTGGCGAATTCCGCCGGCTGCCACACCACAAACGCCGTGCCGTCGTCGTTCCACGATACGACGTCGTCGGTGGCCGGATCCTCCACCAGCATGTACGTTTTCAGCAAGAAAGGCGGCGGCGATGCCTTCCGAACATATTCCAGCAAACCCTTTTCACTTTGATCACACTCCATCACTATACCGATATGTATATATATATATGTATGTATTTATAAAAATATTTTATAAATTTTTATATATATTATAGGGTTCTTGGAAAAGAAGAGAGAGAGAGAGAGAGAGAGAGATTTGTCTGAGCTAATTAACTAGAAGGAGGAAGAGGGGTGGTGGTGGTGGTGGAGAAGAGAAGAAGGGCAGTTAGAAACTCCCAACCCCAGCAATAGAAGCCCAACACGACTCCACAGTTCATGAGAAATGCAATTCGGCTTTTCCTCTGTCTCTCTCGATCTCTTTTCTTCTTACTAAACAAACAACCTCATCCTTCACACGTATATGCTATATATATATAGGCTATAGCAAACCCGTTGATCTAGTTGGTAAAAACGGGTCACTTCTATTCAGATGGTTGCGACTTTGACTCCCTTTACCGATGTGTGGGTAATGTTGGTAACTAATCTGTAAATAACTTTATAAGTGACCTTTGGTTCTGGAGGCATTCTCTAGCCCGTGGTAGGTTATCGGAGCCGATCTTATCCAAACTTTTTGTAAAAAAAAAAAAAAAGATATATATATAATGAGAGATCAAAATAGTACCGAGATGAAAGTTGAGAATATTGGAAAAAGTAATGTCAGGAACTGGGTTTCGAAAGTATGGTCCGACCTAAGTCACGAGAGACTAGAGCTTTTTTTTAAAAAAAAAGTAATTAGGACTTTTGTCAAATGATTAGATAATGAATTGTTAATTAACACTAATCAATAGGTATCTTCATAATGGGCCATGGACCAAATTATTTTTGGCACAATGAGTTTACAAATATTTATAATGGGCTATAATATATTAATTTCATAATCACCCCAAATTCATCTTGTCATTTACAAAGTTACCCTTAATTATTATCATGCACATCAATATATATATATATATATATATATGCCTTCATGACCAATTATTATATAGTAGTTTTGATTAATTAAAAATTATGAATAACAATAATTTATTTATTTATTATTTTGTTGTATGAAATTTTTTTAATACCATAGATACAAGCAAAAAACTTTTACTAATTATTATATAGTAGTCTTGATTAATTAAACATTATGTATAAAAATAATCTATTTATTTATTATTTGGTGTATGAAAGTTTTTTAATATCACATATATATATATATATATATATACAAACATAAAACTTTTGCTATGATTGAACGTTAATTCTTTTATAAGTTATAAGTATGTAGAAATTAATGCAAGAGAAAGATGGGGAAAAAAAAATTTGAAGAAAAATAAGGTGAATAAGTGAGGGAGGAGAGAGAACGTAGCAAAACATGTGATGAGAGAATGAGAAAAGTATATTTGACCCTTGTGGCCTCGCCAAATTTTTTAATAATATAAAATATCATACCTAAACAAAGGGTTGACATACTAATTAATGTGATTTCTCGAAGACACTCCTTTTAGAAATAGTGTGTTTTATGATTTAATTTTGATGCATCAAACACAATCCAAATTAGAATTTTGCCGTGTAGCAAATTGCAAAGCAAACTTGCATGTAAAGTGTAAACACATAAGGAGTTGTGTAATTGCGTGTAGACGACTTTCGCTAGAGCCCCAATTCTCTCTCTCGATATATATATATATATATATATATAATATTAAGTTGAGAGACATTGAAAGGCGAATTAGAGAAATTTAAAGTAGATGAGTGTTGCTGCTCTATGATTTTCAACCTTTGTTGGTCAAAATGCATTAATTATTGGAACATTCCCACATTCTAACCTAAATTGTAGGTAACTGAGTAGGTATTAGTTCAAGTTGAATTTAACCTACAATTGAGAGTATTGCTGTATTATCATTTGATTTTTACTTAACTGAGTTTCATAAATAATACTTTCGAAATTAAAGCGGGATAGAAAATGGTGAACCCCATATGTAGTATTTATTTAAATCTAAAAAACGGACATGGAATGGTTAGATTAGAGAAAACCTCGTAAGGAACTTGTATTACTGAGTAATATATTTATAGAGATACATGTACATGATAAACAAGAAACACTAACTATAAACAAGGAAAACCTATATACAAGGAAATATAAAAAAATCCAGTCGTAGAGAATTTGAAAAGAAGACGGCGACAAAGATAAGAGGTGGCGGCGGCGGCTCCAAGTCCTAGTTTTCCAAGGGTGATCGGCGGCAACTAACAAAATTAAAGGAGGCGACGGCGGCTAAGCACGGCTGCCCGTGGCCAAAGAGAGAAGGTGGCGGCTCCAAGTCCTCATTTTTCAAGGGTGGGCGGCGGCGGCAATTAAAACTAAAGGGGGCCGCGGCTAAGCGCAATGGCCCGCAGCCAAAGAGAAAAGGCGGCAGCGGCCATAGGAAGAGAAAACGAGATAAGAGAGAAGAAGTTGGCGGCAGCGGCAGCCAAGAGAGAGAGAGGGAGGGGGGGGGGGGGGGCGGCCAAAGGAGAAAGAAAGAAAAAGAATTAGATAAAGAAAAACTAAACTAGATGAGGGGGGCGGCAGAAGCGAAAGATCGAGAGACTATGGCTCGAAGCCATGACTCTGACACCATATTAGATTAGAGAAAACCCCATAGGGAACTTGTATTATTGAGTAACATATTTATAGAGATACATGTACTTAGTAAACAAGAAACTCTAACTATAAACAAGGAAAAATAAGTACAAGGAAACATAAAAAAAACTTAAACTAACATAAAATACTAGAAAGATATGGAAAGAAATTATATTATTTAACAGGAACGAGTCGAGTCGAGCAAGTTGTTGTTCAAACTTGTTTAAATTATTATCGACCTTCAGATTTTGTGTTTAAACTTGGTTTGATTGTTAAATGAGCTGAGCTCAAACGAGTTTTAATCGAGTGAAACACTAGTCGAGCGAAAATTAATAACTTGATTTTTTTGTACATATTTTATGATTTTATATTAATCGAGCTTGAGCTTGAGCTCGAGCCGAGTTTCGAACTTATCGAACACACAAGAAGTTGTTCAAAAACTTGGTTTGATATATATATATATATAAATAAATATATTGTCAACAAACCGAGCTCACATGAGCTTTTACCGAACGTTTTTGAGTCGAATATCGAGTAACTTGATTTGTCTTTTAACCCTAATACTATATATAATGTATATTTTTTCTTCTAAATCCGATAATGACACTCTAATTCCTTTTTATGTTGAGCAGTGGACAAAAATGTCCTTCAAATTAGAACACAATTAGCACCAAATGTAAATAAAATATACACTCCATATGCTATTATTCTCTTTTACATTTATAATCTCATATGTTATTATGTCAGCACTTTCATCTTTCCTTTTTAATTTGTTCTCCACATTCCTTTGACCTATTTAACTTAATATTATATATGTATAGTTAATTACTTAATTACCCATATGTAGTAACTATAGTTACATTACAACATAAGTTGATAATCAGGCTACTAATACAATCTCTACAAGGATAAGTAAACATTAGTCTTTTGCTTTTTTTGAATTTGTTTTACATATTTTATTTCATTTCAAGATATCAACGTATCTGATAATATAATACAGCCAACTTAATTATGTTATAATGTAACTTTGATTATTTCATAAATATGCCATTTTGTTGTTTTGTATTTAACTACATGTCGGATTAAGTAAAATAAGTCTAAGAAATGCAAAAAAATACAAAAAAGTTATAATATATATATATATATATATTTCTTCACCTTTTCTTATATGCTAATTAATTGATTATTCTTAGAGTTAATTTATTTGGACGAATTTAATAAAATAAGATCTTTCAATTTACAGATTTGCGTTCTATCAAATGGGTCATAGTTACTAATTTTTTTTTTTTTAAATAATTCCATGATGTGTACAAATCAACTAGTGGATAGAATGCTTTCCTTGAATGTGCGTATATATGGAGAATTTTGCTAAGCATTTGGTTGTATTTCTTGACCAGTCTAATTAATTAGTATTTAATTAAATATTATATTTAAATGCATACTATAATCATAAATATTTGTGTCAAGCCCTACGTGGAAATTGTCATGAGAAGAGAATTGTCCTGTTGTGGATTTTACTTTAGAACAAATATATATTTTAATCAATTTGGTCTGCCGATTCTTTCCACATTTCTTTATAGTTCCTACTTCCGACTCTACAATAATTAATATATATATATATATGTATATATAACGTGCGAAATCCTCTATCTACAATGTCTCTCATTAATTGTTGGCTTTTTGAAGTATTTTAGTTCCAACATAATGTTTGCTGCGTTAGATTTTTCTTTTACTACAAGCGACTTTTGTTGACTTTTGGGCCTTCATTAATTCTTTTGTCAAAAAATTGTCGTCTCACTACAAGTACTAAAAGTCTGTTCATAAAAAGTTGTAGTTTTAAAGATGTACTGAATTTTATAAAATTTGTAAAAGTGCAAAAAAATATTGAAATTTGGTTTATTTGTTAACTTAAAAAGTAGAACAAATAGAAATTGGTAGAAGTATCTTTAAATTGATTTTACTTTCTGCTATTTTTCAAAATAATCTAGCTAAAGAGGCAGAAGGAATGAAACCAAAAAACATAAATTAACTAAAATTCATTAATATTAAAAACTCAAAAGTGTTTTTTTTCCAATTTTTGCCAACATTAATCAGACCTACTTCTTCATGTCATTTAGGTTATTCAATTAAAGATACATCTTATCAAATGTTTTACATCTTTCATGTTATTGATTTTTATTTAAATATTCTTAACAATTTGTCTTTATTTTTATTATAGGTATCAATTGTATTTTATCGACTATTATAATATTACGAGCGGTCATTAAGATATACATTTTTTTTTGTTCCCTGAAAGTTTTGGGTAGAATCGTTTCAGTCATTTACCACGGGTTACAGCATGTTTCTGGGACCAAAGATTCTTTGCAGACGTACTTACAAATCGTTCAATAACATTATCCTCATATATATCGACAAGAGAATAGAACTCACAATTTCCTGAAAAACAAATAATTTGTTTCTTACCAACAACATGCATGTGTTGGCGACCATTGTATTCCATGATAAATGATTAACGCATTGCGTGTGCAATTTTTTTCAAACAGAGATAAATTTGGACGTATTGGAAGTTTCCTAATATACTTAATTGGGCAGCTAAACTTTCTTGACTTTGATTATAATTTTTTATATTTCTATATTTATATGAATGAATTAGTGCCCAAAACTCATCAAAATTCTTACTTTTTGTTATGGTCTTAGAATAATTTCACACTACACATTCAATATTCAATATGTAAGAGAGGGATGGGCACATTGACAATATTGACACAAACATAATACCGTGATAGATTTATTTGTTTGTTCGATATATCTTGAAACCCTAATTTATGCACTCGAGAGGAAAAATATTGTATCAATTAATTTTAATTTAATCGATTGATCAAAAAAATGGGCTTATATTTTGAACCAATTAATTTTATTTATCTAGAAGAGGCGATGAAATACAACATAGACACTTGAATTGATTGGTGAGATATTATAGAATATAGATGAAAGTAATAATGAAGACTTTGGGGTGTAAATAGTCAACCCCTCACTAGTTTTGGATGAAATTGGGATATTTATGTAGCTAGGTCAATATAAGACTTATTAGGATATGTTTATCAATATAAATTTCAACTTTGTGAAATTAGATGAAAAGTTCATGCACTATATTCAATCATATATACAATTAATATGAATTCGAACACTTAATTTATTAATTAATAGTGAGAGGCGATGCCACTTAACCAAATAGTTATTGGCATAAATTATATGGAAATGAATCTTTCTACCCACCCCCACCCTCCACCACCAGCAACCCGTAAGAGAAGAAAGAAGAGAAAAGAAGAAAAAGGTTGCAAAATGAAATCAAAGAGGGGGGGGAGGGGGAGGGGACTTATTGGGATTTAGAAAATTTGCATTCTTTGAACTTAACTTTGTTCTTTTTTTAGTTTCACTATGTCTCCTATTGCCCTAATTTTTTGGGGGTTCACCTCTATCCCTCTCTCCGCAGACATAAATTTTAAGAACGTATTTACTTGGATTCCAAAGAATCCAAACACACATTTTTTAAAAGGAAAAATCGGTCTTATATATATCAATATCATTCAATCGAAAGTTTACAACGCCTGGAACAATACAATTCATATCGACTCAAACGATGTAGTAAAAATACTAAAACATTAACTATCAAAAGTTTACAACGCCTGGAACAATACAATTCATATCGACTCAAACGATGTAGTAAAAATACTAAAACATTAACTATCAAGTTTTTTGAAAATAACAAATTTTAAGAACTCATAAATGAACACAAGAACATTTTTGTGCAACTCCTATTCAAAGATAGACGAAACTCTCATTCGAGGGAGAAAGCAAACTCTCATACGAAAGAGAAAATAAAAAACGCTATATAAAAACTTATGTATCACCCGCCTTCATCTTGTCAGATTTGTCTCTGTCTCATTAGATTCATATCCATATCGTCAGATTTGAAGATGTGATACACAACTTGAAGAAGAGTGTTCCAACCCAACCCGCCGACGATGGTGGTGGTAACAGTGGTGAAGAAGACCACTGCTTCACCAAGCCATCGCCGGTGAAGGAAAATAGAAAAAATTAGAGTTCAAAGAGAGATGGTCATCCGATGCTGTCATCCAAACACACATTTAATTGGCTTAAATTCATAGTTGATTAGGTGTAGAGGAATCCTGTTATTGTCTGATTTAAACCACCTCAACATTCATCAGTATATATATCTATGAGAAATACACACACACGAATTTATATATATATATATAGATAGATAGATAGATAGATATATAGGGTCAAGATCTAATACATACCCTATATTAGATAAGATATAAGATTCAATCTATACCATTGGATTCATTAAATCCAACAGTTTAATAAGGAATAAAAAAACAGGTGGGAATTAATTTCAATTGGATCAGGGGTATAATAGTCAAATGATGTCATTTTTCAAAACCCACAAACCCACATCTCAAAAATTGAAATATTTTTTTCATCATCTTCTTTCTCAGATGCTCACTTCTTCTCTGGCCTTTCACTGCTTCTCTTCTCTTATCTTCCTTTTTTTTTTCTTTTTCAATTATAAATCGAACTCATAATTATAAATCGAACTCAAATAATCACTCCCATAATTAGGTTGGACGATGCTCTGCAAATAATAATTCAGACTAAATCTGAAGTTTATGACAGTTCATTACAATTAAAATTGATTTAGTGAGATATAGCTCATTGTAATTTTACTAATTCAAAACCCACCATTTTACTTACTTCGGTAAAAAGTTACAAGTTGTAAAGCACTGATGCAGTTTGTATGACTTTAACTCTGTGTAAATTACAGTTGGATAGAGAATTCAATATGCACATACTGTATAATGACTTATAAGATACTAATATACTGTATAGTGGTTTATAAGATTTTGAATTAAAAATATTCAATTATACAATATCTTATAAGCCATTATACAGTATGTTATATCCCATTATACAGTATATTATAACTCATTATACAATATGTATTTATAATATATTAAAAATATTCAATTTTACAATATCTTATAAGCCATTACAGTATGTTATAACACATTATACAGTATATTATAACGCATTATACAATATGTGTTTATAACATATTAAAAATATTCAACTATATAGTATCTTATAAGTCATTATACAGTATGTTATAACACATTATACAATATATTATAACTCATTATACAATATGAGTTTATAACATATTAAAAATATTCAATTATATAATATCTTATAAGTCATTATACAATATGTTATAACACATTATAAGACATATTATAACTCATTATACAATATGTGTTTATAACATATTAAAAATATTCAATTATACAGTATCTTATAAACCATTATACAATATGTTATAACTCATTATACAGTATATTAGCCGAAAGATTATTCATTCATCATTCCATTACCTGTGCGTAGTCTCATGTGGCTAAAGCTTTCCCATAATAATAAAACTGAAATTATGTGTGATTAATTAATTTCCAATTTCTCATTAGGAGCTTCCAAATTCAAATCAATTATTTAAGTAACAATAATAACTTCTTCTTCTTCCGCCATGGCTGTTCTTCGACGACGCGGGTGATGGCATGGCAAAGGGCGAAGCGGATGGTGGTGGCGCCCGACGGCAGCTGGAGGGGCGTGTGGCAGTTGGAGCAGTTCACCAGCATCAACATTTTCTTTTCATCAAGAATTGGATTTGAGAAATTGGGATATTGTGAGAGTTATGAGAGAGAGATTTATATATATCTATATCTATATCTATATATATATATGCGTGTGTATATATATTACATGTGAAAAGGGGGAGACCTGTGGGGAAGAGGTCAATTCGGCTGCTGTTGGTAAAGGAATTGGAGTTGTTGGGAATGATGCAGGAACGAGGGAAAGTTTTCCTATTGACTAAAATGCCCCTATCATCATGAAATTAAAGATTAAAATCGAAATAATAGCTTTAATTATGGACCTTGGGATCAAATGGTTTAGATTAAGTCTTATATCTTACCTAAAGTATAGGGATGTATTTAATTCATACCCTATATATATATATATATAACTTAGTCAACTTAATTAACTAATTCCAAGTGAGAAAAGAAGCATCATAAATTCTACATGGAAATAATCGATCAAACTAGATCACCGAACTCACATCATTTTCTTTTTTTTATTACTTAGAAATATATTCTCACTATATTATTCAAGTTATTGTTTATTTGTGATCGATTGGACTTATTCTACCATCTTTGTACCCTCGACTTTTTCAAATATAAATCAATCACATAATAAAAGGAATTATAACTACTTTGTTATCGGTTAGGTTAGGGATAATTTTTTCTCTTACCAATTCTTAGTTTTTCTTTTTTGGTAAGTCTCTTACCAATTCATATATAACACAAATTTGGCATTAATTAATTTAATACCCAATCCGGATTCGGATAAAGATAAAATTGGGCCATTGTATATATATAGAAGAGTGGATATTAAGCCTATCAAAAGATGGGCTGGATTTTGAAAGAAAATGGAGTTGATGAACTAGCTTGGACCGGCCTTGTACAACTTTACTAAATGTAATTTTTTTTTTTTTCGGTTGCCTACCACAGTATCCCGGTCATTGCCGAACTAATCTGTTGGTCAACCAAGGTCGCACACCTGGCCTGGTGGGTGAGTATCCCAACGGGGGTAACTGCGTACACAAGGAATCGAATCTGAAACCTTGCTTAATCGGAACCAAGCTGCTTACCACTTAGACCAACCCCGTTGGTTTCTTCTTCTTCTTTTTTGATAATTATAATCTCAATATACTTAAGAGTTAGACTATTGTAATTTCAACATACTTGGAGTTAGAAATAATATTTTTTTCAAAACGCATATACTTAATTAACTATTGTTTTGGCTTCATTTTGGAACGATTTTCTTCTTGTAGATTTGGCTTCATTTCATATAAAAAATTCCACTTGTTGGGATCAAGATATTGAAACTCTAGAAACCTTCAAGTCCGGAGATCCACACGGCTGCTTGATTAATAATATCACCTTTGATTATAATTTAAAAAAATGAGTGGGGGAGTGCTAGTAATATCATTTTTGAACCTCTAGTAATATTTGTAAGCGTATCTGATAATATAATTCAATATTACGTTTTAACTACCGTAAAATATGAAGGCATTTGATATCTAAATTAGAATGAATTTTGAGTTGATAAGATGCAATTATCAACATGTTATAATATGTTAATAACTAGAAAGTTTCCGTCCCATCCAAGTTTAATTAGATCGATTATCTTAAAATTAATTTTTGTAAAGATAGATTCTTGTAGAATTATAACTTTTTACAATTTAAACCAAGTGGTATACAAATTTTAAAATTTAAGTGATTCTAAATAAGTTGCGACGTTGAGACTACAATCACAATTATAAACACTCAACTTTTCGCCCTTTTTACTTAATCAAAAAGCATGGTAATCTTGCCCCTTACAAGTTACAACTTACAAGCTACAACCACTAACAACACTCAAATACTCGACTAATCAAGCTTAACTTAATATTTGAATCTGAATTTTGGTGAGGAAAATATGAAATTAAATAAAGAAATATAAAAAAAATAGAACAAAATATATAAAACCTCGGAAAAGAGAAAAAGATAAAAGTATTTTTTTTCCACCAAAATTCAAGAACCAGAAGGATAAAACCAAACTCTGAGCGTGTATTCTTTCTTTAGGACTCTAATCTCCCCGCCCAAAAAAAATAAAAGAGATATTCAAATTTCTTTTGCCACTTTTTTGTATTTCGCGGAGTGGTATATTAATAGAATAAAAGAAAATGTATTTCTTGGCAAGTTTATTTATTAAGCACACTTAAAAGAAAATTACTTAGTATTTTTCATTAAAATCCAAAAAACAAGTAATTAAAATATAGCAAAGAAATGAATAATAAAGTCTAAGTGGGTAAATATTATATTTACCCAAGACCTGTTGACTTAGTAGTATTCACCTACCACTTTATGTGAGAGGTTTTTTATTTGAATCCAAACTGCCACAAATTCTGGCTCCCCCTCTTTTATGGAGTTAAATAGAGTTTTTATGACTCAAAATTATAACTATCAATCCGAATTTGTCGGGCTAAATATGTAAGATATCATTTTTCTATTGAATTAAAAAAAATTATATTTTATCTAATACTAGAAAGACTGTTGGATAAAATTGGATTTTAAGAGTTTTACAAAGTGTGTGTTCCACCACTTTTGTGTACGAAATTTGAACACTGTACGTATCCGAGATACAAAAGATTATTAGATAATCTTAATCTACGTTCCGAGTAGATGAGATTAGCATTTCGAATTTCTCAATTCGGACTTGTAACGAATGAGAAATTAAGTGCTAAAGTGAGGTGTTTGAACTTGTGTATCCCACATAGGATATAAATCACTATTCAAGTGGGTTTATAATTCCTTACCTCAAGACAAGGGTTTGGCCCTTGGGTCATCCACTTTGGGCCTTTGTGTGAAAAGGGGAGGAGCTATGCAATTGTGTCTAGGCCCAATTTCTTAGCTCCTCACTCGTGTCCTGGTCCCGGGCTCGGGCTGGGTCGTGGGCCTGGGCCTTGGTCTTGGTCTTGTGGCTTGAGGTGTTTGGTGTGGGCTTGGGCCTCTCTATTATTCTTTTTGGACAAAAGTTTAATTGGGTTTTCCAGAAAATCCAACAAAGCTAAATTTGATTTTATTAAATCAATTTGAATTAATAAAATGCTGGCCACATTTTTTTTAAATTCGAATTAAATTTAAATTCAGTCTTCTAGAAAACTATTTCATAACAGTCAGAACATCTGATTTATTTGGGCTGTAACAAAATGGTTAATGGCAGAATTAAATTTCTGATTTAATTCTATCAGATTTTTCACCTATATAAAGGGGTCCTCCAGCATTCTGAAATTCACACCAACTCAAACACGTTCTCTCTAGTGTTCTTGAGTTCATCATATCATCATCAAACATTTCTTGAGTTTTTCAGCAGTTTAGTAAAGTTCGATTTTTTCTGAAATTGAAGTGGTTCAATCTTCAGAAAAGGTTTCGTTGTATCTTGGCACACGTTTTGTCAAAGCCGGTACCACCTATAGCCGGGGCAATTTCGTGTTAAGGATAGAGTTAATTCTCGCCTCGAAACACTCTCATCCTTTTCTTGCATTTTTCAAATTGTTCGTTAAATTTGTTCAACAAACTTAACACGAAACCTTTTCTTCTGTTGATTCAATTTTTTTCGAAAAATCTGAAAATGGCAAACCGTGATGATGTTGCAGCTGTTGTTGATACTCTAGACTTCGGCCTTGGTCCTGGAGCAGGCCTTGGTCTCGGCATTGGTTCCGATTCAGGGCTGGGCCCTGCTTTCGGTTCAGGCTTCGGTTCCGGTTCAGGGCTGGGTCCTGGTTCCGGTTTAGGTTCAGGTTTTGGTTCCGGTTCAGGGCTGGGTCCTGGTTCCGGTGCTGGGTTTGGTTCCGGTTCTGGCTTCGGTTCTAGTGGGAGCGCCGGGTTAGGCTCCGGTTCAGGACTAGGTCCTGGTTCCGGGTCTGGCTCTGGTCTGGTTCCTCCATTTGTTCCTATGGCTAACCCTGTGATACCGGCTCAGGCTGAAAAGCCATTCAAGTTCAGCGGGACTGACTTTAAGAGGTGGCAGCAAAAGATGCTGTTCTACTTTATGACTCTGAGCCTAGCAAGGTACTTAAGAGAAGACGCTCCCTATGTCTCGGCTGAGTCAACTGATAGCCAACTAAGGATGGCTTATGATTCTTTGAACCATGGTGATTTCCTTTGCAGGAATTACCTACTCGGTGGATTATGTGACTCATTTTACAGCGTCTTTCAAGAAGTGAAGTCTACCAAAAACCTCTGGGAGGCACTGGATAAGAAGTATAGAACTGAGGATGCCGGACTGAAAAAGTTCATGGTCGCGAAGTTCTTAGACTTCAAAATGGTGGACTCCAAGTCCGTCACGAGCCAAGTCCAAGAGCTTTAGATAATAATTCATGAAGTTCACGCTGAAGGGATGGCTCTAAGTGAATCCTTCCAAGTAGCTTCAGTTATAGAGAAGTTACCGCCCTCGTGGAGGGATTTCAAGAATTACTTGAAACACAAGAGGAAGGAAATGAGTTTAGAAGACTTGGTTGTCCGACTCAGAATAGAGGAAGACAATCGGGGCTCTGACAAGAAGCCTCAAGTGCAGGTGATGGCAAACATTGCCGAAGTTCCGGAAGGCTCCAACAAGAAGAGAAAGTTCCAGGGGAAACCCAAAGGAAATGCCCAGAAAAAGCAAACTGAGAAAGGAAAGACGAAACAGGGAAATGGCTATTTCAACTGTGGCCGTCCGGATCATTGGGCTAGAGACTGCAAAGAGCCCAAGAAAAATAAGTCTCAAGGGCAAGGTTCTGGTCAGAACCAGAACAAAGGCAAGCAGGTTCAGAACCAGGCTCCGAACCAGGTTCACTTGGCTGTTGATGACGTCAAGGGCATCAACGAAATGATCGATGACCTATCTGACAATAGGGTCCCACTAGACTTGTCTGAACTCGATCTCACCGCTGTTGTGTTCGAGACAAATCTGGTGGACAACCCAAGTGAGTGGTTCATCGACACTGGGGCAACCCGCCACATCTGTTCTGATAAGGAGGCGTTCTCATCTTCCTCTCCTTCTGATGGGCGAAAACTGTATATGGGAAACTCTGCCACTTCTCCGGTTCTAGGAATTGGCAAAGTGGTGCTGAAGATGACCTCCGGGAAAGAGCTGACTCTGACCGAGGTGCTACATGTTCCTGATATTCGCAAGAATCTGGTATCAGGATCTGCCCTAGTGAAGAATGGGTTCAAGCTAGTGTTTGAGGCAGATAGGTTTTCATTTACAAAGCGTGGAATTTACGTAGGAAAAGGTTACCTAGAACAGGGCCTTTTTAAAATGAATGTAATGAATGTTATTCGCGCTGTTGTAACCGAAATTGATGATAATAAAATTACATCTTCTGCTTACTTGCTTGAGTATTCAAATTTATGGCATGTTAGACTTGGACATGTGAATTTTAATACTATGCGAAGACTAATAAATTTAAATTTATTACCTACCTTCAAAGTTGAAACGCAACACAAATGTGAAATTTGTGTTGAAGCGAAACTAGTCAAACTACCGTTTCCCTCAGTGGAAAGGAACTATGCACCTCTAGAACTTATTCACAGTGATATCTGTGATTTAAAGTTTGTGCAAACTAGAGGTGGGAAAAAGTATTTCATTACATTCATAGATGATTGCACAAAGTATTGTTATGTGTATTTACTTAAAAGTAAAGATGAAGCGCTTGGAGCGTTTACACATTACAAAACTGAAGTTGAGAATCAACTTGGGAAAAGAATAAAAGCTATCCGAAGTGATAGAGGTGGAGAATACGGCGCGCCTTTTGATGAATTCTGTACCAACTCTGGGGTTATTCATCAAACGACGACACCATATTCACCTCAATCAAATGGTGTTGCTGAACGAAAAAATTGTACTCTTAAAGAAATGATGAATGCGATGTTGATAAATTCTGGATTACCTCAGAATTTGTGGGGGGAGGCGATCCTCTCTGCCAATTATATACTTAATAAAATTCCCCACAAAAGTAGGAGTGAGACTCCGTACGAACTCTGGAAAGGTCACAAACCTTTATATAAGTACCTCAAAGTGTGGGGGTGTTTGGCTAAGGTAGAAGTACCCAAACCCAAACAAGTTAAGATAGGGCCTAAAACTATTGATTGCATATTCATTGGTTATGCACTTAATAGTAGCGCCTATCGATTTCTGGTACATAAATCTGAGATTTCTGAGATTCATGAGGGTACTATCATGGAATCTAGAAATGCTTCTTTTTTTGAGGACATCTTTCCAAATAAGGAAAGAACTGAAGAAAATCCTCTTAAAAGAACACATGAAGCGTCTACGAGTGGTTCTAATCCCGGGGATGAAGAACCTCGACGTAGCAAAAGGGCAAAAGTTCCTAAAACGTTTGGTCCCGACTTTGTATCGTATACATTAGAAGGTGAACCAAGGACGATTAAGGAGACAATGTCCAGTCCAGATGCTCAACTCTGGAAAGAGGCTATCAAAAGTGAAATCGAGTCTATTATGCACAACCATACCTGGGAGTTGGTTGATCTTCCAAAGGGAAGTAAGCCTTTAGGCTGTAAATGGATTCTCAAACGAAAATATAAGACCGATGGATCTGTTGATAAGTATAAGGCCCGTCTGGTAGTCAAAGGATACCGACAAACAGAGGGTCTAGATTTCTTTGATACTTATTCTCCAGTAACGAGAATAACATCCATAAGATTATTCATCGCTATTGCCGCGCTGCATAACCTTGAGATACATCAAATGGATGTTAAGACTGCGTTTCTGAATGAAGAATTAGAAGAAGAAATATATATGGAACAACCCGAGGGGTATGTTGCTCCTGGACAGGAGAAAAAGGTGTGTAAACTTGTAAAGTCCTTGTATGGACTTAAACAAGCGCCAAAGCAGTGGCATGAAAAATTTGATAACACTATGTTATTAAATTGTTTCAAGATAAACGAGTGTGACAAATGCGTGTATGTTAGACAAACATATAACGCATATGTTGTAGTGTGTCTCTATGTCGATGACATGCTAATTATGGGTAGTAATCATGAAATCATCATGAATACTAAAGGAATGTTAAAGAAGAACTTTGACATAAAAGATATGGGGTTGGCAGATGTCATACTTGGGATTAAAATCTTAAGAACATCTGAAGGAATCATACTGTCACAGTCTCATTATGTTGAGACAGTTCTGAAAAAATTCCTTCCCAGCGACAGTGCGATGGTTAAGACGCCAGTAGACATGGGCGTTCACCTAAATAAAAACTATGGCGAACCCGTGTCACAGTTAGAGTATGCTAGGGTCATTGGGAGTTTAATGTATATTATGAACTGTACCCGCCCTAATCTAGCTTACTCTATGAGCAAGTTGAGTAGGTTCACAAGTAATCCTAGTTTAGACCACTGGAAGGCCTTAACTAGAGTACTTAAGTACTTAAAGTACACAAAGAACTTTGAATTACACTACTCAAGATATCCAGCTGTAATAGAAGGATACAGCGATGCTAATTGGATATCAGACACAAATGACTCTAAGTCCACGAGTGGGTATATTTTTACCATCGGTGGTGGAGTGGTGTCATGGAAATCATCTAAGCAAACTTGCATAGCCCGATCCACAATGGAATCAGAATTCATAGCTTTAGACAAAGCTGGTGAAGAAGCTGAGTGGCTACGAAATTTCTTAGAAGATGTTCCCTGTTGGGAAAAACCAGTGCCCCCTATCTTAATTCATTGTGACTGTCTGTCGGCAATTGGTAGGGCGCAAAATAGTATGTATAATGGTAAGTCTAGACATATTCGTCGTAGACACAATACTATTAAACAATTGATCTCTAACGGAATAATTTCCATTGATTATGTGAAATCAAAGGAGAATATTGCAGATCCTTTGACGAAAGGATTGCCTAGAGATCAAGGAAAATACCTATCAAGAGGAATGGGTTTAAAGACTACAAATTAAAGAATGAACACAGTGGTAACCCAACCATGTTGACTGGAGATCCCAAGACCTTGGTTCAATGGGACAACTAAGCTGTGAATATTCGGTGAGGCACTTAAGAGTTTAATTCACATAAACTCTAAACCCATTTCTATGATAAAGAAGTGCAACCTGCAAGTTGTAGCAAAGGTTAAGCTGGGCTTTTAATGATTCCTACACTGTCTAAATGAAGTGGAGTATGGCAGGATACTCTTAATTAGGAAGTCACCTATGTAAGTGTGAGGTGTAGGCCGCCTCAATATTGAGTAAAATGTAAACACTATTGAAACCAAGAGGGGGTGCCACGGCCAAAATGGACCCAACCATGAGAACTAAAAAACTGCTGAAAGTTTATTATGTGAATATCGTTGTCTGGGTTTACACGAACGGCTGGCCAATTCAAGACATCACGTTCATTGGGTAGCCTAGTAAATCCGATGATATTTCACTAAGAAAGGTTCAAAGCCAAAAACTACCTCTTCTGATGTGATAAACTTTCAATCGAAATCTCAAGAGCATGCATTGCATTAATTTCATTCGTGTGGGGGATTGTTGGATAAAATTGGATTTTAAGAGTTTTACAAAGTGTGTGTTCCACCACTTTTGTGTACGAAATTCGAACACCGTACGTATCCGGGATACAAAAGATTATTGGATAATCTTAATCTACGTTCCGAGTAGATGAGATTAGCATTTTGAATTTCTCAATTCGGACTTGTAACGAATGAGAAATTAAGTGCTAAAGTGAGGTGTTTGAACTTGTGTATCCCACATAGGATATAAATCACTATTCAAGTGGGTTTATAATTCCTTACCTCAAGACAAGGGTTTGGTCCTTGGCTCATCCACTTTGGGCCTTTGTGTGAAAGGGGGAGGAGCTATGCAATTGTGTCTAGGCCCAATTTCTTAGCTCCTTACTCGGGCGGTCTGGTGGACCGGACCGGACCTCGGACCTCGGGCTCGGGCCGGGGCCGGGCTCGGGCCGGGTCGTGGGCCGTGGGCCTGGGCCTTGGTCTTGGTCTTGGTCTTGTGGCTTGAGGTGTTTGGTGTGGGCTTGGGCCTCTCTATTATTTTTTTTTGACAAAAGTTTAATTGGGCTTTCCAGAAAATCCAACAAAGCTAAATTTGATTTTATTAAATCAATTTGAATTAATAAAATGTTGGCCACATTTTTTTTTTTAATTCGAATTAAATTTAGATTCAGCCTTCGAGAAAACTATTTCATAACAGCCATAACATCTGATTTATTTGGGTTGTTACAAAATGGTTAATGACAGAATTAAATTTCTGATTTAATTCTATCAGATTTTTCACCTATATAAAGGGGTCCTCTAGCATTCTGAAATTCACACCAACTCATACACATTCTCTCTAGTGTTCTTGAGTTCATCATATCATCATCAAACATTTCTTGAGTTTTTCAGCAGTTTAGTAAAAGTTCGATTTTTTCTGAAATTGAAGTGGTTCAATCTTCAGAAAAAGTTTCGCTGTATCTTGGGACACGTTTTGTCAAAGCCGGTACCACCTATAGCCGGGGCAATTTCGTGTTAAGGATAGAGTTAATTCTCGCCTCGAAACACTCTCATCCTTTTCTTGCATTTTTCAAATTGTTCGTTAAATTTGTTCAACAAAGACAACTCCTGAACTCCATTATTATTTGATGTGGAAGGCAACCAAACACCCTTACATGAGATATTGTTCGTTTAGGTCAGAGACTCAGAGTTTGTCCTCAAAAGGGCCTCGTTAGGCCGAGGGAATTCTAGAATTTATACGTTTCTGAAGACCCTCCTCTCTGTTTGACGTGAAAAATAATTACATACACATCATTATTATTATTATATGTATTATGAATAATTATTTGTGGATGTCTATTCATCTCCCAATTTGTTGGTCACTCAACTTTAATCATTACTTGTGGTGTCTATTCATCTCTCCAATTTGTTGGCCACTCAACTTTAATCATTACTTGTGGTGTCTATTCATCTCTCCATTTGTTGGCCACTCAACTTTAATTAATATAGTTTACTCTTATTATAATGTAATAAACCTTTCAGATTCTTGTTTTGTGCCTATAAATAGACTATACCATTGTATTATAATGATACACACAAGAATATCAATAAAAGAGTTCTCTACTTAATTCTCTCATTTTATTCTCTCAATTTCATAATATTTGAGTTTATTTCATAACACGTTATCAGCACGATCCGTCTCAAGGTGTTAATCATTTTGAAATTTGGCTAAAGATATACATGGGGTACTCAACGTATGATGTAAAATCCATTGAGAGATTTTCGTGAGTTATTATGAGTTTGTAAAGAAAATTGATGGACAAGATTTTTAAAATAAAGCAAGAAGAAAAGGTAAAGAAAAGGTACGTATATTTCAATATTTAACAAAAATATAAATATGCAATAATTCTGTTGATGTTTGGAAAGAAAACATATGTATATGTGCATATATTTGATTAGTATTATTCTTTTGATTAATCCTATCATGTTGAAAATATTTTAAGAAGTTGAATGATTGTTATGTTATTCATTTTATACTTTGATAATAGTATTATATTGATGAATCTTGAAAAAAAAACTTGACTTTGTGACTCTTGATATTACGAGGAAAAATTATTTTTCTTGGGCGTTAGATGTTGAAATTCATCTTGATGCAAATAACTATACTCCATTCCCTGAAGTGAATGTGTTGAGCAATATATAAATTCATATATGCAAATAACTATACTCCATTCCCTGAAGTGAATGTGTTGAGCAATATATAATTATTTTAATCATGAGTCCCGTCTAACTAGTTCTGCTACATTCCCTGAAGTGAAAGTAGCAACACATAACTATTTTAATCATTAAAGAAATCATGGACGTGGACGTGGTCGTGGACATGGTTATGGAAATCGTGGTGGTATTTCAAAGAACACATCTTTCCACCAGAAGTGGAAAAATGATGACGAGAAAAATAAAGGTGGCCAAAATAGCAAATCTGTGGAAAATTTATGCTATCGTTGTGGTGGTAGAGGTCATTGGGCACGTACCTGTCGTACGCCTAAACATCTTGTTATCCTTTACCAAGAATCGTTGAATGGGAAATGAAAGAAAATAGAAACAAATTTTGTTTTTGAAGAAGACGATTCTGATTATGGCCATTTTGATGACACTCATTTAGATGTTGTTGATTTCTTTGATGATTCTAATGAAAAAAATTGATCACTTGATTGGAGATGGAAGTGTTAAAAAATAAATTTTTTAAGTTTTAATTCTAGTAATTTATAAATAAATATTTAAGCATGTTGTTTTCTTTTTAAGAATGAATTTATTCATAAGATTATCGTTTCTTATAGTAAATAATATTGTTTGATATTGATTTATTTCTTTTTATGTTTCAATAAAGAATGAGTATTTACTCGATCAGCAACAACATCAATAATGAAAATATATGTCTCGCTGATAGTACAACTCACACCATCCTCAAAAATAAAAAATACCTCTCTTATTTAGTAATGCAAGAAGCCAATGTTAGTACTATATCGGGTAGTGCAAAATTAATTGAAGGCTCCGGCAGAGCTAATATATTGTTACCCGGAGGAACACAATTTTATATTGATGAAGCCTTATATTCTACTAAGTCTCAAAGAAATTTACTAAGCTTCAAAGATATCCGCCGAAATGGATATCATATTGAGACAACAAGTGATGGCAATATTGAATATCTTTAAATCACTAATACAATATCTGGTAACAAATGTATATTGGAAAAGTTGCCAGCATTGTCTTCCGATTTGTACTACACGCATATATCTACTATTGAAACACATGTTATCGTAAACCAGAAGTTTACAAATCAAAATAAGTTTGTTGTTTGGCATGACCGGTTGGGCCATCCCGGATCAATTATGATGCGAAATATAATTGAGAATTCATGTGGTCATCCATTGAAGAGCCAGCAGATTCTTCAATCGAATGTGTTCTCATGTGCTGCTTGTTTACAAGGAAAGTTGATTATTCGACCATCAACAACAAAAGTAGGAAGTGAATCTCTTACGTTTTTGGAACGTAATCAAGGTGATATTTGTGGACCAATACACCCGTCGTGTGGACCATTTAGATATTTTATGGTTTTAATTGATGCATCAACAAGATGGTCACATGTGTCTTTGTTATCAACTCGCAACCTGGCGTTTGCGAGATTGCTTGCTTAATTGATTAGAATACGAGCACATTTTCCTGATTATCCAATTAAGAAGATACGCCTTGATAATGCGGGTGAATTTACTTCCAAAACGTTCAATGACTATTGTATGTCTATTGGAATTGATGTTGAACATCCTGTAGCACATGTTCATACACAAAACGGTCTAGCAGAATCGTTTATTAAGCGTCTGCAGTTAATTGCAAGACCTTTACTTATGAGATCAAAACTTCCTATTTCTTGTTGGGGACATGCTATTTTGCATGCAGCAGCACTTATTCGCATAAGGCCAACAAGTTATCATAAATTCTCCCCATTACACTTGGTTTGTGGTCAGGAACCAAATATTTCCCATCTAAGAATTTTTGGATGTGCGGTATATGTTCCAATTGCTCCACCACAACGCACTAAGATGGGTCCTCAAAGGAAGTTGGGAATATATGTTGGATTCGAGTCTCCATCGATAATAAATTATCTAGAGCCATTGGCTGGAGATTTATTTACGGCTCGATTTGATGATTGTCATTTTGATGAATCAGATTTCCCAACATTAGGGGGAGAAAATAAACAGCTGGAAAAGAAAATTAGTTAGAATGAATTATCTTTATCTCATCTTGATCCTCGAACAAAACAAAGTGAACTAGAAGTTCAAAAGATAATTCACTTGCAAGGTATAGCTAACCAACTGCCAGACGCATTTACTGACCTAAAGAAAGTGACTAAGTCACATGTACCAGCTGTTAATGCTCCAGTAAGAGTTGTTGTCCCTGAAGGGCAAAGTAATGAATCTACTGCACGCCTGAAGCGTGGTAGACCTATCGGTTCCAAAGATAGTCATCCTCGAAAAAGAAAAGGAGCTAAGAATCAAGATGGTCTAATCGAGGATAAAATAACTCCAGAAGAGTCCCCAGTCATAACTAATATTTCGGTTCCAGAAGAACCTCAGGTACCTGAAAATTGTGAAAATAATGAGATCTCAATCGATTATGTTATGAACGGGAAACGATGGAATCGAAATGAAGTCAACGTTGATGATAAATTTGCATATAATGTAGCGCTAAATATGATGAATGATAATGAGGATCAAGAACCAAAGTTTGTTAATTAATGTCGACAAAGAAATGATTGGCCAAAATGGAAAGACGCAAGGAGGGCAGAGTTAAACTCGCTTGAACCAACGAAAAGTTTTTGGACCTCTAGTCCGTACACCTGAAGATGTAAAAAAATTTGGACCTGTAGTCCGTACACCTGAAGATGTAAAAGTTTTTGGATCTGTAGTCCGTACACCTGAAGATGTAAAAGTTTTGGACCTGTAATCCGTACACCTGAAGATGTAAAGCTAGTAGGATACAAATGGGTATTTGTGCGAAAACGAAATGAGAAAAATGAAATTGTAAGATATAAGGCACGTCTTGTTGCCCAAGGGTTTTCGCAACGACCTGGCATATATTGTGAGGAGACTTATTCTCCTGTGGTGGATGCAACTACTTTTCGTTATATAATAAGTCTGGCAGTGCATGAAAAACTTGATTTGCGTCTAATGGATGTTATTACAGCCTATTTGTATGGCTCGCTTGATAATGATATATATATGAAAATCCCTGAAGGACTTAATATGCCTGAAGCATATAAATCAAGTTCTCGAGAACATTATTTAATTAAATTAAGTAAGTCATTGTATGGACTAAAACAATCTGGACGAATGTGGTATAATCGTCTTAGTGAATATTTGTTGAAGGAAGGATATAAGAATGATCAAATTTGTCCTTGTATTTTCACCTGGAAATGAGTTTGTTATAATTACAGTTTATGTTGACGATTTAAATATCGTTGGAACTCCTGAAGAGATTTCAAAACTGTTAATTGCTTAAAGAAAGAATTTGAGATAAAAGATCTTGGAAGAACAAAATTTTGCCTTGGGTTGCGAATTGAATATTTAAAGAATGAAATTTTTGTATATCAAGACGCTTATATATCAAATGTGCTAAAACGATTCTATATGGATAAATCACATCCATTGAGCACCCCGATGGTCGTAAGGTCACTAGATGTGAACAAAGATCCTTTTCGACCTCGAGAAAGTGATGAAGAACTACTTGGTCCTGAAGTACCATATCTAAGTGCAATCGGTGCACTAATGTATCTTGCTTGTCACACTCGACCTGATATAGCATTCGTTGTTAATCTATTAGCAAGATATAGTTCTTCTCCTACACGAAGGCATTGGAATAGGGTTAAACAGGTACTCTGCTACCTTAGAGGAACACTCGATATGGGCTTGTTTTATTTCAATGTACCCAAGTCCGAATTGGTTGGATATGCAGATGCTGGATATATGTCTGATCCTCATAATGGTCGTTCACAAACGGACTATTTATTTACATGTGGTGGCACAACCATTTCATGGCAATCTATGAAACAAACTATATCGGTCACATCATCTAATCATGCAGAAATCTTGGCTATTCATAAGGCAAGTCGAGAATGTGTTTGGTTAAGATCCATGATTCAACACATTCGAGGGACTTGTGGTTTATCTTCTGGAAAAAATGATCCCGACGATCTTATATGAAGATAATTCCGCATGTATCGCACAATTGAAAGAAGGGTACATTAAAGGAGATAGAACAAAACATATTTCACCAAAGTTCTTTTTCACTCATGATCCTCAGAAGAATGGTGATATTAATGTTCAACAAATCTGTTTCAGTGATAATCTTGCTGATTTGTTCACCAAGGCACTTCCCATAGCAACGTTTGAAAAACTAGTCTACAATAGTACGTAGACTTAAAGATCTTGACTGATATTGTCATGAGGGGGAGATAATACGCGCTGCACTCTTTTTCCCTTAACCAAGGTTTTTCCCATTGAGTTTTCCTGGTAAGGTTTTAATGAGGCAGCATCTGATTGCGTATTGATATGTACTCTTTTTCCTTCACTAGGTTTTGTCCCATTGGGTTTTTCCTAGTAAGGTTTTAACGAGGCATATTTTTAAGTGATAGACATCTAAGGGGGAGTACTATGAATAATTATTTGTGGATGTCTATTCATCTCCCAATTTGTTGGTCACTCAACTTTAATCATTACTTGTGGTGTCTATTCATCTCTCCAATTTGTTGGCCACTCAACTTTAATCATTACTTGTGGTGTCTATTCATCTCTCCATTTGTTGGCCACTCAAATTTAATTAATATAGTTTACTCTTATTATAATGTAATAAACCTTTCAGATTCTTGTTTTGTGCCTATAAATAGACTATACCATTGTATTATAATGATACACACAAGAATATCAATAAAAGAGTTCTCTACTTAATTTTCTCATTTTATTCTCTCAATTTCATAATATTTGAGTTTATTTCATAACAATATGTAAATTTTCCCAATTTTATCTAGTCTTTTTTGTTTTTTAAAAGTGACGAGGATTTTTGTTTGGACTTATTTGTTTAAGAGGATAAATCGTAATGTCCGAAACCAATGGCAGTCACTCCTACCAATACCCTTCCCAAGATAACAAACGGCATCGTTTTGGCAGCCGGAGCATCAATCGGAATCGCCGCCGGAATCTGAGTCCGACGCTGCCGCGCTCGTTCAACTCACCGAGTTATGCTCTCTTCAATGGCGGCTACTCCGTCAACTCTCTCCAACGCTCTCCTTCCTTCACGCGCCAATTTATTCTTCCTCGACGGCGGATTGAGCCGCCGGCGAGTCCTCCGGTGTGTGACTGCCGGTGTTTCAACTCGGCTGACTCACCGCCAGTTCGCTGATTCGCCAGTTCGCGTCGCCGCCGCGGCGGCAGCTTCCACAGCGGAACAGCCTAGCTCTTCAGGTTTTCTCATTTCTTAAATAGATGCAATTGCTATACATGTATGTATATATTCTTGTTCTGGAAGTGGAAATTAGTTGTATTAGAAATATGAAATGGTAATTTAGTGATATTGCTATCTTGAGCTGTTTGTTGTTTTCCAATTCAATGGCGAAGGTGTAGGATATTTTCGCAATGTTATGCTTACGATATGTGGTTTAAGAATCTGATTATGTGGAGAAGGTCTTATGAAGAGCAAATTGTAGCTGACTAGCTGTAATTAGGTCTGAAAGACACTATTCGATACTTAATTCGAAATTTGTTTGGTAACACCTCGTTTGAGCTCGGTTCATTGATATACCAAACCAAACTTGAACAACTTTTTGCGCGTTTGATAAGTCCAAAGCTCGGCTCGAGCTTGACTCAATTAGTAATAAATGATAATATATGTGTAATAGAATCAAGTTACTAGAGCTCGACTGGTGTTCGGCTCGGTTAAAGCTCGTTTGATCTTAGCTCGGTTAACAATCAAACCAAGTTCATACACACATTCTGAAGCTTGATAATAATTCAAACAAGTTTGAACAACAACGTTTACAGCCCTAGCAGTGTAACCTCACATGAGCTCAGTAAGTTTAATTGAAAAGTTTGAATGTTTGCAGCAATGAGACCCCCCCCCCCCCCCCCCCCCGTGTTTACTGCGCTAGAAGAAAAGACATGAAACTTAAGAAAGTTTAGCTATAAGCATAAGTTATGTATTTGAGTTGTGTTTAATTAGGAGCAAAAGTTACATATGAAGCTATATTTATTTGTTTTCCTTAAATTGTTTAGGAGATTTTAGAACATTATTTGTTTTTTGCTTATTTAGTTTCTTTATAGAAGCTAGAAAATGTCTGTTGATATGGTCGAAGTGTGCTCCATATAGCTTCCGTATATTACAAAAACTGATTGTAAACTGTTCTTATCTGAATGCCTATGTGCTTAGTAAAATTGTCTCAGCTACATGCTATTCAACCTGTCACGCCAAGTAGGTACATGAAATTCTCTTCAAAGGATCGGAACTTTAGCATGGATATGACGATGTTCCATGTTTTATGAAACTTTTTATAGTAATTTCCATGATTTTTTTTCTTTCTCTCACTCTTATTGACATCTTTCTTTTTTGCAGCTCAGGGTATTGAAAATGTGGTAATCATAGGATCAGGTCCAGCAGGATACACAGCAGCGATATATGCTGCTAGAGCCAACTTGAAGCCTGTAGTGTTTGAGGGATATCAAGTAGGTGGTGTTCCAGGAGGACAATTGATGACCACTACTGAAGTGGAGAACTTTCCAGGTTTTCCAGATGGAATTACTGGTCCAGACTTAATGGATAGGTATTTGGCTTTTAGAAAGTGCTGTTGTCTCATGATTGATACGTATCAATATTCTCTACTGTTTTGTTTGGATTGAAGGATTTGAAAGCCATGGATTTCAAACTTATCAACAAATCCATCGAACTTGTTTGGATGATTTCAAGTTACAATGGATTTCAGATCCTTTGGAACTCAATTTGAGCTATTCGTTTCAATCACGATGGCGGATTACAAATCCACCTGATTTGAAGTTATTTGCTATGATTTTTCCAAATCCATTCCCCAAATCAAAATCCATCAATCCAAACACAACTTATGCTTTATAACTGAAAAGAGATCAGAACGTTGACTATGTTTATTTCACTAGGATGCGACGACAAGCTGAGCGTTGGGGAGCAGAATTACATCAAGAAGATGTGGAATTCGTTGATGTGAAGAACAGACCTTTTACGGTGCAAAATAGTGAACGAAAGGTGATACGTCCCTAAAAAGCTTGTTATATATCTTACAACATCACAATATCTACATAAGTAGTTTTTGTTGGAGATCATTAATCTTGTCCTGAAATTGGTGGTGCTATGCTTTTCAATTTGTGGGAATCATGTCCCTTATAATATCGAAACTCACAAAATACCATCTAGTTATATAAAGAAATTTTCCTCATTTTTCAGGTAAAATGCCACAGTATTATCTATGCTACAGGAGCCACTGCAAAGAGGTTAAATTTGCCTCGGGAAGATGAATTTTGGAGTAGAGGAATCAGTGCCTGTGCAATTTGTGATGGAGCATCCCCATTGTTTAAAGGTCAAGTCCTTGCGGTGGTTGGAGGAGGTGATACAGCTACAGAGGAAGCATTATACTTGACTAAATATGCGCGTCACGTTCACTTGCTTGTTCGCAGGGACCAACTAAGGGCATCAAAAGCAATGCAAGATAGGTGAGTAAAATACATACATCTCACAACATGTTATCTTAAGTTGTTTGCTTTTCGTTTTCGTCATAAGTGTTAGTAAGCTCTATGGCAAATCTTATGTATATTTTGTTTTGTACTTTTGTTTAGGTGTATAAATCTTGATGTTTATGGCTAGCTATCTTGTTTCATGTGTGCATATCAGAAATAAGGGTATGTTCTGTGTGCATTATTGGGAGTCAGACTGTTTAAGCCCACCTAATCAAACTTTTCATATAATGGCCGGGGGCCTTGGCCCTTGTGTTGACACACGGCCCGCAATTTTATCTTGAATCCAATTGATAACTTGTCACAACAACGGGGTAGGACAACTTTATCCGAGAGTTTGGACTTCTTTGAAATTATAACCCTGGTGCGAAATGAATGATAAGTTTAACCAATAGCTCAGTGAATAGTGACATTCATTCACAACACATCTATTCTATCAATCCCATCCAAACAAACCAAACATGCCCTAAGAGTGGAAAAATGCCAGAATACATGTCACTGGAATTTCACTTATTGGACCCTTGTTTTGCATTTGACTTGAGGATTTTCTACACCATTTAGTCTTACGTCATTTTTGCATTTCTTCCTTAAGGCTCTCTTTGGTTCTTGTATTTTGGTGAGCAAAAGGAAAATAAAAATGAGAATGATAAAAAAATAAAACAAAAAGTACTATAAATTGAAACACGCGTTTATATTCCTTACCTTTTTAATCACCAAAATGCAAGAACCAAACATAGCCTAAATAAATCCCTATTTCCCTGGCTATTTTTTCAGGTTGGTTAAACTCCTAATAAACATGTTTTTTAAGTTTCAACTCCCTGAATGTTTTTTTAACAGGTTGATTATGGCGAATGTTTCAGAGTATTTAACAATCCAAACATCACCGTCCACTACAATACAGAAACCGTGGATGTCGTCAGCAACACGAAAGGACAGATGTCGGGCGTATTGGTCAGAAAGATTGATACTAATGAAGAATCTGTAATCGATGCCAAAGGCTTGTTTTATGGCATAGGTCATTCACCGAACAGCCAATTGTTGGAAGGCCAAGTTGATCTTGATGCCGCAGGCTATGTTTTGGTTGAGGAAGGTTCTGCTAAAACTTCAGTAGACGGTGTATTTGCTGCTGGAGATGTACAGGTAAAATGTGACAAAGCTTCTCTAATTTGTTGAAAATTGTTTCCTTATTTTGGGCAGCAAACTGAATATTAATGTTTTCTGTATGAATATTGCGAGTAAGCATTTACCCGATTTGATTTTTATCTTAAGCGTTGAAAACTTTTAACTAGTTTTTGAGAGCTGCTGTCAAGGTTCTCATTGAATAAATTGTAGTTCTGATTATAATGATAAACGTTTTGAGACATAAATTAACTTTCCCCCTGAATGTTATGCGGCTTATGCGTATTGAAAGTAAAATGATATGATTAAATGTTTAAATCAATCACGCCTAGTTCACTTCTTAAAATGAGAAAATGTTGCTCGTTCAGCGCGTTGGTGAAGAAATCCGCCAATTGCTTGTCAGTTCTGGAATTCCATGGAGATATCTTTCTTTTGAATGTGGTCACAAGCAGGAAGTGGTATTCAATGTCAATGTGCTTGGTTTTGGATTATCTGGAATAAGGGTCTAATAAGTTGAGCTATCTTTGAGCCCTTGATAAAATCCGCCATCAACTTCCTTTGGGGCGGATACATGAAATATAAATATATCTTTTTATAAATGAAAAATAAATATATTTACCCTCCAAACGTTCACACAACCATGCTACTTTGTGATACTCTATAACATGTATATTTAATGTTTATACAGTTTTATTAATTTGGCTTATTCATGTTCCTTCTTCTGAATTCTTGTGTACCTGTGAAAAACTCGTGGTCTTCTTCATGGACGAAGATCTTACTTTGTTATCTATAACTAGGATCATGAGTGGAGGCAAGCCGTAACTGCAGCTGGATCGGGATGCATTGCAGCTCTCTCAGTCGAAAGATATCTTACAAGCGAAAATCTACTTATTGAATTTCACCAGGCACGTGACTTCTTTTTATTGTCTGAAAATGAATCGCGATTTATAAACTCTAATTCTTGTGAAAGTTATCTGGTTTCTCCCTGTTAAACTTTCACAGCCCGCGACCGAAGAGGTTAAGAAAGAACTTACCGACAGAGATGTACAACAAGGTTTTGATATTACTCTGACAAAGCATAGGGGCCAGGTATGATATGCTGCATAGAAGGTTTGTAGTCCAGATCAGGCTTGGCTAAACCCCACCATCAATCACATGACAAGTGTAATACACACTTGCTTTGTTATTGGTCACTTTCCTTGGAGTTTACACCATTGTGAATGGGTTGGGCTCAGCCAGGCCGGGTTTGGACTAGAAGCTTCCGCCTTGAAGCTTATGTTTTCAAGGGTAAATTACATAGACACCCCTTGTGTGAGACTCTAATTTATGCAAAACACACCGAACTTTGAGAAATTACTATAGCTTAACCTTTTAGTTAGACCGTGGGTTGTCTTAGTAATTTCAAAATCTTAGGGGGTTCATGGTAATTACCCAATAAGTGAGGGGTATGCATGTAATTACCCCTATTTTTAAAGTGACCCTTGTTGAACCTAATAATCTGATTTTCTTTCATGTACTAATTTCTTCGTTACTATAGTATGCTTTACGGAAGCTGTATCATGAAAGTCCGAGACTTATTTGTGTTCTATATACATCACCGACATGTGGTCCGTGTAGGACATTGAAACCAATTCTTAGCAAGGTATGTATGTGTGTGTGTGTGTGTGTAAATATCATTCCAAATTGGAGCGATAATAACAAATTGAGAAACGAATCCATGAAATGCTCCACCGTGTTGCAGGTAATAGATGAATTTGACCAAAATGTCCATTTTGTGGAGATCGACATTGAGGAGGATCCGGAGATTGCGGAGGCCGCCGCAATAATGGGTACACCTTGTGTGCAGTTTTTCAAGAATAAGGAAATGATCAGGTTGGTTAAACTTGAGCCTCTTCGTTCAGGTTTGTTAGAATAAGTAAATAAGATAGACACCCTATGTGTGAGACGCTAATTACTGAAAACACTTCGAGGTTTGAAAAAACAAAAAAAAAGAACTATAACCTCCTCAGTTAGCAAAAATATATTACAATTTCACCCATTGTCAGTGAAGAGCATTATTACAATTTCACCCTTTGTTTTTTGAGTTGTCAGGATCTAACGGTTACAATTTCGGCCTCTGATGTGTGAGTGATCTTTGAGTTGCCAGGATCTAAGTTGTCGTGGTAACATACAAAACTTCAGGGCCTCGTTGTAATTACCCAATAAGTGAGGGTCTGTGCATGTGATTGTCCCATAATAAAAATACGTGTATACTTGTTTGTTCGTTTTAGCCATTAAGATCTTCATTGATTCCCTTTTCGTTTACATGAAATTCCAAAATAGATTACTCGGATGTGTTATCTTTGTCCGTCTCAGATATTATTGGCATGAACATCTTTTCATCTCCTGCAGGACTGTATCAGGTGTAAAAATGAAGAAAGAGTACAGAGAATTCATTGAAGCAAATAAATAAGCTTCGCTGCAGAAGAAAACCAAGGTTCATCTCCATTCCTTCATCTACCGAAGTGCCTTGTTTTGTCGATTCATTATTTGCGATTCATTTTGATATTTAAGAAGTTGGCTTATTGAATTCGCCATGTACTTTTACATTGTTATGAGATTGTACATTCAAAATAGTCTCGAGACTTTTTAATAATCACTACTCTATATATAACCAAATTGTTACATGATACTATTCTTCCGTGTTAAATTAGGTAGCGAGTAAAGAAAACATATTATGATATATCAATTATCATCGTCTCATTTTATGATATCATATCTCATACATTGTGCGGTTCACAAACATGTTTATTGAATTAGGTAAGAGTAAACTTCATGCATGTTTATTGAACTAGGTTGAGCCACGTCTTGTGAATATACGATAGAAACAAAGTAAAATTATTAAAAGATTTTAACAAACATATGGATTTGTTATCGTCCATGTATGTATATTATATAATGTATCTTTATGCAACTTGAATTATTTATTGAAACATAAGCATTATTTATGTTTTCCGGACAATTTCTTTTCTCCATAAAATCTTTCTTGGATATATAGACCCAAGATTTAAGATTTTTTCTCTCCATGTGCAAGCTCACTATTCACTTCAAGTCGTGATTAGTGCAATTCACTCCTTATTAATAACTAGAAGTTCCAAAATTTGATTCGTAGTAGAATTTCCCAGATAATAACGTAACAACAAAGACGATGACGACAACAACAATAGTACCAATAAATTGTACTTTGATGATTTTTCTCGTCATACTTGTAAACAATATTAATAATATATGGATTGGTATAATATCACCACATTGAGTTCAATCTAATCCATATGTTTAATATCAAATAAATGCTATTACACTTAATTTCATTGGATTTCAATTTGGATTCTCATTCTCATAGACTTTTTTGGTGGGTGATCATCAGTTTTGGTCATCTAGTTTCCCCCCATGTTTGGGGGAAAAGTGAGAGTCACACTAGTGCAATATATATTCGTTGTGCATACCTACCAATCCATAAATCAACAAAAAGCTATTTATTGTATTCTTTTAGCAAATTCGTAATATAAAACCATATTTTCTAAAGGAATATGTAATAGCTAAAATAGCCATACATGCGCATCTATTAAACTCTAAAGACAAAATAATTGCCGTTAGATCCAATTTGGTCAAGTTCAGTTAATCATATACTAAATATTATTCCCTAATTTCTCTGAATTGTACAACAATTGCATGATAATTATAATCAATCGTCATTTTTCACGTGTTTAGTTTGAATTTGACCAGCCAATGATATCTTGATCTGTTCGATCCCACTAAATGTCTGTGTTGTTTCCCATTTATATAGTTGTAATTCATTGTTTCTAGTTAGTAATAAGAAATTACTGATTGATGATAATTAATTTGATATTTGATGTAATGATATAATTGTTTCATTAAAAAAACGACCAATTTTGGAATACACAATTTATCAATATATTAGACGGTAGTTTTGAAATATCATCGCATGATTAACTTAAATTCAGCCAAATTAGTCTAATAAATAGTCAAAGACAATCAATTTTGGAATATTCGATTTATCATGCATAAACCACTATATTTCGGGCAACTCTTGGCTCGTTCTCAAGTCGGCCACACCCAAGTATATAACAAAAAAACAAAAAAAAAAGAAGTAAATTCCATAAAAAGACACATATATGACAAAAGTAATTAAATTTCTTTCTCCTTTTTTCTATAGGTAACGATCAAATTCGAAGCAAGAAAATACTGAGTTCGGGACCTCCGTTACCATCCGGGTTCAGCATGTAGAAAGCTTCCGAATCACGGCTCCCCACCACTCTCTCGAACCGTGCCCTCATGTACAACAACTCACCTTCCGACGCGCCGCCTTTCCCCTCGTTGTCCACCACCGGAATCACCCCGGCCCCAACGGAGACGCTTTGCACCGTGCTCAACACGTGCCAATCCGAATCAGTACACTCTCTCGACGCCGCATACCCACACTTCCTCCCGTTACAATACATCGTCCACGTGGGCTCTCCGAACAGACACTGTAAAAAAAAAAATATTAGTGACAATACTTCAAATCAAGTGATAAAATCAAAATTGTCACAGGTCTTAAATATTAAGCGACAAAATTTGTAATTTGTAATTTTGTCATAAAATTAATTTTTACAACTTTACTAATGACAAATTATATTAAAGTTGTCAACTAGCGACGGAAAATTGTTGTAATTATTAATAATTAATACACATATTTGCGTCCCTAATTT
Source organism: Buddleja alternifolia (assembly GCA_019426215.1). Classification (NCBI taxonomy): domain Eukaryota; kingdom Viridiplantae; phylum Streptophyta; class Magnoliopsida; order Lamiales; family Scrophulariaceae; genus Buddleja; species Buddleja alternifolia. The sequence continues at coordinate 2,271,348 of CM033401.1, forward strand.
TTAATTGCCACAAATAATGACAATTTTAACATTCTCCGCTAAAATTTTCTCACTAACATTATTTTTTGTTGTAGTGAGCCTCGCCGTAGCCCCTCTGCCTCCGCGGAGCGGCCGCACCTTCTCGCACTCCAAGGCGATTCTGACAAGCCCGGAGGACATTTCTTTGACCAGAGTGGAGGTGGAGACCGCGAGCTCTATAATCAAGACGGGTTCGGATCGCGGGTCGTATTGAACGGCGAAGCTGACGTGGCCGCGGCGGTGGCCGAAGAGGGTTCCGGTGACTTTCCGGCCGAGGGAGGGGGTGATTGAGAGGTGGGTGGGGGTGTTGAGGAATCTGCATGAGGGGAGGATGGAGGGGAAGGTGAAAATTGAGAGGATTGATCGGAGGAATGTGGAGACGGTGAAGCGGGTTTTGTTGAGGCGGTGGAACGCGGCGGCGGAGGTGGTGGAAGTGCGGCGGACGAGGGGGCCGTGGTGGAGATCGTCGACGGAGTTCAGAGACGACGTGGTTCTTATGAAGTTGGCCGGGATGATCTTGTTGCTGGTTTTGCAGCTGCTTGTTCTTGGAAGTATTTGCTCATATTGTCTCATGGTGGATATATATATATATAATATATATGTATATGTATATTATGTATGTGTGTGTGTGTGGTTGTGTGTGTATGAGAGAGAGAGAGTTGAGGAAATGGAGATGAATTCTTGGAATATGATCAAAGAAGGGAAGAATTAATCAAGACAAATTGGGGTGGGGGGTGGGGGGGAGGGGGCAAGGGGTGATGATGGTGTTTGGAGAGTGGGAGAATATAAAGGAAACTATGGAGGCTTTGTGCTTCTAGTGCTTATCATTTCAATGGTCTCATGCCTCGTATATATATATATATATATATACACAAACTATATACGAGTATTATTTAACTTGTCAATTAAAATGACATATATATAATTGCATATGACCCTGCAAGCCATTATCAAAGATACACGTGCAAATCCCAATGACGTTGATCTTCTTTAGGGCATCTTTGGTGGGACCCCTTGTAATTAGCACTCAATTAAATGAATTAGAAAAGATAATATAATTAAGAACCCTTCTTCACTAGCTTGATGAAGAAGTGAAAAGATATATAATTTGCTACGGTGGAGCATGGAGTACAGTTTTTTTGCTTGAAATCTTTGGTATGGTACACTTTAGTGTATATAAATTGTTTCTTATCATGATTAGAGCACATAAAATATAGAGTGTATGTAATGAAGCAAATTTATGAAGAAATTATTCTAAACATGTAAAACTAAAAGTCTTATGATTCATATGCATATTAAATTTGATCACATTCAACTAATTATAATGCATGATTCATTATTTCCACGTCAATCACATAATAGTATATGATATGGGTCGTCTTGACAGAGTAACGAAACAACTCAGTCGAGGCTCGGGTCGGGTACGACCCGAAGATAGAGGGATTATAGACTACACTCAAGAGTCAAGACAAGAGCTACCTTCGTACCTATCGTGATGATCAAATCTAACTTAGTTCAATTGTTTAGGTCGAACATGCCATAAGTCTTGTTTAGTTTTTAGGGAATTTATGCAGAATTTAGATTGTAGGTATATGATCGTTATGCTCTCAATAAATACTAAAGTAATTTTTAGAATGATTGTGTAACCCTTATTCAGTCATAAATGAGAATATTTAGAGATGATACAGTGTATGGTTTTGATTCAGGCATGTGAACCGTCCGGATGATAACACGTGGAAAGATCCAATGCCTCTGGGTTATGGGTCGTTGGCTCGAGTTTCGAGTCAAATGACCCTACCCAGACAAAACACAGGAATCTTGGGTCCAAATGGCCCTATAGTGCATTTTTGTAAATTAAATGCAATGTCCAAAATAGGGTATATTATGGAAAAATCTATGCTAGATCGAGTCAATTGGTCTAGTGTCTATTTTTTTCACACAGTAAAATGTATTATTCGATCACTATACGTAATTATGTGAAAGAGATAAACATAGAATACACACTCAAATCATTGAACTCGATCTAACATATAATTTCTCGTGTATCATTATAATTCACTTGTTAAATGGATTATTTTAGCTCGATGTTGCTTGATAATCATTTCAAACTTCTTAACATGTAATTGACACGTATCCGTTTATTGTGAATCACGAGAGTAAGTCATGAGTTAATAAAGTGATATTGATTAAGGGGCACAAACCGTAAAGTCTGAACAAGAGTTCAAAAACATATGTATGTGACACTTGATTAATTATTATTCCCTAGTTAGCTTTCAATTTTCTCATGTTAGTGTCGAGATATTGTTAGCCACTTCTTGATGTGATGATTGCATGTTGACCGTTGGATTAGAGCCAATATTGTTGGCGGTAGTTTATTTGTGGGCAGTGACTGAAAATATTATTTTATTATATTCATTCATATTGATTACTTTGCAAAGCCGATAGTCCTCTCAAACATGACATGGGATCCAAATAGGCCTTAGGTAGACAATCAATCGCATAGATATACAATATATATATGTATATATAAATATAAATATGTGTAATTATGATGACAATAAATTAAGAATTCTCTTAGAAATCTTAGTCAATCATATGTATAAATCGCATATCGATACATATAATATAAAATGTTAAAAGATAGGTGATATGAATTGTTCTAGATACACGAATACTCCTAAAATTAGATTCATGCAGTATCGTATTCGTATTAATACGAATACTCTGCAGATACCACCCGGATATGTATCAGGTACCCCATTTTACGTATCCAAAACTTAAATAAAAAAAAATTCGGATACCGTATTGGATACTTTCAGATGCCGTATCCTATATAAAATTTAAAGTATCTAACACGCCTTGAATATCAGATATAATATTTTTTAATATTATATAGGTTAAAATAGAAAAATAATAATAACTTCGACCGTACGTTAAAACGTTAAACAAACAATAAGGAAATTTAAAAAAGCAAAAAACCGTTTTAGTTCCACTTCTTAATATATTTTTTTTCTCTTGCTCCACGTGAAATCTATCATTTACATTTTATTACCAAAAATTTTGGATAAGAAAGTAAATGTTGGTATCAATGAAATGATATTCTTACAACGCCGCAAATGATGAAATATTATATAGTTACCTTCAAATTTTTTTGAACTTATAAACAATGAATCTGTGTCAGTATTGCACTTTTATTATGTTAACGAACATATTGACTCAATTTTATTTTTAAATATTATATATATATATATATATTTGTATCTCTAATGTATCGTATCCTATAATTTTGAAGTTTGCCGTGTTTCATATTCGTATCATATCGTATCCATATCCGTGCCTCATAGAAATTGTTCCTTGGAAAATACTATTCTAAACCTGATTTAGCTTAATCTAACTGTAATTTATAAAGTGTATGAATTATATTTATCATTTGGTTGGTTACAAAACAAGTTTTCCTCCACTTTTGAGTTTAAATCATGAAAGACTGTTTTACCCCTCAATAACAAAAATAGTACTCCAACGCTATTGTCCGTACATTCGTCTGTAGAGTATGTTTGAGGACTTTTACAACCTTTAATAGTGTGAACTTTCGCAATCGACCCAAATCAATATATACATACTTTATGGATTCATAATTCATGAATTAAAAGTTCGTTAATTCAATGAAGAATTAATTAGTTGATTTTAATTGTTCTTCCATCTTGTCATATTAAGAATATTTCATTTTATATTAAACACAATGAATCATTGTTACTTTTGTTATCTTTTTATTATTATTATTATTATTATTACAATTTTTGTTATTTTGAAGAAACTTAATATTAAGTGTTTCAATTGTTATTACTACATCGTTAGAGACAACCTAAATTGTATTGTTCTTGACTTTGTAAATTTTTTATTGAATGAAACAAAATGACGGCCATTCCTTAAAAAAAATCATTTTTACCTTTAAATTTAAGTGCAAATTTTGTTAGCCGTTGAAATGTTAAAAAATAGTCCAAATATGAAAGTGTCATTGAGATTACGATCATGATAATGAAGGTTAATCAAAATAATATTATTCGTGTGCAATTGAAAGGTCACTTTGTCCCATCCATTTGGAATAGCAAAAATAAAATAAAAAATATATATATATAGATGCTAAATATGATTAGGGTACGTAATTAAAGTATTTTATGTAATAATTAAATTTGGGCCGGTTCCAAAATCCAAACAACTAATAATTTGTTTAGGGTTATAGCCAATCCGATTGGTGGCCTACCCATTTTGACGACTAGGCTCTTTTATCACCACTAGCAAACATTGTTATACTTTTTAAGGTCAACTTACATTGTACTTCAAAAGTTGAACACTTTCTTTTCTTTCTCTTTTTTAAGAAATTAATAAAATGAGAAATATTAATTTGCAAGAACCAATCAAGAATTAGCATTTGGGTAGTTAATGAAAATTTAAGATTCATGGATCAACTACTACTACTATTAAAAATAAAAATAAAAATGCATACGACCTTAAAATCTTAAAATTAAGTTATGGACTTTAATCTTTCCGAGCTAAAACTTGAATAGATTCAATCCGTCTTTGTATTTACACGAGGAATTTTGTCTTTCCCTTTGCCCGTATCTCTTTTACATATTGTGGATATGTCTTGAAATCTATAAAATTGATTGTTTTTCACTATAAAATGCATGAAATTACATTATTGGATAATGCCCACTTTTATAATTAACGAACGAGGACCACAATTATCATATAGTATTTTTTTCAGTAACATTTTACTATATTGAAGATCTCCCATTATAATTATTAAAAGAAAATGAAGAAGATCTCTCATTGTAATATCTCGTACTAGTACTTACAATAATGAAACGAAAACTAATAATATTGGGAAATTGGAACACAATTTTTTTAATTAAGACAGGGTTATTGAAACAAGCAACTAATATCTTTCTCGAGGGCAAAGGAACGAACCACATCAATATATATTTCAATAAAAATGTAAACAATATTGCCAAATATGGATCCCTTACTTCTACAACTATAGTGTATGATACTTATTATTACCCAAAATTGATAAGTTTTAGCTACTTTGTAAAATATTTTAATGAATTTGAAACTTCCCTATTGAATTAATTTTTGAAAGAAAAAAAATCCGAAGTGTTCGAATTTTTTACTAAGCACAACACATAATGAAAAATCTAACCATGCACCGTTCCACCTCTTAACAAAATTATTTGTCTCTCAAACAATGAAATTTAAAAGTAAAAGGTTAATCCAATTTCAATTGTTTTAATAAAAATCTCATCAAGAATATATATAGATATATATTCATCCATAAGTGGATGATTATTTTGATTTTTGGTACGTAATTGCGTTTTCATGTCAATTGTCCAATAATTTTAACATGATTTGATTATCCTCTCAAACCTCCAAAAGAAAGAAAACACAACTGAGAACTATTTTACAAAGTAACCTTATTTAAATAAATCTAAAGTCAATTTTACCAAAATTAACTTACTCATTCATACGTACAATTAATTTGTCGTTTGAATGAATCATCCAAATAGATACTTAGAATAGTAAACATGAATAATTATTTTTGTTTGTGTGGATGTAAGCAAACATGACGCATGACTTCATATTTTATATTGTTGCATTTATTTCAAATGGAAAGCGACTAAATATAAAATTATATTGGTCGGTACCTGTATGTCTATTTTTGCGTTTTGACATCTTCTTCTACATATTTTAAAAGAGTCAAGCACAAATACACTTGATCATGCTATTGGCGCCTCTTTTAATGTTATAGATAAAACATATATATATTTGGATAACAAGAAAAGGGAAATTATCGACGTCCCATTTAGTATTCGAAACGTTAGTCTCATGCGTTATTTTCTGTTGAACATTGACGGAATCTAAAGAAACGTACCATTTAAAATTTCATTTTACCCTCTGAATTATACAATTTGTATAAAAAAAACCTTAATAAATTTTACTGTCACTTACCCTACAAAACAAAGGGTTGTTTCATTTGAAATTCTAGTAAAATTAGTTTTTAACAAATATATTATTTAAACAAATAAAAAAAAAGAAAAATAAATTAAATTAAATTTTAGGGTAGGGGGAAAGGCTGAGGAAGGCGGCGACGGGGAGTAAAGCTTGACAGAGCGAGTAGGGTTTGGGTAATGAGGGCTGGTTGCGGGTCAAGAGGAGGAGTTTGGGAGGCGGGGGCACCTGGTGGCGGGCGACTGGGGCGTGGCATATGCGGAGGGTTGGAGGGGGATGATTGAGGGTGGGCGAGAGGGGGTTGGGGTGGTGAACAAGGCGTACGTGTGGAAGATGATGAATTTTAATGATTTCTTCTTTTTTGGTTGAAATTTATCAGAGATGTAAATGAAAATAAAATTATTGTTGGAAATCTTGATTGAGTAAATTGTGTTTAGCGCGATTTTATTGGAGATTTAAGTGAATTCCACATGTTGAGAGTGGAGTGTCTTTAGCTTAAATTAATCTACGTTTTGAGTAGATAAATTTCGAGTATTTAATTACTCAAATCCGATTTCGGGTGAATGAAAAATTAATTAGCAAAGTGTATCACTTAAAATGTTTCTCGTAATTGGAATCAATAATTGATGTGAACAAAGGCGAATAAATGATCTCAATTATACGATCGACGGCCGCGGTTGTATAAGAAATAGTTCATTTAGTTTGTGGTTTAAAATGTTCAAATTGAAAAATTGAGGGACCAATTTGAAAGGACTTAATGAATCAAGATTCAAAGTTTTGGGGTCAAAATTAAAGTCTGTGGAAAGATAGGGGCTGAAATTGTAAGCCCGATGGTGCAACTGCCCACACCGAATCATTTCCCGGAATTGGTGGCTTATTATAGGTTGAAGAGGCGGGTGTACGGTACACCCGCCACACCGGATCCTAACCATGTCAGGCGGATTTTGTCTTTTAGCTCAGGGCATTGAACAATTGCAACTCTTGGGCTAATTTGAAAAGTCCGAAAAGGTGCAATCAGGGGGCATTTTGTCCAAAAGACACAACCTTTGGGCCTTTCTGCAGAAATTCGAAAAGTCACACTTTTTGACCCAAAACCTTTGGCTGTGTTTGGTTTTATTTTGGGGGGTGTTTTTGGTGAAACATTTTATTGAAAGTTGTGTATTTTGATAAAAATGTGTTTGGTTTTGTTTTGAAGAATTAATATTTTAATCATTTTTTGTGAGAATGTGTTTGGATTAGCTATTTTGAAGTAACATTTGAGTGATTTTTTGGTGAAAATGTGTTTGGTTTTGTTTTCAGAGGTAACAAAAATCACTGTAGCAGTCAAATCATGTCAGTTTTTGTCTGAAAAAGTTGTTTTAACGATTAATAGATAATTAAAAAATATATTATAATATAAGTTTGAAATTATTATAATATATATGAATGATTATTTTATATAATTATATAATTTCTAAAATAATTATTTATTGATATTATTTTATAAATAAAAAGAAAGAAAAAAGGGGGGGGGGGTGAGGAACAGTGTCATCTTCCCCAACCCCCCACACACAAACACACACACACACACACACACACAACAATAAACACACGCACACAACAATACACACACAATACTCACACACACACTGACACACACACAATTACACACACGCACACACGAAAACGCACACACACACACACATGAAAACACACACACACGCACACATGAAAACACACACACACACACGAAAACACACGCACTGACACACACACAATTACACACACACGCACACAAACACACACACGAGAAAACACACACAGACACACAACAATACACACGCGCACACACACACACACAACAATACACAGAGAGAGAGAGGGAGGAGACAGAGAGATCTGAGAGAGAGAGAACAGAAAGAGAAGAATGCAGAGAGATAGGAGAGAGAGAGAGGAACATCTCTGACAGTGAGTTGTGAGTTGAGGGAGAGAGACAAATTTTTTTTGGACCAAATATTTGGCCAAACATGGGCCCCATGTTTGGCCAAAAAATACACAACCAAACAAGTTTTGGGCTGGGTTTTGGTGAAAAACCCAGCCCAAAACAAAACCAAACACAGCCTTTCATTCTCTATAAATAGCCCCCCATAGTTTGGATTTATTTACACCAACATCTTATTTTCTCATCTTTCTTTTATTCTTTGTGCTAATTTGAGTACTTTGAATATTCTTTTGATTCTTTAATATTATTTATAATATTGTAAGAATGATTTAGTACTAATTTGAGTACTTTAAATATTCTTAAATATTATTTTAATATTGTAAGAATAAGTTTGTATATTAAATGTTTAGATGTGCATTTAATTCATCCATGTCCATCGAGAGAGTTTGGAATAAGTATTTTGTTTGCTAGGCTCGAAAATTTGTAGTGGTACTATTTTCGAGACGTTTGTCGTTGTATCTTGGGAGACAATTGCCGTATTCCGTGACCACCAAGTGCGGGGCAATATTGTCTTAAGGAAATAGGGTAACCCTTGCCTCGACATATCATTATCATTTTGCATCTTCATAAACACCGCCCGTTACGCGCTAGAATTTTTCCCAACAATTATTTAGGGGTATTTGATACAAATTATATAGTTTGGGCACAAATTGCAATTTTGAAGTGACAATTCCGTTAATATTTAACAGAATGGTCAACTCCGTTAGTTTTTAACATAAAATAAAGTGCGAGATCAAAATTGTTCATTGGAAGACTAATGTTGCAACTTTTTAAATTATTGAAATAATTTCTAAGATAGTGTAAAGCGCAGGACTAAAATCAAAACGGCTCTATTCTATAGGGCTAAGTTTGCAATTTTTTCGACTGTAATCTTATTACTTATACCAATTATGTTTATTAATTTTCCGTTTCCTAAAGTCTTGTCTCTTTGTAGTTCTATTGGGACAGTATATAATCTAATAACTATATTATCATCCTATCGTCTCTTGGTAGTTTTATGGGGATAAATATATTTGTGTATAAATAGATATATAGTATATATTCTTCTTCTTTTTTTTTTTTGGTAATTAATTATTTTATTATCTTGATACTTTATCAAGTGTATTAGGCCACCGTGAATTATGCACTCTTAGTTTCATTTATAGAAATCTTGGTGAATTCATTGACCTTTTCCTGTTAATAGATAAAATGTAAGTCAGCCTTAATTTTCAGCATATTTTATATTCTGTATTTTTGTTTTCGCTATAGATAGAATGATATAGTTAGGTTCGACTTGCATCACAAACAAATCATTAGGGAAGTCGAGACTCGAGTGGTAACTTATGCTCTCTTACTCTATATAACTTTGTCTATTTAGATATGCTTAATAATCTTATGAAATGACGATTATATATACCCTTAATGCTAAAATTGGCTGCATTAAACCTAACATTTTACTGAAGTTGAGACGAATGTGCTAACCTCATTTGATCTATTCTTAGTCTCAACTCTAATTGAGTGAAACGGGCATCCTAGCCTTATTCTATTTGACTCGATATGATCTCCTTTCTAAAATGTTAGGAATCAATGAACATAAAGACTTGAAAAGTACATAGAAAACAAGAAAAAAAGACAATATTTACGTGATTCGGCCAAAAATGCCTACATCCACGGACTATTTTAGAAATTTTATTAATATGTTTTCGAGTGATACAAATACAAAATACAACAACGAATCTCCTATACCAAGAGACTTGGGGAGGAAGGATTTGTTAGGAATCAATGCGCATAAATGAACTTAAAAGTAAAGAGAAAACAAGAAAAAGAGACAGCGATTTTACGTGGTTCAACAAATTGCCTACGTCCACGGACCTATGTTAGAGAGATTTTATTATTTTTTGAGAGAGAGATACAATTACAATGAATAGAATTTCATCTACTTATGTAACCTAAACTTGGAGACAAAGATACAAAGCTCTAATCCCAATAGATAACTCCAAACTTGCCAAATAAGTCAAAAACACGTCTAATTAACGCTGTCAGCGCGCAAGACCACGCCTAGGCGCCGGTACATGCACGCCTAGGCGCCGCAACAAGCCCCAAAATTCTTCGACACTGTATTCCACGCCTGGGTGCCGTGGTGTCCACACTTGGGCGCCGCCGTCTCCACGCCTGGGCGTGGACTCCAGTGTACCTCGGCTTTTTTTTTTCTTTCTTGACTCTTTGATTTGTCTTCACACTCAAATCCATCAATCTCCCACTTGGAGACTAAACTCAAAGTAGAAACACCCCTCTTCATCAAAACTCCATGATTCTTCATTCTCCAAATGAAAGCACTCTCTCTTTAGCATACGTAGGCCTCCTCATCACATAAGTTCGAGGCCAACTGAGGCCATGCAAAACCTCAGTTTCTCGGTGGTAACTCCCTTAGTTAACATATCCGCCAGATTCTTCGCACCAAGCACCTTCTTCAACTCCAAAGTCCCATCATCTATCATCTCTCGGATATGATGATACTTCAATTGAATATGCTTCGTCCTTGAGTGAAACATCGGATTCTTTGCCAAACAAATGGCACTTTGACTAACACTATAAAGTGCACAATCTCGTTGTTCCTTATCAATCTCCCTCAGAAAGTTCTTCAACCAAACCATTTTTTTGCCCGCTTCTGAAATAGATATGTACTCAGCCTCGGTTGTGGAGAGTGCTACACACTTTTGTAGCCTAGAAGTCCAACTTATTATCGTGCCACCTACAATGTAAATGTACCCCGATGTACTCTTCCGACCATCTTGCTCACCACCTAAATCTGCATCCACGAAGCCCTCCAAAGTGACACTACTGCCCGAAAAACATAAGCACATACTTGATGTTCCCCTCAAATACCTCAGTAGCCACTTTACCGCTTCCCAATGCTTTAACCCCGGATTAGCCATATACCGACTCACAACTCCCACTTCATGGGCTATATCCGGCCTTGTACACACCATTGCGTACATCAAACTCCCAATGGCAAAGGCATAGGGAACCTTTGTCATTTGAGCTCGCTCCTCCTCTGTCTTAGGTGATTGCCCCTTGCTCAACTTGAAATGACTTCCCAAAGGTGTACTTCTAGACTTTGCATTTGTGATTGCAAATCTAGCAAGTACCTTTTCAATGTACCTTTCTTAAGTCAACTTGAGACTCCCACTCGACCTATCTCGAATGATCCTCATCCCGAGGATTGTATTTGTTGCTCCCAAGTGCTTCATCTCGAATTCCGTGGATAGTTGTTTTTTCAACTTATCAATTTCTCTCATGTTAGATCCAACCACTAACATATCATCCACATACAGTAGCAATATTATGTAGCAATCCCTAAACTTCTTGAAATAACAGCAATGATCCATCACCTAGTATATCCACTGCTAGCCATGAAAGTGTCAAACTTCTTATACCATTGCCTCGGAGCTTGTTTAAGTCCATACAAGCTTTTCTCTAGCTTGCATATAAGGTCTTCTCGTCCATTCTCTAGAAAACCTTCTGGTTGAACCATGTAGTTTTCCTCCTCCAATTCTCCATGAAGGAATGTCGTTTTTACATCTAATTGCTCAAGATGCAAATCCTCTACAACAACAACACTTAGAACCATCCTAATAGTAGTTAACTTGACAACCGGCGAAAAAATCTCAGTGCAGTCAATCCCTTCCTTCTGCTGTAACCCTTTGACCACCAACCTCGCCTTGTACCTTTTACTACCATCTGATTCATCCTTAACCCGAAATACCCACTTGTTCTGCAAAGCCCATTTTTCCTTCGGTAACTCAGTCAACTTCCAAGTTTTATTTCTCTCAAGTGAGCTCATTTCATCCTTCATGGCTAGCTCCCACTTGAGAGAATCTCCCACACTCATCGCATCTTTGTACGACTCGGGCTCACCAGAATCCGTCAAAAGTAAATAGTGTAAGGAAAGGGAATACCTCATGTTTGGTTTAGGAGTTCTACTCGATCTTCTCAAGGTTGGTGGTGGAGTCTCCGGATCATCCTCGATCCTATTCTCAGTGTCATTCCCAGCAACCTCGTCTAGAGTGATCTCTTCCAATATCGCCTTTGGTTTCTCGTTGTCCTCAGTCTCTGCTCCAATTCTATCCTTGTAAAGCACCCTTTCGTTAAACGTGACATTCTTATGCCTTATGATTTTGTTGTTTTGGTAATCCCAAAACTGATACCCAAAACTCTCTCCTCCATAGCCAATAAAGATGCACTCTTGTGTCTTAGGATCCAACTTTTCCCTGTCATCAGAACTTCGCAAGACATAAGATAAACAACCAAATATATTTAAATGCGATAAATTTACCTCCTTTCCAGACCAAACCTCCTTCGGTATTTTGAAGTCCAACGGTACTGAAGGTCCTCGGTTGATGAGGTAAGCCGCTGTGCTCACTGCATCAACCCAAAATATTTTTGGCAACCCGGAGTAAAGCCTCATGCTCCTAACGCGTTCATTCAAGGTTCTATTCATCCGCTCTGCAATCCCATTCTATTGCGCAGTCCCCGGAATGGTCTTGATCATCTTGATCCCATTCTCTGCACAATAGTCTTTGAATTCTTGACTGTCATACTCCCCGCCATTATCCGACCTCAGACACTTCAATCTCAACCCTGTTTCATTCTCGACTTCTGCCTTCCACTTCTTAAAGGTATTAAACACATCCGACTTATTTTTCAGAAAATAGACCTATACCTTTTGAGTGGAATCATCAATGAAGGTAACATAGTATCTCGACCCTCCAAGCGACTGTATGAGAGCCGGTCCCTATACATCAGTATACACAAGCTCCAACTTCTCTGTTTTTGGTTCTCTACCCGTCTTGAAAAAATTCACATTTTTCTGTTATCCAAGTACACAGTCTTCGCAAAGACCCAATTCAACCGTCTTCGAGATTGGTAGCTTCTCGTTGGATGCCATGATTCTCATTCCCTTCTCACTCATATGCCCTAGTCGCCTATGCCATAAATGAACATCCTCTATAGCCTCGACTGCAGCAAACGAGTCCTTCTTTATTTCTGTGGTATACAGAGTCCTCGACTTCTTACCCTGAGCCACCACCAGATTCCCTTTGGTGATTTTTCATACACCACCACCAAACACCGTGGTGTACCCATTGAGATCAAATTTTTGCTCAACCCCGGAACATGTCTCCCATTATGCAGCTTCAACTGCATTCTCTGTGCCGTCGTCACTGTGACCTCACCGTTACCAACTATTTTCAAGGGTTCGTCATCTGCAAGAAAAACCTTTCCAAATTTTCCAGAAACATAATTTGTTAGATAATTCTTACATGAAGTAGCATGGAACGACGCACCTGAGTCAAGAACCCATTGGTTGACTGGACTGTCAACACAGCAAACCAAAGCATCTTCGTCTACTGCTGCATTTTCTTGTTGATGTTCCCGGTTTTGATTCTGACCCGCCTTTTCAGGACAATCCCTCTTGTAATGGCCTTTCTTCCCATAGCCCCAGCAATCAGCCTCCTTGCGCGGATTTGACTTCCCTCGCCCCTTTAACTTGGATCGACCTCTTCCTTTCTGACCACCCCGTTGAACACCTCTTCCTCTACTTTCCGCACTCAATGCAGCAGACATGAGTTCTCTTGATTCCCTTCGGCGAATATCCTAGCTCAAAATCAAATCCCGAACCTCCTGAAGTTTCAACTTTCTTTGGCCAGACGAACTACTTATAGCAGTTACCGTCGCACTCCAACTATCCGAAAATGAAGACAATAAGATTAAAGCCCTTATCTCGTCCTCAAAATTAATATCAACCGAGCTCAACTGAGTGATGATCACATTAAACTCGTTGATATGGTTGGTCACCGATCCTCCCTCCGTCATCCTCAAATTGAATAAACGTTTCGTCAGATAGACTTTATTTGATGTGGTTGGCTTCTCATACATATTGGATAACGCCTTCATCAAACCCGCTGTTGTCTTTTGATCTAGGATGTTAAACATCACGTTTCTTGATAACGTCAATCGAATAACTCCTAGGGTTTGCCTATCTAATAACTCCCACTCCTCGTTTGACATCTTTTTAGGCTTCTTCCCCGACAATGGTTGATGGAGTTTTTTCTGGTACAGATAATCTTCCATCTGTGTTCGCCATAATCCAAAGTATTTTCCATCAAATTTGTCAATCTTCACTTTTCCTTCTTCAGACGCCATTGATTCACACCGATTGCTTGAACTCGTGCTCTTGATACTAGTTGGTAGGAATCAATGAGCATAAATGAGCTTAAAAGTAAAGAGAAAGCAAGAAAAAGAAACAGCGATTTTACGTGGTTCGGCAAATTGCCTACATCCACGGACCTATGCTAGAGAGATTTTATTATTCTTTGAGAGAGAGATACAATTACAATGAAGAGAATTTCATCTACTTATGTATCCTAAACTTGGAGACAAAGATACAAAGCCCTAATCCCAATAGGTAACTCCAAACTTGCCAAATAAGTAAAAAACGCGTCTAATTAACGCTGCCAGCGCACGAGACCACGCCTAGGCACCGTACATGCACGCCTAGGCGCCGCAACAAGCCGCAAAATTCTTCGACATTATATTCCACGCCTGGGCGCCGTGGTGTCCATGCCTGGGCGTGGACTCCGGTGTACCTCGGCCCTTTTTCTTCTTTCTTGACTCTTTAATTTGTCTCCACACTCAAACCCATCAGGATTCTACTCCTATTTGCCAAAGGAAACAAATCCTATCAAGAAGGGAACACAAACTCCACCTAACACGCCCCTAAGCTCGCCGAACTCGCGTAGCGGCCTGGAGAAAGGCTGCCTGCGGCACGAGACTTCAATCCCCGTCACCTCGCACCGCGGCCAGGAGAAAGGTTGGATGTGGCCTCTGTCGAACTTGTGCCGCGGCCTGGGAAAATGCTCGTCGCAGCGCCAACACTGCTTATCTTGCGGTTTTAGCACTCCCTTGACCATTTTGTGATCCATCTCCATTTAAATATATCATAAAATATATTTTCCCAAATAAACCAATAAAAATAAAATAAAACAAATAAGCATCCACATTTTGAAAATAGGATGCATGTGTGTATGTGGTCTATGATCACAAGCAATAAAAGGGTCTCAAAAGGATAAATAAATTTAAGTCGTTCGTCCGCAGTTAAATCCTAATATATTTCTCAAATGAGCATCCAAAAATGTAGTTCATTAAGGAAAACAACACACGATAATTGTTAAATGTATAGCAGAATCAAAGTCTACTCAAAAGAAATGTGATCATCATTAAATTGAAGAGCAATTAATCGAGTATCATGGCATTCTTGCGATCATTGTTGCTTTCAATCTTGAGGGTTTTCTTCTTGCTACATGGATCGGATGAAAATCTGTGAATTTCATTGAAAAAATTAAAAATTAATTAACGATAAGCATTATAGTATATAAAGAAAATAAATTATGCAAATATATATATTTCGTATATGACCATTTTTTTTTGGGTATTAACTCACTAGGAAATTATCTTTTTATTTATAATAATGCGGGTACATTATTTAAACAACAATTAATCATATATGATTAGGGCTGAAAAACAATTCAATATACTCAATACTCATTGCAGCTTGTCTGAGTTGGATTCATTTAACATAACAAACAAACATAAACATATTTTTATGTTCAGTTACGTTTAAAGTTCACCTGAGCTTGATAAAATAAATGTAAAAATATCAAGCTACTCGAGTTGGATTAGTGTTTGACTCGACTAAAGCTCGTTAAACCTCAGCACAATTGACAATCAAACCAGGTTATGATGTTTTATAAAAAAATTAAAATACATGACACCTCTATTTATGATCAATCAAAATCTTATTTAATTCGTCTTTTTGTAACCAAGTTCAAAGTCGCGTTCTTGTCTAGCGTTTTACGATTTCTTAGAAAAAGTTAACTTTTAGAGTTCCATGAAGCTGATATTTTGGGATGATCACAGTCATATATATAATGAACACACATAAAATTATCATACAAATAAGGGTAATGACATTTTCTCATCCAAATTATTTGGGTTTTTGCACTTTTGTAAATAAATTTTTTTCTTTTGCACTTTTTTATCCGAACTACATTTATTTATACAAAACTTTATATTTGAGCATTTTCCGGCAAAATAGCGTGAATATTCCGCCGGAGTTCAATCATATATATCACATGTGATCTTTTTAAGGATAAATATGAAATTTTATCAATTAAAACAACAATTTGTTGTGGTTTCGCTATTTTGAATTCTACTATTTAAGGTATCATTTCAACTTAAAAGGATAAAAATATTGAACCGTAAGTTCCATTAAATGTCATTTTGATCCTTAAAAGGGTCATATGCGATGTATATAATGAAATTCCGACGAATATTCCACCGAAAAATGCTAAAAATATAAAATTTTGTAAAAATCAGTTTAGTTCATATAAGAAAGTGTAAAAAATAAACAAGTTTAGATAAAATAATGCAAAACCCGTTTAGTTCGGATAAAAAATGCAAAAAAAAAAAGTTTGTTTACAAAAGTGCAAAAACCCGAATAGTTTGGATGGGAAAATGTCATTACTCCTACAAATAATTATAATTATATTGAAAATAGAGTGTTGATTAAAAGTTAAACTTACCCTAAACGCAGGGAAGTATCAGAAGTTCCTTCCTTTTCTGATGGGTAAATGGAACTTGAGCTTGCACGATTTTCACGACTTTTCAGCTTTGCATGGGACCTAAGCTCCTCAATCTGCAATTTGTTTAATTATATATAAATATAATTAAATGAACATTTATTAATTTAAAAATTAAATTAGAATTATTATAATCATTAGGCATGATGACAATCATGATGATAATATAATTCAATTTTCTACTTTATTATAAGTGGCGCTTTTGGTTTGATTTAATTCAATTATATATATACCTTTTGCAGCAGTTCTTCATTTTGCTGCGCAACTTTCTTTTCCTGTCCAAAAGTAAAATTAATTTAATGCTTAAGATTGATTAAGTAATACATTAATATTATAATAAAGAAAAAGGATAAATAAATAGAATATTAATTTGATGCGTAGCATTTAATTTACCTGCATTTTGGACTTCTCCAGCTGCTCCATGAGAGCTCGCTCCTGATATATTGTCATAAATAAAATTATTATCGTAAATAAATTGTTTAATAAAAATTAGGCTAATTGATAGTGTTCATATGGACTATGGGTCGAAGACCTTCACTTGATAAATATTTATAATTAATGGACAATAAAAAATTAATTTTATAATTATCTCAAATTCATTTTGCCATTTACTGAATTACCCTTCTTATTATCATGGCACATCTAGAGGCGGAGCCAGTGAGCTAGTAGGAGCAGCCGAAGAATTAACGAAAAATTAATAATTTGACTTTATAATATATAACATATTGATGTAAATTTATTGAAGCGAAACAACATTTTTAAATTACCTTTTTTTCCTTAATAGATAGTATTCCTTCAGTCATTTGTTGCTCTAAATCCTGAAGTTCAAGGAAGCTTAAACCTTCTAGCTCCTTGCCCATCATACGGCTTCACAATCCCACGAAACAAAATTAATCCCCCGAAACAAAATTAATTAAATAAATAAATATAAGAGTCCTATTTATTATTTTTTATTTTGCACAAAATTAATTAGATAAAGAAAGGTTTTTTTTAAAAAAAAACATTGAAACATACCGTTGCACTGCCTGAAGCTTTTCTATTTCAATTTTGAGGGCCTCCTGCATCTCAGTGGACTCATGCTAAAATATAAAAATAAATCAAGATAAAATATTACTATGTTAGAGCAAGATTACAATAACAAATTGAAATTTTTAAAAGCCCTCTTTTTTGAGTAATTGTAATATTCCTTTCACACTATAAATTGTATTAGTAAAGAGATTATCTTTTTTAGAAAATTATTCTTTTCATTTTAATCATTCTTAAAATTACTATGGAGAGAATAATACAATATAATAACATTACTTATAGAATTCAAAAAACATGAAATTATATACCAGCAACAACGACTGAAAAATAAAAAACATGTGGACTCCAGATCTAACATTTCGTGGCAGTGTAAAATAAATACATAGAGAAAAGAAAAAGAAATCTAAAGATAAATTCAAAATTGAGAAATAATTTTGTTCCTTTACAGATTAATAATTTAATATATATATATATATATATATATATATATATCCAGATACAATCACAATTATTCGTGTATACCATATTTTATTTGAATCCAATCACATGAAAATAATTATAATACCTGGTTAGCCGCATGCTCAACCGCTGCAAGTTCTTGACTTTCAAGATTTTTGTTGTACCGGGCTAGAATATGATCCATCCTTCAAAAATCAAGCAAATAAATAAATAAAATATATATAGCTATTTTTATTATCATTAAACCACATTTGTATCTAGGCAGGAGGTATTATAAGATCTCGACCGTATATTTAACTCCAAAAAATAGTATAAAAATTGTTAAGAGAAAATAAACCAGTAATACTACTCTCTTACAATGTAAACCCGAACATCTTGAAATGATGATAGAAATGATAATTTATCCGCTGTATGTATAGGGAAAAATATATATTATACCAAATCCAATGGTCCTAGTGTCTATATCTCTCACACAATAAAGCGTATTATGTGCGATCCTCACACACATTTGTGTGAGAGAGAGACACACACAAAATTTACAATCAGACCATTGGATTGAATTTGGCATAAAACTACCCTATATATAGCTCATTCGACATATATCACGATAAATAATTTAAGGAGAGTGACAGATTGTAAAATAGTGTACTTGTCATATATAATTATTGTAGTTTGTTGAATTAGATTTTGAATTGTAAATTGCTGTAAATTAAATTTTCTTAATAACTCCTACAAGAATGACAGATTGTAATATAATGTACGTACTTGTCATATATAATTAATGTACGTAGTCTGTCAAATTAGATTTTGGATTGTAGATTTCTGTAAATTAAATTTTCTTAATAACTCGTACATCTGTTAAAAACAGTAAGAAGCATTATTTCTTAATAACATCATTTTTCCTAAAAAGATATTTGGAATGCAAATATGAGTACGAATGTATGATAAAATGATGTTTTTAAAACTCATATTCAATAAATTTCGTAAATTAGCCTGGCCCAAATTTAAAGTAATTATTACCCACTTATTTGGGCTTTCAATTGAAATAAAACAGGCCTTGTTATTTATTTTTTGGGGTTACTAGGCCTTGTTGTTGAGTGGTTAGCTATGATATGATACACAACAACATGGGATATGATCGTTTAAAAGAAAAAAAATAGAACATGAAAAAATTGAAAAAGAAAAGTTTAAATGAGGTAGTTGTATTAATTTTTCAATTAATTTCACGTTCATATTTTAGTAGCTCCTAATAAAATGTGAAAAGTGTAAAAATGGTGGTGCCATTTAAATTTTATAAAGTAGATCTATAAATTTTAATACAGGTAATACTATTTTTCAATTGGTATTTAGATATTTTTTATGTCGAAAAAATGTAGGATGTACGATTAGCCATTTCAAAATAAAAAAAAGGTTATTTTTTTATATATAAATTATGGAGACAAGAAATTTCATGTTGAAGATGCATTTGATGTGTGTGGTGGCCAACAGAATGCCCGGCGCGTGTCCAACACGACATGTAATGATTTTAGGAACGTGGTTGTTTATAGAATACCACCTCCCAAAGTTTCCATAAGAATCCAAATGAGCTATATTTTTTCCAAAAACATTACTTTAAAATAGAAATCTATTGTTTAAAACTTTGGGGCGCGAATTAGATTAGAAAGATAACATCCGATACAATTTATGCATGGTAAATGTTGCATACTAGGTTAGAAAGATTCCAAAACCCAAAACATTTAATAAATTCAGTAAAATAAAATCAAATAATGACCTAAATCAGTCACATCTTTTTTCTTTCCTACTTAATCTTAAAAAAGATATAGCAACAAGAAGTTACCTGCAACTAGCAAACTCATAGAGTTTTCCGGTGCCGGAAAAGATTATCACGGCCACTTGAGCATCACACAACACGGACAATTCCTTAGCCTTCTTAAGCAATCCACCGCGTCGTTTCGAAAACGTCACCTGTCGGCTATTAACGTTCTCGATCTTTTTTATCTCAATTTTGCCCCTCCCCATGTTTTCTTTTCTTCCTAAGAACAAACTAAAGCAATGAACCTTACTATATGTAATTGGTTTTGTTAATGATATATATATATATATATATATATATATATATATATAGGAGAGGGGTAGAAATACAATCAATGCATTTGTCCTAAATGAGGAGGTGGAAAAATGGGAAGGAAAATAATGGTAGGAAACAATTTTGGTAATAGCAATTGCCTCTTCGTTGAGGCTTACTACATATAATGTAACATATTTCAAGAATCCAAATTGCAGTTTATTGAACTTTTTGGTGTAATATAAAGGCAAAATTTGTGAAAAATGGAAAGGAAATAGGGAAAGGGTGGAATTAGTTTACTATGTGTGGAATGTTACCTCATGTGGTAAGGCCAATTACCTTATGATGGTGGGAATTGTCACATTTGGGGGTGTTGTATTTTGTTAGGGATTCTATGTAACAACAAATTTTCGCTAAATCAAAGTGTGTGAATGTGAAATTTTTGGAAGGTGAGTAGACATTATATTTTCCGATTCACTTGGAATCACATCGATGTGATTGTATAAATCGTGGACGGAGATTTTGTGTTTGACGCCTGTTTGAAAGACAGTGCATGCTGTGCTGGTGCTGATGAGGTTTGTAACTGATGTGTGCTTGCATAACACGTGTGAGGGGAAGGAGAGAGGGCTTTGAGGCGAGCATATTAATGTATATAGCATCTACTGAATTAAATCGGTATTATTATGAAATTTTCTTTTGGATTTGTTTTTGTAGGTTTGTATTATGAATATGAATATTACTAGCTAATGAATAGTGAAAGTGATATTCCAAAGTTACGAGTTTTGCACTACTATTTACCTCCTCACCACAAGCCAATCTTGTAACATGTATTATTATATGGAATAGATATTGATAGTTAAATGTAATGGGAGTATGTCTCTTTTGGCTTGTTACTCAACCTTTCCCCTTGTACTATAGGGAAGGAAAGGGGGGGAAAGAAGAAAAGAGAGTGACATTTTTGGGATTTAAGAATGGAAAGAGAATTAATTAGGGGTTCCAAACAATCCTAATTTAGATATTTCCATGTGGTGGGAGCTTACTATATAATACATTTCAACAAAATTCTTTTTAAATAATTTTTCTTTAGATTAAAGTGTTTATATTTCAAATTACTAAAAGGTGAGTAGTGTATCTCAAATTTTCATCATTTAGAATAATATTAGTTAGACTGTACAAATTATAAATGAAGATTTTTCGAAGGTTTCATTGGAAAATAAATATATATTGTGCTCAAATCATAATTTGACACGTGCTTGTTTAACACGTATGAGTAAAAAATTAGAGGACTTTGAGACAGATGAATTACCTTCTGAATTAGAATGTTGTTATGTCGGGACATTTTGATTATGTATTTATGTAAAATGAATTTGAATATAGTTGGCCAATGAATAGTGAAAGTGATATTTTGGTGTAAGAATTTTGCCTCCATTTTCACCCTTACCACAAAACACAATAACATATTTTTATATGTTCAACACATATAAATGAAATAGATATTAATATGACTATGCGTGAAATTTAGTGATACATATATACATATATATATATATATAGTGCATTTTGTCCTCTTAGGCTATATAGATTGAATTTCCTCTTGTGCTTTAGATGGAGGGTATAAATAAAGAATGATAAATTTGGGGAAATAAGTGACACTAATTTTAATTTTCTGTTCCATTTTTTTTTAATTTTGTAGTCCATATTTAAGTATATATAAAAAATTATTGTATATATGTGGAACACAAAATGAAATACTGAACTAAAATAAAAATTCTAACCAGATAAATTGAGGAGCTCGATACAACCCTAATTTGGTGCATTGCCATTTGCTAGAGGCTTACTAGTTACTATGTTTGATAATATATTTCAAAAGTTCTTAGTGTATACCCTTACGTCTCTTAGGGTCCAAACATTAATGAAAGCAAAAGTCACAAAATTTGGAAAGTTAAGTGTAGAATGGGAGCAATTGGTTTGCTATATGTGGAAATCATCATTGTGGCTAATATTTTAATTTGATGTATCATTTACATTTAATTGTATGCATGCTCTACATAATTGAAAAAATTACTGTATTTGTATATTTGAGGAATTATCTTATATATACATATGATACATATAAAAAATGAATTATAAAAAGAACCATTAATTTAACATAGATAATCGAGAGCGGGGAATCTTACCCTATATGCAGCAACCCCCTTCATCAATTATTCGTAATACTATTCCTACGCATTAGTAATATTACGTGGAATAAATATTATCAATAATCTTGAACACATGTATCCCTTAGTATTCCTAATAGTACTCAGGATAGTTCGTATGTTTATATTTCAATCAGATGGACTTGTATTCTATTGAACTAGCCATAGCTATTGTTTCTCGATCTTGATCATGTACATCCTCGGAGTTGATTGTATTCTTCAAATTGATCAATATATACAAAACTTATAAATGTTTGTTCAATTATCACTATATATGTGTTTAATGCTTTAGTAGATCTATTGTTTATTTGTTTCAACCTTATAGTTCGTATCATTGACTTGAACATTGAAGGATAATCAATTCAAATTACTTCAAACGAGCCTTAGTGATAATTAGGAGCTCAAGTGAAAATTCCTAGTGTATAATTCTCGGCCCAAATCAAATATGTTATTTCTCAAGCAAGAAGTTGAAAAGTTGTTATGATAGTACATTATACTTAAAAGGTATCTAAAATGTTTTTGCTATAATATCATGTTTCATGTTTGTTAATTGAAGATTTTGAGAGGATGTTTGTTTTATTGGAGTAAACACAGTAAATAGACCATTAACGAGAACAATCGTATATAAAATATAATGCCTTTCCCCGAAAAAGTATAATTTTAAACTTGATTTCAAGTGCAAGAACATAATATATCATGAGCTTATGAGCTCAACAGCTACTTTAAGTACAATGAATAAACATCTAACAAACTAGCTAGTAAGAAACAAATATGAACTAACAAATTACTTTACATATTTGGTGGAATTCAAACTCAAAATATTAATACTTCTTGAGTATGGATTTTGAACTTTGCCTCTTAAACCGGACCTCGCAGTAGTATAATTATAAATTGAGGATATGGATAAACTTAACAATAATATAGAGTAATTTATTTGCGATGCCTTTGAAATAGTCAATTTGATGCAATTATATACCTTTTGATGGAGACTTGGCATCTATAATAATTTATCGGAATTCATTTTTGTGAACTTTCCTCACAAAAGTTCTAAGGAAGGAAAGGATTGCCAAATTTGGAAAGAAAAAGTTGAAATGGTGGAACTAATTTCCATATATATGGTGCTAAGTTTTGCCGTATTTTGAAAGTAAGTGTCATAGGAAATTTGCTAGGGATCCTATCTTTGAGGATTAAACCTTTGCTAAGAGTTAAAATATATTTTTCTCTTTCTTTTGTGAAACAACATATTTATGAGTAATTTTTGGAGATTTCTGAGATTAGAGTTCTGGATTATTCCTGTCCATTTATGTATAAACACGCACATCAGATCATAAGATTAAAGGGTGAGATCTCTCGAGACTCGCCGCTTCCCTTATTTATGTGTTACTACTTTAACACAACAAATAGTTAGACTTCACAACTTACATTGATCAATGCTATCATTTAGACATCTATTGATACTTGAATCCAAAATTATACTTACAAGAAACAATTACAAGATGAGTCAAAGTGTTTGCTTTCACTTAATAAAGTGTGTTTGTAGGAGTGATTATTAAGAAATTATATCATATATGATCCCATATCTAATATAATCTGAATTAACCATGTATAATAGAGTTCACATAAGCCACACTATACTGAATTTTTATGATTTCGTAAGATTCGAGTTCTAGAGTTCTTAAAAATGACTTTTTCGTGGGATGGACTCAACGGAGCATGAGAATGTATTCATGATAACACATCTAAAAGAACTTTATATCCAGCATGGATTGGGCTTATATGTTTATATTGAAGTGCAATTGTAGTTGGGTGAGGGTTTGCTAAGATAGAATATGGGCTTAACCATTTTCTTTTGTGGCCCAACTACACGTGTTGTTGGTAAAGTAATAAAAACACATGAGATTTTAAACTGAGATGAATAAATTTCAAAAATGTTAAATTGCAAAAAACTGATGCGCATAAGTGGCATTATCAATGCTATTCCAAGCTTCCAGGCAGTCGGATTCTACAAGAATATTCTTGTATTTTTCTTTCCATGCAATGTGTAATCCTTCCAAGATGGCCATCAGTTCTGCCTCCAAGGGGTTGCACACTCCAGCAGAATATTCGAGGTATGATGGAACGAAAGTGGGTGGTGAAGATGGCTCACATACCGCGTGAAGCAAATTATGTTGCAGACGGCTTGGCAAAAGAAGGCATAAACACAAGTGGGGAGTTCGTGGATGCTCCGAGTCCGGGAATACTAAAGTATTATGAACATGAATTTGAGAGGCACGAGATGGCCGAGAGATTTGACTATTGGTCCGGGTTTGTCGGACTAGAGTCGTCAGGGTAACACCCTTCTTTTGTAGTGAAAAAAAAATAAAAATGTTAAATTGCAATATTTTCTCCTATAGTAAATGGAATCAACATCGAAGGAGGATATGACGCCAAACCTCAAACATAAGAATGATTTATAAAAGAGTTTGAAAGATGATATATAAATATTTTTTTGTATATATATTTTTTCCCAAAATTATGGTTGGTCAATAAAGACTGAGAAATTGTAAAACATCTCGAGCGTGTGGGGTTCAACTATAGATTTCTACAAATGGGTTGTTCATATTTCTCAAAATTGACAAGTCTCGGGATTGTGTAGGAATCATACTGTCTTCAAAACAAAATGATGTGAGTTGTGACCATTATTCATAAAGTAGGTAAAATATGCAAGTACATTGAGTCAAGCCAAAAAATTGGGGTCAATTTGGTCTAGATTAGGTTTGAATCATCTAGGCCAATTTGTGATTTTAGGTTAAAGTCGGTATGATATTGAATAGGTCACAGACCCAGTTATACTCTACAATAAAGAGGTATAAACGTGGTTTGAGGGAGATTCTAATGATGATGAAATTAGACATAGTTTACACATTCTCTCGTGAAAAGTTGTCGGCTAATGTAAAGTTTTAAAAATGGTAAAGAAGTAAAGCACACAAAACCCTAGCATTCAATTTCATCAGATTGTTTGAGAGCTTCACACGAGGAATATATATCGGTGCAAAACTTGTCTGCAACATTCGACTACGTTGATTACACATCAATGCATACAAAAAAAATCACACATCAATCAATTTTCTTGCCAATAAAATATAGAAAGTCCACCGTTTGAAGAAATTATTAATGTAAATAGGCTAAAATATTGCAATCCCAATCTCTAATCATTCCCTATAAAGGGAAACAAATCTTAAATTACTCGTAATTGTAATTAGTGATAGAATTTATGTAAAGTCACAAAATCTCGTAGTTAACAAAAGCCCAAACTCCAAGCCCAAACCAAAGCCCACAGCAAGGTATCTCCAAACTTAGGATATCAACGGCCCAGATCAAATCCTAGCCCCCACAAAATTGAATTCAAATTCACAGAAGTAACGTTACGATTCCGGAGCCTCAGCTTCGGAATTACCGAGCCTGATTTTTCTTTTCCTGTGAATTTATTAATCAACGCAATAACACTATCAATTATTCAATTGTATTCACCTCAACTGAAAAAAGATTCCAACTTTAATTGCAAACCCCATTTCATTTCTCTCTCTCTCAATATACGGAAATATTTTAGGGTTTTATGTTATTTCTATGTAATCAAGCTCAGTTGTGGAAATAAATCTTTCAAGTATGTTCTTGGATTTTTAGTTTTCTTGATATATATATATATATATGTGTGTGTGTGTGTGTGTGTGTGTGTGATACGTTAACACATTTAAGATTAATGGCTTTTTGTTAATGTGTATATATATATATATATGTATGTACATATATATATAGGTGTGATTGATATGTGCACACACTTAAGATTAATGGGTTTTTGTTAATTTACTGATATATATATATATATATTTGTGTATATATATATATATATATACGTACACGCACACACACATATATATATAGGTGTGGTTGATATATACCCACATTTAAGTTTTTGATGATCTTTAAAGATTGCAGATTAATGGAGGATTTAACAAGACGAGGGAGAGTGGATGAGTGGAATTTGGCTTCAAGAAGGGCTGAAGAAGCTGGTATGTTACTTCATTTCACATTAATTATTTCTTTTTTTTTTTTCAATTTTTTTCGATTTTATTATTAGTGTTACTATTTTATTTTTTGTGATTCTTGCTGAATGAATGGCAACCAAATTGTATTATTTTCAATAGTAAATTCAGGCCAATTAGTGTTCTTGTATGATTGTATCTGTACTCTGTAGTCAATCCAGAAGAATTTTTTTATTATTATTATTGACATTTTTTTTGGTTGTTTTTCCAATTTTATTTAGTAGCTAAATGAGAGGGTTTTGATCATTTCTTGGCATCTTTTAAATGTTTGGAAGTTGTTACTAAAATAAGGACTAGAGGCTTTCAATATGGAAATGCTAACCGTTTATCGATTTTTTGCTTACCTTTTGAGTTCTTCTAAAGAATCTTGTTCATTACTTTGTTGGTGTTTATGAGTTAACTCTTTGTTAAGCTATCCAAAGGGCTAATTAAGTTTGTCGCGTTGTCGTATTGAATTTCTAGCTTTGAGAAGATATCAAGCAGTCCATTGGCTAGATTACCTAGTGGGGCCACTCGGAATACCGAGCCAGCCATCTGAGAAGGAGTTCATTTCTTGCTTGAAAAGTGGATTAGTCCTTTGCAACACAATCAACAAAATTCAACCTGGTTCGGTTCCAAAGGTATACAATTGTATTAGTCACTAATGATTAATCCAAGCCTAATTATTGAAGAGTTGATACATTTTAATTTCTGATTTTCCCGGTTTTATGAAAAAAAATTTATCAGGTTATAGAAAGTATTTCGCCTTCACCGTCACTTCCATGGGATTCCCAGCCGTTGCCAGCCTATCAATACTTTGAGAATGTCCGGAACTTTCTGGTGGCAGCGGAAGAACTTAAGCTTCCTATCTTTGAAGCTTCTATTTTTGAAAGGGTATATAAATTTAAATACGCTTTTGCTGCATAAACGAAAATGTCAATATAAAAATTTCTAAGAGCAATTTTACGTTTTGGTGGGCTTAGGATAATTTGGAAGAAGGGTCATCAACTAAGGTTGTTGATTGCATTTTGGCGTTGAAGGCTTACCATGAGTGGAAGCAAATGACAGGTGGCAATGGTGTTTATAAACCGCCTCGATCACCAATTGTGCATTCTGCTGGTAGAATTCACGGGCGAACTCCGGGGTTGGTTTCTTATGAAAGTTCAAGGAAATTAGATATGTCGAGTGGCATCAATAAAACGACGCCCTCAGAGAGTGAAATTAGGAACATTGAAGGTATTTTATTTGGATTACCATTAATTAGGTACTCCTATATCTGCACGAGAATTAGTTTTCTTGCAAATGTGCAATTACTATAAAGACTTGTGGAAGACATTTGTTGAACTATTATTATATATTTATTAATCGTTGTTATATAATTCCACAGATACAATTGCCAAGGCTCTTGCTGAACATATGGTTGATGCAAAGGAGAACATGGACTATAACCTAGTTGCTTCTTATCGTAGCGGAAATCTGGTGTGTGTCATTTCTATTTTTTAGTATAAATATATATATATATTTATATATTCTTGGATTTTGACACTTCAAAGTTCGAAATTTCGCTCATGTTTTTATTTTCTCATTTTAACAGGATTCAGCAAACTTCTTCAAAAAAATTCTATCAAGTTGCTTGGAGGAAGAACTTTTAAAAACATACCCTGAGGTGAGCCATTTATCATTCAAAGTAGCTTGACTTATTACTGAAGTGCATTTACTGGCTTTAGTTGCTGGATTTCGAATGATGAAATTTTTTGCCTTTTTAGTACAAGTTTTACACTAAAGATTATGTCCCACAATTGATATACGAATGACAATTTTGGCTTCTTTTTATTCACAACCAGATGAAATCAAGTAAAATATTTGACCATCTAAGAGAAATAAGTTCTTCACCTATGCATTCCGCATCCGTGCCACTTGCAGATTTGTCAAATCTGAAAAATCGCAAGGTAATTTCTCTTAACAGCGTCATTAAAATTCATTACTGAATTAATTGAATTATTATTAATTGCAAGACTAATATGCGGAGGAGCTCTACTACTTATTCCAATTTATCATAACATGAATGAATTATTTGTCAATAGTGTTGCAGAGCTTGCTTGGAGAAGGGAAGTTGCAATCATTGGAATCTAGTTGAGCAGCAAGAAAAGGAACTTCTGGTAAGCTTCTTTGTTCTTTTGTGGTTCGTTTTTCAATTCTAAATATTATAAAATCTGTAATTTTAAGCTGATCTTGAATGCTCCATAACTGGTTTGCAGAATATTAAGGTGTTGTTATCAAGTGCAAAGCAAGAGGTCGAAACACTCCAAATTCAGCTTCAGAGTGATTTGAAACAACTTGGTATAATAATATTACTTATTATATATCTTAATGTGCTTTCTTTTTATGTGTTTTTAGAAAAATGTTCGCAAAACCGTAAAATTTGAGTCGATCCCTTAGAAGTCATTGTTTGATTAAATGGTTTCAGGAGATCAGGTGGTTGAGATGTCGAATGCTGCTCTCGGTTACCACAAGGCTGTACAAGAGAATAGGAGTCTTTACAACATGGTTCAGGATCTGAAAGGTTAGTTAGATATTGGCAATTAGCTTATGATGTCATCATTTCAATTTACGACATAATCTTGCACATTCCAAGGGCTCACATTGAGCGGCATGACTTCTTACCTAATTTTTTTGTCTTTATGTTAACTTTTATCATCTTATTGCTCCCATTCACCAAAAAAAAAAAATGATAAAAGGAAGTTTACAACAGAACTATATGAACAAAGAGTTCGACGACTGTAAAAATGAAAAAATACTTGCATCCATCTTTTCTACACTATTTTTCGGAAATTTATTTTTTCCTTTTCTCTTCAGGAAATATTCGAGTTTACTGCAGGATTAGACCTGCGTTTAAGCATGAGGAGGAAAATGTTATAGATTTTATTGGACAAGATGGCTGTCTAGTAGTCGTAGACCCTCGTAAACCTGAAAAAGATGGAAAGAAAATGTTCCAATTTAATCGCATATTCAGTCCAACAGCCACTCAAGGTAAGTGAGACTCTCTTATATGTTATTGAAACGGTTTTATCTTCGAGTTTCTTATGTGATAATTATATCTAATCTTTCAGATGAGGTGTTCAGAGACACACAGCCTCTTGTTAGATCAGTAATGGACGGTTATAACGTCTGCATTTTCGCTTATGGTCAAACTGGATCCGGAAAAACACATACTATGGTGAGGTTATTTTGTGTATAGTGCCAAAAAAAAAAAAATTAATAGGATTTACTGTATATTTATTGAAATTATTTTGACAGTCGGGATCAGCTAAGGAGTTGGGAATCAGTTATTTGGCTCTCAATGATCTTTTTGAAATGTCCGACAAAAGAAAAGACGTCACAAAGTATGAAATTCAAGTTCAACTGGTTGAGATATACAACGAACAAGTTCGTGATCTTCTTGCTGAAGATTCAGGCGCTACAAAATATCCTTTTCACAGTAAAAACTTAACGAATGCATGCAATGTATTATATTCTTGATTTTTTTTTTTTTTGGTTAATGTTATATTCGAAGTTGTGTATTTTGGTTTCTTAACTATCAATACATTAGAGATACGAAGTTGTGTCAGTGACAATAACTTGGCTCTTCCAGATGCTACATTGTGTCCCGTGAAGTCCACAGTTGATATCATCAACCTGATGAAACTCGGGGAACAGAACCGTGCCGTTGGTTCCACTGCCGTTAACATTCAAAGCAGTCGTTCACACAGGTCAATTTTCTATAGAGTTTAGACCTTTTTCCTCAAAAGGGTGTGGGTTATTTTTGGGTAATTTGATTTTACGGGTGTCCATGTAATTATCCCTTTCACCAATTATGATTATGGTTTGTTTTTCCATATTTCACTTAAACCGGCTGATTAAGTAAAAGGATAATTACATGCACACCCCTGTGAATCCTGACAACTCGAGGAACATGGTTGGAATTGTAATATATATTTACTGACAAAGATAGAAATTAAATTACTACTTGACTGATCGGATGTTTTTCGTCATTAGAATCTCATGCTAGAGTGTCTGTGTAATTTAGCTTAAAATAGATCTCTTTCTTCGTCCGTGCAGTGTGTTGTCCGTTCATGTGCAAGGTGAAGATGTATCCGGAAGCATACTTCGTAGCTGCCTCCACTTGGTGGATCTAGCGGGTAGCGAACGGATTGATAAGTCGGAAGTTACCGGGGACGGACTCAGAGAAGCTCAGCACATAAACAAATCCCTTTCTTGTTTGGTAGATGTTATGACAGCTTTGGCCCAGAAAAACTCTCATATTCCCTACAGAAACAGCAAGCTCACTTTACTTCTGCAGAACTCTTTAGGTATTATTCTTGAATGTTACAGATATTATTTATTTGTGCAAACATAATTGTATAAGAAACTGGCTAAGATAATATCTTGGGTTTTGTATCTGAATCTCATCCGTTTAGTGAAAAACTTTGAATAGATTAAAGACACCCCTAGGTCAGACCTTAATTACAAAAACACCTCTATGTTTGAGAAATTACGATAACTTGCCCTGTCAGTAAAAGTATATTGTAATATCATTCGCTGTCGGTGAAAGCAGTTTATAATTTCACCTGTCTTTCAAGGGAGTCTTGGTAATTCGCAGGGGCTAATGGTAATTACTTATTGAAGGGTTTGCATGTAATCATCCCAAAACCTTTTAAGCTTTTAGATAAGGTGGTTATTTACCTCCCAAATTTGTCCACTTTGTCACGAATTTGTAACCCTTTGATATGATTCATTGGAAATGCTCGATTATTAAGAAATAATCGTAACACGAAAGATGTGTCCTTTACAGCTTAAATTTGTCGACACTATATACCGATTACTTGTTTTCATGAGCAGGAGGAAATGCAAAAACTTTGATGTTTGCTCATGTGGGCCCGGAAGGAGATTCTTTCGGGGAGACGATGAGCACTTTGAAATTTGCTCAGAGGGTCTCGACGGTTGAACTGGGTGCAGCTCGTGCAAATAAAGAAAGCAGTGAAGTATTAGAGCTAAAGGCACAGGTAAGATGGAGTAACTTTTGCTTCTGTTTCAAGAAAAGACTATAATTTCTTATCATTATGAGATTTCTTAAAATTTTCTGCAGATTGAGAGCCTCAAAAAGGCATTAGGTAACAAAGAAGTCCAAACTCCTCCAATTAGAGCATCAAAAACGCCGTTGGAGAACAATACAAAACAAATACCCGAGCGAACGCCTCCACGCCCAAGAAGGTTAAGCATTGAAAATGGCATCGAAAGGGGGGCAAAAACCTCTTTGGTTAAGCCTAAACAAATTCCTGAGCGAACGCCTCCTCCACGTCCGAGAAGGTTAAGCATCGAAAATAGCACCACTGTGCCGGTAGAGAGATCAATGAATTATGATGACAAACGGGGTGCCAAAACTCCCCCTTCTATGAAACCTCGTTCCCGAAGATTAAGTCTAGAAGGGCCAAGAAATGTGCAAAATCATAGTCGGGTTGAAGATGGAAAGTCGACTTCTAATAAAAAAGATACCATTGTGTCTTCGATGGACTTATCTAATCAAAGGGCTCCAAAAAGTCCATTAACTTCTGCTATAAAGAGTCCGGTGGCAAGGATCGATACAGCGGCAATGAGGGTCCCACTGGCTTTTCAAATTCCGAAAACGCCCGAACCACATATAAAATCAAGAAATGATCATAATATCGTCCCTTCAGAAAATCAGACGCCTAACACGACTACTCATGGAAAAGGATCTCAGATAAGAAAATCTCTTCGAACGACTATTGGCAAATTGATTAACGGGTCGGACAAGAGGTAATTTTTTTTTCATGCTCACTGGTTCATGGAGTCATTCTCATGCAAATTATTTTTTTCTTGTCAAAGTTAGAATATGATTATTAGCAATGGTTTTACGTTGCGTTTCGATTGATTGATTTGGTAGCTAAGGATTTCAAATCGATAATAATAAATCCATGAATTTATTTGACAAATTCTCAATTTCTACGGGTTTCAAATCCTTTAGTGACCATTTTGAATTATTTTTACAACACCGAACTCATTTTAAATCCTTAGCTTCCGAACATACCCTCAAATCCAAATCTTTCATCCCAAACACAACATTTAAGTAATTCACACACATCATGTTATAATCAGTTAAATATTTTGCTCCAAATTGACATTTCTTAATATTATATGAATTTACAGGAACCAACAGAAACCAACTGAAGCAACATCGACTGTGTTCAATAACACAGGCATGATACATGTTGCAAAGTCACCGGTATCATCTAACGCAAGAACCGTGAGGAGACAATCACTAACTGGCATACAACCACCAGAAAGGTCCAGACGGTCTTCAATTGGAGGCGTCTCGACTGATTCATGTGAGTGAGACTAAGAATAGCCTTTTCTTGACACCAAAGATCGACTATGGTCACATATATATTAGTTAACATGAGTATTGGGATAATTAATGCACACACCTCACCTCACCTATTGGATAATTACCATGAAACCCCCGAGGTTTTGCAAATTACCAAAACATTCCTATCAGATAGTGATAACTTAAAAACAAGAGGTGAAATAGTAAATTGCTTCGACTGATATGGACTATAATTATAATATGCTTCCAAGAAGTTATGGTAATTTTTCAAATCTCGCAACATCAGTGTAATGTACTTCTGTTTTTGTGTGCAGGTGGAAATGAAAATAGGAATGCCAAGACACCGCCCTCTCAAGTTCGCGCTTCAGTAAAGTTGACGAAACGCTGGCTATAGAATCGTTAAGTTGTACTTGAAACGGGAAGGTTTTGCTTCGGCTCGAAGCATGATAATAGTAAGAACTTGCAATTGCATTTCGGCACAATTTTGCTTAAATTGTAGGTGCATTGCTGACAAGTTAACTAAAAGTAGAAATAGTTATGCAGTCATTCTTGTACAGACAAAAAATTGAAAGTCTTGATTTTTTAGAATATAAACTGGTTAATGAAAGATATCGTTTTCGATTATGTTTTGCATAGTTCTGAAATTTAATGAAAAACGAATGATTGTGATTATATTAAAATTTACGAATCCTAAAAGTAGAAATAGTAATGCAGTCATTCACAGCATGTGACTAGCACTTGATTTTTTAATTTAAAAGTATTTCATAACCTGAAGCCCATAACTGTGTGTTTCTATTTAAAACAGAGATCTATTTATTCCCCTTTTTCTTGGCGAAAGAGGGCACATTGGATCCAATTTTTTAGGCTTTTGAATCTATAGCAATGAATTAAAAATGAAATGATTTGATAATGGTGACAAATTATGAACCAAGATTAAAAGAGAATTTATCTGATTTGAATTTAGCCAGTGAAGTTTATAAAATTGGTCAAACATATGCCTTAATAAATATGGCTAGTGCACCACATGAAGTCATTTGCAGGTAAACATGTGCAATTATGGAAGTCTAGTAATCTTGTTTAAAAATTACCAATTGTTTGAAAAAAATTCAGAGATCCCCAGAAATTTAGATATCAAGATGATCTCCATTTCCGCATGCATATATAAGGGTGGCTCCATATATGTGTGTTTATCTGTGGGGTGGAGATCGACCGTACTTTGAGATTTCGAGAATCACACCCACAATAGGTGTGTCGCCGATTTGTTTTAATTTTGTTTCTTACGTTACATAAAGAACATATTTGCTTATTCAAATGTCCCTTAAATTTGAATTGTTGCACCTCTTTTCACTAATCTTTTGATAAGGACATAAATAATATTGTCATAGTCTGATCCTAAATTAATAACCATCTAACCCAAGACCAGTTGGTCAAATGTTATCCACCTCCCATTTTATGTAAGAGGTCTTGGGTTCGAATCCAGACTACCACAAATTGTGGCTCTCCTCTCCTTTATGGAATTAAATAGTCTTTATGACTCAGTTAAAAATTATCAACCCGAGTTTGTCGGGCTAGATATGTAGGGTATATATTCCCTAGAATTAAAAAAAAATTAATAACCATCTAGTTTTCTTAAATAGAAAATCTAATCACTATAGATCCTTATAATTATTAATTTTCTGAAAAAGAATGTTGATTTCGAAGGAAGGATAATACTTTTGACTTCTACGTTTTTTCATAAAAAAAAGTCAAAAAAGACATCTTTTATGGATTGGCGGATACGAAAAATGTAAAATCAAATGTTTTTTTTTTTTTTTTGGCCTTATGATTAGAAATATCCACATCTTACATCATTTTCATGTTTGGAACCCTTCCTTGAATTTAATTCCGTGCACGACATTTCCATCCCATCTAACACTTCAAAAAGTGTTTATCCACAAGTTCGGAAGTTTTTCCTCAAGTAGAAAATTTGGTCATATGAAAATACAAACATAACTAAATTATACATATACCTTTACATTTTCTAACGTCGTTCTTTGTATCCCTAAAGCTACAATTTCCGAACAATCGCAATTGAAACTCGCATAAAACCTACTATAAAGATTTGTCGTCTTAGAACTGCCTAAGAATCACTCGTTTTCTGCTAAGTCGTTCATAGTTGTATTAAGCCAACGAATTAGAGAAAATTTATTAATTAAGGGGCGGTTTGGCCCCACTGTTAGAGCTCCCAATACTACATACTTCAATCAAGCACATATACAAGTCCATAAAAGAGTATGACAATTGACAAGTTTTTCACCTTAACTACTATTTGATGTACAAAATGATAATACACTAGTCTTTTTACAACCACCTTCTGATTTACAAAACTATCCTAAAGAATGTATATGAAAGAATGCTCAAAGAATACAAAAGATTTACTGCGATAGACGACGTAAACGTCCGTTCTTCCTAGCAATGGTGTAGTAATAGGCGCGAAGTAAGCGCTTCTGAAATCTTCTAAGATCCAACTTCACTGTTTGTCGATCAAGATAGATTTTCTTCGTAAATTCCCATCCCTTTCGGTTCACACTACTAGGATCCATTAATATGGGATCATTCTTATCATAATCATCATACAACGAGCTCTCTTTAGGGAGGATTTTGTAGCCAATGTATCTCAACCCTAATTTTCCGGCCGGTTCGCCATAGTATGTCTCGGCCGCCCAATCTGTACCTAGAGGTACCACTTGGATGAACACCGAACTGGGCTTCATGAAGAGGAAATGAGTCATGGCTGCACCGTGGACCCCAACCATAACATCGCTCGAGTTAAGGACTCGATAGATTTTGGCAAGCTCGTCCGTTCTCTGGGGCCTCAAAACTTCCACTTGAAAACCAA
Organism: Buddleja alternifolia; assembly: GCA_019426215.1. Taxonomy (NCBI): domain Eukaryota; kingdom Viridiplantae; phylum Streptophyta; class Magnoliopsida; order Lamiales; family Scrophulariaceae; genus Buddleja; species Buddleja alternifolia. Next base: position 2,307,100 of record CM033401.1, read on the forward strand.
CGCCTTCCGCAATTTTCACTAACGAATCTTCGTTGGTTATCGCCCTTGAACCGTTCCTAGACACTATAACCATCTTAGGTTTAGTCTTATCCCATTTTTCTGTTTTTGCCCTAATCGGATTGCCCAATGACGGTGATGCTGCCTCCAATTCACGTTCCTCATCCTCAATGAGACTTCTAATACGAGGCCAATAGGCTCGGTCTAGAAGCTCGTGAAAATCTCTTACCGTCTTATTACCTTCCATTAGCCTAGCATCAACCGTAAGCTCATTGTGTATTCTCAAACCGACAATGGCTTCAGAGAAGCAATGGACCCTTTTGTCCCCGGTAAAATCTATAGGCGGAAAATCCGAGAGCTCCGAGAGTATGTCACCATACTTTGTGATCCACCAATTATGATACTCAAGAATGACGAAAATGACCTTCTTGTTGAAACGTTGAGAAGTGATATATAGAGGCAAAATCCCATCATTGAATTCGTGGTAAAGATTACCGGTATACCCTCCGGTCGAGAAGAACACCGCGGGGACATCATGGTAGATGTCACACTTGTGCTGAACGCCCGAGCCTCGTTTAGCAACAAGGGCTAATTCATCAATTGTGTTCATCACACTTGTTTCCCATTTTCGGGTGTATGGCTTAATCTTTTCGTGCTGGATCGCCTCTGCCTCATCATCACCGTTGATATCATATAGGCTCGACACATTGTTGTATAGAACGATCGACAATGAGGCGGAGTGAGTTCTTACGTCCCCTTTCATTATACATACGTCGGAACGGATGCTATTTCTATCGCAACAAATAGTGCCTGCATTAAGAAGATTCATTTGTTAAAACTCTCAGAAACACTATAGCAGAACAGAAGAAAAAGTTTGTAGTTATAATGTTATTAGCCTCATAACCATAATAATTAAGGGATATGATCATCCTACCCCACAATAATAGGACCCCAACTCCCGCCCCAATTCCCCATTTCACGCGTTTAAAAAGACTGGAAAAAACAAATTCAATAGAGAAAATGAAATTGAAGTTCACAAAACAATCTCAGAATGGAAAATTATATTAAAAAAGGGACAATTAAAATATTAGTCCCAAAGGGCGGGGCTTCTTGCAATTCTAGTCTCACTGTTTACAAATTTGCAAAATCAGTCCGCTAGTATGCATTTCTTTGCAATTTTGGTCGCATCCGTAAAAAGTTTGGATGGAATTACGTGTGTGCAGTGCACGACCTGTTAAATTTATTACTAATCACATGCACAAGTGATCAAACTAACGTTTTCCTTCTATTATTAACCGTAGGGACTAAAAATGCAACAAAATGCATCATATGAGACTAATTTTGTAAATTTGTAAACAAACAGAACTAAAATTGCAATAAGCACTATCCTTTGGGACCTAGTTGGAAATGGTGGGGAGATTTTTTTTTAAAAAAAAGGCTAAATTTTGGTTTAAACAAAAATAAATGCTACAAAAATAGAATACAACATCAAAGTGAATCTTTTCAAGTCATTTTAAAATCAGTTCCAATATTAGAAATTTTGATTGATTGGAAAATATAAATCAAATCTTTACTATTTCATCCATATATAACAACAGCAAAAACCCACACCACCTTTATAGTTTCTTCCCAACACACATAAAAGATCGTGAAATACACTTGGGTTCGACCGAGCCGGACGCACGCTAGACTTCAAAGATTCAAAAAACAGAGTACTCACCTTTAGAAACAGAGGAACAGAGGTAACCATTTACACCACTTCCATAAACCCCATATGAATCTGCAAAAAAACAACAACAAAACAAGTATAAACATCCATAAATCAACATTTAATCCAACATAAACGAAAGGAATATATATATATATATACATATAAAAGAGACTTACAGAGCAAGGAGAAATTGGAGTGGAAGAACAGAAACAGAGTTACAGCTAAAATCAAGCTACAAAAAATTATAGACACGTAAACGAAAAACAAAAAGTTGGGTTTTGTTTTTCTGATGTTGTAAAATGATTTAACACGGATTAAACCAAAAGGGTCTAAGCATGATTCTTCATCTTCATCGATTGTTGAGTATTCTTTGTTTTTCTTCCACTGGTTATACATATTTTTCTTCTGATACTTAACCATTTTCTTACAGATGAAGGCAGAGATTTGTATGTATAGGTGTAAAGGGGAGAGCTTTATATTGTAGAGAGAGAGAGAGAGAGAGGAGGTAAGATGGGTTGTCTGGTGAGGTTAAGGGGAAGGTGTTTGTGCCTTTCTGGGGTGGCTCTCTCTGTTTTATTCTTGGGAAGAGAGAGAGAGGAGACAGAGAGAGGGAAAGAATCTAATGTTGTAGACTATAGTTGTAAAAGGAAAGTAGGCATTATACATACATATATATATATATAGTCTCTATACTTATCAAAAGATTTATTTAAAAATTAATAAACTTTATGTATTATATATATATATATAAATATTTTATTTATAGATTTATATTTTGAGATCCTGGTACAAAATGGTTAGCTGGCCATGATATTTCCTTTTTGAATAATGTCATGTAATAACTAATAACACATTAATGATTTTGATTAGGCAAAAATAATGTACTATTAAATTGGAGGAATAAGTTGTAAGGGCAAATAGATTGTTTTTGTTCAAAATAATAGATTGTTTTTGTTCAAAATAATAGATTTTTTCCATTATTGAGCTGATTTCACCTTTTTCACTGTGATATTTGGACGGGCTGTGAGGTAACGTTGAAGATGCATTTAAGCATTATTGCATGGCTTCGGTAACACATTTGAAGTAAATGAGTATCAAATATTTTTTCCTTTTTTTTTAATTTTTAGTTGTTATTTAGAGTATCGAATCTCGTCTCCACACAAGACTTCTAATCTCTTAGCCGAGAATTTTAATTTCTCATATGAAAGTGTCAGTCATTTGATTTAACTATTGGCACAAGATTTAAGATCCAAACAAAAATTTGTTTTTCGTAATTTTAATTCTTATATGGTATGCAATTATATCATGTGTATTTTGCTTTTCACGAAAAAAAATTCAAAAGCAAATTTAACTCAAATATATATAATTCAATCGTAGTTGAAGTAATTAATACGGGTAATATCTTTATCGTATAACTTATGTATAATTCGAAAAGATTCAAAAATTCATTTAATTACGCTGGATATGATCTAAAACGAATTTTTATGTAATTTGAATCATTTATAGTAGGAAAAAAAAAAACAAAAAAGAAAACTCCAAGGAAATGTGTAATTTACTTGAGATGATAGTCAACAATCTATTTGTTAAATAATATAATTCAAAAAAGGATTTTAATAATATAGAATTATTAATTCTTTTTAGGCATGTGGAAGAGGGTTCAACGCGTTAGTGGATAATGGAGACTAAAGACGTCTCCGAATAACCCAGCAAGGGACAGCTAATGCATTTGAGGCATTTTTTAATTTTTTAATATTTTATAGATCATTCTTGGAATTAGATATAAATTTTAAAAAAAAAATCTCGAGGGAATAAAAGAGATAAAGAAAAAATAATAGAAGGAACGAATATTGAAAAAAATTTGTACCCAAGTGTCTAAATTTCTTGTTTTTCCGCTAATCGTATTATTGAAATTTACTCAGAGATCACATTAGAATTACAATTGTTTGTATATAATAGATTTTGTGTTGGTTTCAGTATGAAAATAATTGTGATTGTTCCGTTATTTAGAACTTCGGAATTCTTTTTCTAAATGTTATGTTTGGATTAATATTTGGAATTGAAATACACTTGGGAAATGTGTGTCTAGAGTTTGATAATAAGATGATGATCAAAAAAAAAAAACAAGAGTTTGATAATAAGATTCTTCATTTTGTTATGTAACGATAAATTAATTGGATTATTGAATGAACTAAATCTCATTGTTTTAAAATGTTTTTGGTTTGATGTATTAAATGTCATCTCCCTAAAATAAAACTTTTTTTCTAAGTTGGATGTGTTTAAGGGAAAATATATATTTTTTTATATAAAAATATATAGTATTATATATTCTTTTTTCATTTATTAGAGTTCATTTAATTTTATATCATGAAAACATTGTACTACGAAGTTTATAAATATGGAAAATGTTAAAAGAAAATTAATTGAATTTTCTCGGTTTACACGAGATTGATATTCTTTTGAAAATCAAAAGGTATCAATAAGTCAACAAGAAATTCAGAGAATAATTCAAAAGTTTTTCAGAAAGAAAATATTGTTTTGCCTATGACAAATTTTATCACATAATGATATGCTGACTATGTGTTTTGGTGCTGATTAATTGTGAACTAAGCATTCAAGTTATAGGTGAAGCGATTAATTATTTTACTTAATATTTCTAGAAACTTTGAAGAGTTTGAATTAGGTACGAAACAAATTGGCTGGCTAGTCTAGCTGCAATTATCCAAAAAAAATTAAGAAACAATATTGAAGCATTTAGTTTAAAATAGTTAAAGGTTCGTCTAAGATTAATTTGTTTGTAAAACATGAGAGATTAAATTTGAATACCTTTTCATTATGCAGTAAATAGTTTGAAGTTTGATTCAAGCATCTGTAAAAGTTATTAAAAATGAAAATGCTTTACAAGATTAATCGACTCTCGAATTCGGGTTAGTGAATACTTGTTGGAGTTCAATTCAATTAACAAGTATACCGAAATCATAAAAACTTTTCAACTTGATGAAAGGCATGTGTCACTCAACCAAATAGCTTATTACATATGTTTTTATGATTTGGACTAAGGGGATTCGGCGAACCTAAATATGCTATTAATTAGTGTATGTCATATGAAAGGTATATATACCACTAAAAATGATCCAACACATGTTATAATAATTGTCACGTAATTAATTTAATGTCATAATAGATCAAGATTGTCAAAATATGCATGGAATTTAGCTATATTATTAACTATCTTACACTTTTTTTTTAATCAACAAACTATTTATATTTTTCATCAAAATCAAATATATATATATATATATATACATGCTATATTTATATATTTCGTTGGGGTTGGGTTTTTCTAATATCGAACTTCTTATTTAATCTTCAATCTTAGACGAGAATCTCGAGATAATACAAGAATATAATAATAGTATTTTAAATCTACAACATAAAGCAATAGGAAAGAGTGACACTGTGAACAGTAGGTTTAGCAGTCCAAGGCTACTAATGAATACCAGAGGATAAAGGGATGAATTATATTATTGCCTCTTAGAATTAAATATTGATTTACTTCTATATATAATAAAAAATTAGTTTGAGATTAATCTAACCCGCAGAATATTGATCAATGCAACCTATTAACAGTCTCAAAGAGTTGGCCGAATTGGTTTGGTAGGTTATATCCTACCAAGATAACTTGGGATCAATTCGCTATGTGGTCATGAGCCCGTCGTACAGGGTATTCTTAGCGCCGCTTAACCCCTTTATGTGGCTTGCAGACTATTGCATAAGGGCGGGGTTTACCCAAAGCGCGCACCTTCAGGTAGTGGCTGCAGGTTCCCTTATAAACAAACAAAAAAAAAAAACGCAACCTATTAACACATTAGAAAACAAGCATTGTTGATTCGTTTTGATGTCTTTTTTACTTTATATTTTGATTTAGGTCGATTCTATAGGTTGAACTAACTCAAACAAGGTGACCTCGTTTACAAACCAAATGTATCTCTATTCCAAATAAAAATTGCACTTGGGGTTAACCAAGCTGCCTATGTACCTCTGATGAGAACAAATCTAAACGTAATTCCAAATTTAAGTATCTTTCCAGTATTAAGGCGAATGTTCATATATGAATTTACTCGAATTTATATGATAGGATCGTACTGTCAAGTCTGTAGACCAAATACTGATGATATGACACAAGCTTCATAGTATTATTGATTGCCTAGCCTCCAGTCCCGGACTTTCCATAAATGATTGCATTTATAAATTTTCAATACTGTACAGACGATAATTAGACAAATGTGACATCTCTATTGGATGAGTGACACATGTAGTTAGTAGATGGCTCAGATGAAGCCTCATGGGGTCGGGTCATGTGTTGACCTAACCGGAGCTATTAAAAATAAGCAGATCTTGTAGTGAATAGTAAACATGGATTCTTTTGGGATCTCACAATATCTGTATATACGAGATGATGAGCCTGGTCTAGAGATATATTTAACTATATCATATTTATTCAAGTTCACATTGAAGCATATATGCTTTGGATCAAGGATTATGATTCCACATTCCCTTTCCACACTAACATGTTAATTTGGCATCTCAAGCATATTATTTGATGTTTTATAATTTAATTCACATCAATAATCTATTTTTGCTTGCACATTTCCCTTTTTTTTTAAAAGAAAAATCGGTCTTATATGTCATTCAATTGAAAGTTTACAACACCTGAAACAATACAATTCATATCGACTCAAACGATGTAGTAAGAACATCTGAAACAACAACTATCAAGTTCTTGAAAATAACAAATTTTAAGAACTCACAAACGAACACAAGAAAATTCTTGTGCAACTCCTATTCAAGGAGAAATGAAACTCTTATTCGTGAGTGAAAGCAAACTCTCATATGAGAGAGAAAGTAAAATACTAAACAAAATATCTAAAATGATATATAAAAACTTAAGTATCACCTGTCTTCATTTCGTCAGATTTGTCTTTGTTTCTTTAGATACAACTTGAAGAAGGGTGCTCCAACCCAACCCGCCGGCGGTGCTGGTAACAGTGGTGAAGTAGACGACTGTTTCACCAAGTCATTGCCGACGAAGGAAAATAGAAGAAAAAAGAAAATTAGGGTTTAGAGAGAGAATGGGGGAGAGAGGAGAGAGGCTATTAGAGTGTTTTTGTACTCCTAATTCCTCTGCTTGCACATTTCCCTTGTGTATATGTTGTTTAAGTGGACAACATGAAATTCTTGTGAAATCGTCCGCATTAACTATGGACGATTTATCAAAATATGGATGATACGAGTATTCGATACATGAATTTGACTAAAATAACTATTGGTAAATTTAGAGAGAGAAAAATTAACGTAATATCTAGGATAATAGGACCTATAGACATATAACTTTTAATAAATATGATTATTTATTTTACCTACTTAGCCATAGATATATTTAGTCATATAATCTACTATAGTAGTATTAGAAAATTAATTACCTCAACCAAAGATTATGGAACCTCATAGCATATAAAATAGGTTAATTAATATTTTGTTGGCCTGAGTTTATCTTGAGTCGTCCGTGAAAGGTTCACCCAATATTATTTATTATAAAGAATGTAATTATATGTATATATATATATATAAATATTATAGAGATTGTGATAGTAAAAATCACCTAATTTATTTTGAACCAATATTCTAAAATCAGTCTAATAAACTCGATGTAATTATATGTATATATATATATATATATATATAAACATTATAGAGATTGTGATAGTAAAAATCACCTAATTTATTTTGAACCAATATTCTAAAATCAGTCTAATAAACTCGATCTGTAATAGAATAATTCAGTAAATTGGAAGTGGAGAAATTAAAAGTTGATTAATTGAGATCAAAGGCATGGGGCACACTTTAAATCAAAGGGGCTTAAAAGCCAACGTTGGCGGCGTCATTTAACCCTGCATATTTTCATTCATTCACGCACACACTTAAAAGGTGACAACTTTTGCACAAGATGCGATAATTTTGTCAAACCTTTTCTTTTCCTTGTCTAGGAAAAATGACCAAATAAGATATAAAAGTGTATATATATATTTTTTATGTTTTTTTATTTTTTTTAAAAGTGCGTATATATACATATATATATGAAAAATAATAATTAAGAAGTTTTTGGACTCAAAATTTACGTATTATTATGGTTATTATAACAAAGTTTATAGTCTAATTATATGAATAATTATGATTGTTTACAATTTTTCATATCTTATCCATTTTAAAAAATATTTTGATACTTAATACCAAATTAAAATTCTTATTACAATTCTAATAATTTGGAATTCCAAAGCAAAAAGGATTTTTTTAATATATATAATAATAAATTAATTGATCTCTAACCTACCAAATCAAAGATAATTTTGTCCAAAGAAGTATTGATTCTTAGTTGTTGGGGTTTCCCGAAAGAAAATTGGTGGACCAAGTACTTTGGATTAGAATTATTTTTGTTAATTTTTTAGATATTAAAAATTCTTTTAGATTGATTCTAATTGCATTAATGCACTTTGAAACCCAAAGTAAAAAGAAAAAAAAAAGATATACATACATGATATAGAATATATTAGTAAAATAATTAAACACATTAGGGCGCCTAGGTGAGAAAATAGGCATCACACAGTCACACTTATTGTCATCGTCGAACTATAAAATGTGTAACAAAATATTGGTCATAATCGATAAATGCAAGGGGCGTAAGGTCAAACCCCAGCAGCTTTGGCCCTTCACAATTGACCAGGAAAAAACAAACAAAAATAATGCCCATTTTCTTATTTGGATAAAGTGTTGTCAACAAGATAAGGGTTACATCTATAGAGAGATATATCGAAGAGTCAACACAGATCAATCGAAAAATAAAATTTATTAAAGTTGCTCTAATATTTTCTTTTTCTTTTTCTTTTTTACTATTAAATCATTCACTACTAGTCCAATGACAAAAATTGACCATGGTTTAAACTTTAAAGTATCGGGAGTTCTATGAATGAGGATATTATCAGTTTGATGTTCAAAGTGAAGACAAAAGATTAATCCTTTAAAGTATTATTAATCGCAATTGTGGACATTTTTGTTGACTTTTTTTCTTTTGTAAAACTCGAACTCAAGAAGTTTTTCATAAACAATTAAGGTCTCTTTCACTCAGATCAATTTCAGTGTCATTTGTGGATAGTTCTATCATGCACGGGACTAATGGTCCCTATCCATAATTTATCGTTGATTGAGAGCGGATTTATGTGTATTAACAACCCTACATTTTCTTTTTGAATGTTTCATTACATGATACATCATAAATATTAAATGCTCACAATCGATAATCAACTCGAAACTATTATAACCAGCTAATAACTATTACAATCAGATAACAATTATTATAAAAGTAGAGACTGAACAAGACGTTGTTGATGGGAAGTTTAACTCAAGACCTCTATCATTTTGGGGTCTCAATTTCACCAGTAAACTAGACTTTATCAACATAATAATTTTGTACCTAACTGAGAATGATAGATCAAAAGCAATGATCCCGTTTTACCATAGAATTTCCCATCATTTGCAATTGCATTTAAAGAAATTGAGAAATAAGTGACCAAGATGGTAACTGACCAATTGTATAATGGTGAGAACTGACCAATTCGTCAGCTGGAAAATTCTGCAGCCAATCAGCATCACAAAAACGACCGTTACAAGTGGAAGAACTCCTTTTGGCACGATATATATAATGATTGAAATCAAATTCCCAATCCCATTTTTATCTCACAACAGCCAATCAAAAATTGCATGTGACAGGGATTCACATGAATTGTACTACAACTACTACGACGTTTTTCTTTTTCCTTTTTCCTTAGATTAGGGTACATCAGGCGAAATTGATAATGGCTTACCGTCGTAGAGTATTCTTTTCGTCAAAATTTATTAAGACATATAACCAATCATGATCGTCAGAGACTCGGAACCCTATCAACATACTAGAAAACAAACTTTTGTCACCACTAAATTAAATCGTAAAAGTTGGCCAATTTCATCTCATAATGCACTGATATAAAGTGGTGGTAGTAGTGAATGTGATATGAACTCGTAATATTCATGTAGGACCTAACCAGTAATTTAATGTGCTTATAGTGGTATTGCAACATGTCTTAGGCCTGTACATGCGTTGTTATCTTCAATTTATGATCATTTTTTACAATGAATATAGGTTCAAATCATTTTTATGAGCTTTAAGATGGGACTCAATATTGTATATTATAATGGGATTTACGTAAGTTCATAAACATTAACTATAATTATATTAGGACTTAAAACTCAAAAAATTCTAAGAATCACACTTATAGATTGTCTTCCATCGAAATTTATTATATTTCGTAGAGTTTTAGCTTTTAATTTCTTCAATTCAAACACACACGTAGATTATCAACAAAATTTATGTTCAAGTAATTTTAACACATTTATGTGCTTTTATTCTTTTTTTTTCTCAATGAAATAGATGGTTCCACTTCTAACCAAATTTTGATAGTTATTGACGTAAAAAGGAAATGTACATAAATTGATGCCCTTTTCTAGCAAAATTGCAAACAAATCTCGAGTAATAAAATAAATTTTACGCGTTATTGTATAATCTCTAATTTGGTCTTCCCCTGGTCTAGTGTATATTCCATATTTCAACATACCATCACTATTAGCAAAAGTGATTCTCAGGGGTTTCTCATATACAAAATCCTAATATGATCATGTTCGTATACATATTCCAACTATTCGAGATTTAAAAATTCGAAAGCTCTTGTGAAAGACTCGGCAATTTGATTCCTAAAGTGGAATCCTTGCCCATGCAAACATTTTCAATTCAAAGACCTAAAGCCCATTAAAGGCCCATTAAATACATAATGATCATATATTATGTGGGTTATCCATGTTTGGAATAGAAAGGTAAGTTATGATAGACTCTGGCCGGGCCTTATTTATCGAAGTTTTCTCTTCTTTTATATATATATGGAAAATATCACTTATAGTCCCTAACCTATTACATTTGTCTCACTTATGTCTTTAAACTAAAGTTTGCTATATTACCAGTCCAAAAATAATAATTTCGTCTCACTTTAATCCTTTCCGGTGGATTGTGAACGGAACTGTCAGTTTTTTTTGGTTCCCGAAGTGTCAAATTTGTATCACTTTGGTTCCTAAACCCAAAAAAAAGAGAAAATTTCTGTTTTTGGCAATTTTACAATTTACCTTATGTTAGTTATTATTATTTAACTAATATACTTATAGGTAATGATGTCGAATAGAAGGATAAAAAATTATATATATTAATAATTAATTCCTAAATAAAAAAATTAAAAACTACCTTATTTTGATTGTTATTATTTAGCTAATATATACTAATAGTCAATATCTAAATAAAAGATAAAAATAATTAGTTTTTTACTCATTAAATAATTAAAAGATTGCTTAATCATTCAATTAATTATGCTAAATAAATAAAAATAAAAAAATCACAAATTAAAAGATAAGTATAATTGAGTTATAAAAATTTCTATAATAAGATGAATATTTTAACAAGATAAGTAAAAATTTATTAACTAATAATTAATTAAATATTTATTACAATAAGAAATTAATTATGTATTATAGAATAATAACAATCTAATTACATTTTTATTGGAAAACATTAATTATGATCTCAGCAAATGATATTCGTTAAGAATAGAAAATAAAGGAAAACAAACCATAAAAAAAGGAAAAAGAAAAGCATGATATTCGTTAACTGTCATCTCCACATATTTAGACATGTACTTTGTATTATGAACTTTGGTCGCTTCTAAAGCAAAAAACCCACTAACAATCTAGTTTTTCACAATGAATGCTAGAAAAATTAATTTTGTAATTAATTTATATATGCTATGTTGAGAAAGGACATTTATACGTATAGTTTTGTACAACTGTGCATGAGGTTCCTATGTTTGATATATATTATCTAAATAATAACAGTTAAAATAAGGTAGTGGTTTGTATTCTTTAATTTAGGAATTAATTGTTAATAGATAATTAATTTTTATCCTTTTATGAGATATTAACTTTAAGTATATACTAATTTATATTAGTTAAATAATAACACATAAAGTAAGAATGACAAAAATGCCCATAACCCTTAAAACACATTAATTATAATTTTCAAAATTTAAATAAGAGCAAAACACTATCAAGTTGTAAATGTTTTCTTTACTGTTTTATATCAAAGTTAGTCGATAATTGTATCATCCACAAAACGAAGTATATAGTATGTTAAAGTCAGAAAAAAACTATCATAATATAAACCAACGAAAAGGAAAATTCAACTTGAATTTACTTCAATTTGACTTCATATTATCACCTAAAAATCATATTAAATCTTTCTTTAATCAATGAAATACATCAACAACAATTACACATGAAAAAAATGCTCAAGAAAACTTTGCTTCTATTTTATGAAAACATAACATTAATTAATGCATATAGATAGTCAAAGTATATGAGTACTTCATATTTGAATACACAAAAAGGTACAAAATATATTTCTTCGTGGTTCATATTGTACAATTTAATGCTCAAGTAAAAGCATGTATTTTACACTATTATTGATGTTTCTTTTTCCTTTTATGTTAAGCATCATTATACAGTTCATAAATCGAACAAAGAGAAAATATTATATTAATTCTTATAGGAAAGGTACATGGTGGAAAAAAGATATATGAAGTATAATGATCTAATAGATATATATATATATATATATATATATGTTATGAAATAAACTCAAATATTATGAAATTGAGAGAATAAAATGAGAGAATTAAGTAGAGAACTCTTTTATTGATATTCTTGTGTGTATTTACAATACAATGTCATTGCCTATTTATAGGCACAAAACTAGAATACCAAAAGTTTATTACCTAAAGAGTAAATTATATTTACTCATGATGGAAAATGAAAAGTCACGGAGATGAAGAGTTTTTGGGAGATGAGTAGACATAATGATTAAAGTTAAGTGGCCATAAAGAACTTGGAAGATGAATAGACACCACAAGTAATGATTAAAGTTGAGTGGCCAACAAATTGGGAGATGAATAGACATCCACAAATAATTATTCATAATACTCCCCCTTGGATGTCTATCACTTAAAAATATGCCTCGTTAAAACCTTACTAGGAAAAACCCAATGGGACAAAAACCTAGTGAAGGAAAAAGAGTACATATCAATACGCAATCAGATGCTGCCTCATTAAAAACCTTACCAGGAAAACCCAGTGGGAAAAACCTTGGTTAAGGGAAAAAGAGTGCAGCGCGTATTATCTCCCCCTCATGACAATATCAGTCAAGATCTTTAAGTCTACGTACTCCAATATTGTAGACTAGTTTTTCAAACGTTGCTGTGGGAAGTGCCTTGGTGAACAAATCAGCAAGATTATCACTGGAATGGATTTGTTGAACATTAATATCACCATTCTTCTGAAGATCATGAGTGAAAAAGAACTTTGGTGAAATATGTTTTGTTCTATCTCCTTTAATGTACCCTTCTTTCAATTGTGCGATACATGCGGAATTATCTTCATATAAGATCGTCGGGATCATTTTTCCAGAAGATAAACCACAAGTCCCTCGAATGTGTTGAATCATGGATCTTAACCAAACACATTCTCGACTTGCCTCATGAATAGCCAAGATTTCTGCATGATTAGATGATGTGGCCAATATAGTTTGTTTCATAGATCGCCATGAAATGGCTGTGCCACCACATGTAAATAAATAGCCCGTTTGTGAACGACCATTATGAGGATCAGACATATATCCAGCATCTGCATATCCAACCAATTCGGACTTGGGTACATTTGAATAAAACAAGCCCATATCGATTGTTCCTCTAAGGTAGCGGAGTACTTGTTTAACCCCATTCCAATGCCTTCGTGTAGGAGAAGAACTATATCTTGCTAATAGATTAACAGCGAATGCTAAATCAGGTCGAGTATGACAAGCAAGATACATTAGTGCACCGATTGCACTTAGATATTGTACTTTAGGGCCAAGTAGTTCTTCATCACTTTCTCGAGGTCGAAAAGGATCTTTGTTCACATCTAGTGACCTTACGACCATCGGGGTGCTCAATGGATGTGATTTATCCATGTAGAAACGCTTTAGCACCTTTGATATATAAGCGTCTTGATACATAAAAATTTCATTATTTAAATATTCAATTTGCAACCCAAGGCAAAATTTTGTTCTTCCAAGATCTTTCATCTCCAATTCTTTCTTTAAGCAATTAACAGTTTTTGAAATCTCTTCAGGAGTTCCAGCGATATTTAAATCGTCAACATAAACTGTAATTATAACAAACTCATTTCCAGATCTTTTCATGAAAATACAAAGACAAATTTGATCATTCTTATATCCTTCCTTCAACAAATATTCACTGAGACGATTATACCACATTCGTCCAGATTGTTTCAGTCCATACAATGACTTACTTAATTTAATTGAATAATGTTCTCGAGAACTTGAATTATATGCTTCAGGCATATTAAATCCTTCAGGGATTTTCATATATATATATATATATATCATTATCAAGCGAGCCATACAAATAGGCTGTAACAACATCCATTAGACGCAAATCAAGTTTTTCATGCACTGCCAGACTTATTATATAACGAAAAGTAGTTGCATCCACCACAGGAGAATCAGTCTCCTCATATCTATGCCAGGTCGTTGCGAAAACCCTTGGGCAACAAGTAGTGCCTTGTATCTTACAATTTCACTTTTTTCTCATTTCGTTTTCGCACAAATACCCATTTGTATCCTACTGGCTTTACATCTTCAGGTGTACGGACTACAGGTCCAAAACTTTTACATCTTCAGGTGTACGGACTACAGGTCCAAAAACTTTTACATCTTCAAGTGTACGAACTACAGGTCCAAAAACTTTTCGTTGGTTCAAGCGAGTTTAACTTTGCCCTCATTGCGTCTTTCCATTTTGGCCAATCATTTCTTTGTCGACATTCATTAACAGACTTTGGTTCTTGATCCTCATTATCATTCATCATATTTAGCGCTATATTATATGCAAATTTATCGTCAACGTTGACTTCATTTCGATTCCATCGATTCTCGTTCATAACATAATCTATTGAGATCTCATTATTTTCACAATTTTCAGGTACCTGAGGTTCATCTGGAACCGAAATATTAGTTATGACTGGGGACTCTTCTGGAGTTATTTTATCCTCGATTAGACTATCTTGATTCTTAGCTCCTTTTCTTTTTCGAGAATGACTATCTTGGGAACCGATAGGTCTGCCACGCTTCAGGCGTGCAGTAGACTCATTACTTTGACCTTCAGGGACAACAATTCTTACTGGAGCATTAACAGCTGGTACATGTGACTTAGTCACTTTTTTTAGGTCAGTAAATGCGTCTGGCAGTTGGTTAGCTAAACCTTGCAAGTGAATTATCTTTTGAACTTCCAGTTCACTTTGTTTTGTTCGAGGATCAAGATGAGATAAAGATAGTTCATTCTAACTAATTTTCTTTTCCAGCTGCTTATTTTCTCCCCCTAATGTTGGGAAATCTGATTCATCAAAATGACAATCAGCAAATCGAGCCGTAAATAAATCTCCAGTCAATGGCTCTAGATACTTTATTATCGATGGAGACTCGAATCCAACATATATTCCCAATTTCCTTTGAGGACCCATCTTAGTGCGTTGTGGTGGAGCAATTGGAACATATACCGCACATCCAAAAATTCTGAGATGAGAAATATTTGGTTCCTGACCAAAAACCAAGTGTAATGGGGAGAACTTATGATAACTTGTTGGCCTTATGCGAATAAGTGCTGCTGCATGCAAAACAGCATGTCCCCAACAAGAAATAGGAAGTTTTGATCTCATAAGTAAAGGTCTTGCAATTAACTGCAGACGCTTAATAAACGATTCTGCTAGACCGTTTTGTGTATGAACATGTGCTACAGGATGTTCAACATCAATTCCAATAGACATACAATAGTCATTGAACGTTTTTGGAAGTAAATTCACCCGCATTATCAAGGCGTATCTTCTTAATTGGATAATCAGGAAAATGTGCTCGTATTCTAATCAATTGAGTAAGCAATCCCGCAAACGCCAGGTTACGAGTTGATAACAAAGATACATGTGACCATCTTGTTGATGCATCAATTAAAACCATAAAATATCTAAATGGTCCACACGACGGGTGTATTGGTCTACAAATATTTCCTTGAATACGTTCCAAAAACGTAAGAGATTTACTTCCTACTTTTGTTGTTAATAGTCGAATAATCAACTTTCCTTGTGAACAAACAGCACATGAGAAATCATTCGATTGAAGAATCTGCTGGTTCTTCAATGGATTCGCATCATAATTGATCCGGGATGGCCCAACCGGTCATGCCAAACAACAAACTTATTTTGATTTGTAAACTTCTGGTTTACGATAACATGTGTTTCAATATTAGATACATGCGTGTAGTACAAACCGGAAGACAATGCTGACAACTTTTCCAATATACATTTGTTACCAGATATTGTATTAATGATGTAAAGATACTCAATATTGCCATCACTTGTTGTCTCAATATGATATCCATTTCGGCGGATATCTTTGAAGCTTAGTAAATTTCTTTGAGACTTGGTAGAATATAATGCTTCATCAATATAAAATTGCGTTCCTCCGAGTAACAATATATTAGCTCTGCCGGAGCCTTCAATTAACTTTGCACTACTCGATATAGTACTAACATTGGCATCTTGCATTACTAAATAAGAGAAGTATTTTTTATTCTTGAGGATGTTGGCAAATTTATAAAAGACAAATTTATAAATAATTACTTCATTAATGAAAACTTATAAAATTTGTTATGATTACTTTCATCTCCAATCAAATGATCAATTTTTCTATTAGGATCATCATAGAAATCAGCAACATCTAAATGAGTGGCATCAAAATCGGCCATGATCAGAATCGCCTTCTTCAAAAGCAAAATTTGTTTCTATTTTCTTTTTAGCGATTCTTGGTAAAGGTCAACAAGATGTTTTGGTGTACGACAGGTACATGACCAATGACTTTTACTACCACAACGATAACATAAATTTTCCACAAATTTGCTATTTTGGCCACTTTCATGTTTCTCTTCATTATTTTTTCACTTCTGGTGGAAAGATGTATTCTTTGAATAACCACCACGATTTCCATAACCATATCTACGACCACGTCCACGTCCATGATTTCTTTAATGATTAAAATAGTTATGTGCTGCTACTTTCACTTCAGGGAATGTAGCAGAACTAGTTGGACGGGACTCATGATTAAAATAATTATATATTGCTCAACACATTCACTTCAGGGAATGGAGTATAGTTATTTGCATATATGAATTTATATATTGCTCAACACATTCACTTCAGGGAATGGAGTATAGTTATTTGCATTAAGATGAATTTTAACATCTAACGCCCAAGAAAAATAATTTTTCCTCGTAATATCAAGATCACAAAGTCAAGTTTTTTCAAGATTCATCAATATAATACTATATCAAAGTATAAGATGAATAACATAACAATCATTCAACTTCTTAAAATATTTTCAACATGATAGGATTATTCAAAAGAATAATACTAATCAAATATATGCACATATACATATGTCTTCTTTCCAAACATCAAGAGAATTATTGCATATTTCTATTTTTGTTAAATATTGAAATATACGTACCTTTTCTTTACCTTTTCTTCTTGCTTTGTTTTAAAAATCTTGTCCATCAATTTTCTTTACAAACTCATAATAACTCACGAAAAACTCTCAATGGATTTTACATCACACGTTGAGTACCCCATGTATATCTTTAGCCAAATTGCAAAATGATTAACACCTTGAGACGGATCGTGCTGATAACGTGTTATGAAATAAACTCAAATATTATGAAATTGAGAGAATAAAATGAGAGAATTAAGTAGAGAACTCTTTTATTGATATTCTTGTGTGTATTTACAATACAATGTCATTGCCTATTTATAGGCACAAAACTAGAATACCAAAAGTTTATTACCTAAATGATGGAAAATGAAAAGTCACGGAGATGAAGAGTTTTTGGGAGATGAGTAGACATAATGATTAAAGTTAAGTGGCCATAAAGAACTTGGGAGATGAATAGACACCACAAGTAATGATTAAAGTTGAGTGACCAACAAATTGGGAGATGAATAGACATCCACAAATAATTATTCATAATATATATATATATATATATATATAGAGAGAGAGAGAGAGAGAGAGACAACGATTCGAGTCGGGCCAAAAATGAAGATAGCTTCTCATAGTTTTAATATTTGAATTTATTCTCTTACAAACCAGTTCAAATTTCTGTTTCAACTTGATATTGAGCTTCATCAGATAACTTCAAAGTGCCTAACTTAAGACAACGTTCAATACATCAACATCTTTTAATATGATATTTAGAAAGTATTAGTTGGTGTGCATATATCGTGGTGTGCATATATCGTGGAATATTTAATTAAAATATCTGGACTTTGGTTTGTGAAAGATTGCATTTCAAGTATAAAATCACCTATATTTAATAAACTATTTCACCGAAAGTTTACTTCATAGATGGGAAAATCTTTGATCATACGTATTCCTACACTCAAAGAATGTCCAAGAAGAAATTAGTTCAAGAATTACTAAATTTTTATGCAGACACAAATAGATGTCTTAATTACTTGTAGGGTTATTGATGGTACAGTGATTAAGTATTTAATTTTTCTTTTGAATATCACGAGTTCGAACCTAGTATGTATAATAGTTTGGCGGTGGCCAACTCATGAAACTTAATTCAGTAAACCTAGAGTTTATTTTTTAGTATGTTGTTGAAGTTACGATGTTAAATAAATATTTCGTGGCGTTAATTTACCAAGCAAACAACTATATATAATTTTGGGATAACATTCTAAATTTTCAAACTGAACTTTGTAGCTTAACATTCGACCTCAAATATCAAAATGTCGCAATTACAACATACCCAAGATATTCATGACTTTGGATGAAACGGGAATAGACGGTAACAGCCATCTAGCTTCATTTAATTCAATAGTTATGATTGGATTGATTATGTTGTAATTCTTAAGTTATAGGAAAAAAAATAATTAACTTTTTCAATTTTAATTTTTAAAACTCCAACCCAGTCAAATGATTTTTTTTTCCCCAAAGAAAATCGATCAATACCTACAATGCGTAAATGCTTTTAAAAATGATCTTATACAATATTGTATCTGTATCGTAAATGCTTTTAAAAATGATCGTATACAATATTGTATTTGTATCGTACATGTATTTGGTATGGGCACTTCCGAATATTATGTTAAGGAATTTTTGAAGTGTCCAAAAATAAAAAAGAAAAAGAGAAAATTCTGGATACCGGTTTCAATATAAAATTTGAAGTTTGCAACACGCATTATATACCTGTACTTTTTTTTGATACTATACACAATACTTTTTGGGCTAAAATAGAAAAAGAGAAATGGTTTCAGTTTTTTGTTAAAATTACAATTTAAAAGTTAAACAAATAACTAAGAAATTTAAATAACTAGACCAAAGTTTATTTATATCAAAGAATCTATTGTTTCAAATTTATTTTAAAATACTATACATGCATATATGTACACGTATCCTCTATGTATCGTATCCCAAATTATTAAAATTTATCGTATTTTGTATCTGTATCATATCTCATCTGTATCCTCGCATCCGCATCCGTATCCGTGTATCGTAATCATAAGTCAATAGCCATTTTTGAGTAATTATCTAATGTGGCCCCAAAATACATATTTTTATCGTATCATATCGTATCTGTATCTTCATATCTGTATCCGTGAATCGCAGGTATCTGTATCTTCATATCCGTATCCGTGAATCGCAGGTCATTGCCCATTTTTGAGTAATTATCTAATGTAGCCCCAAAGTAACATCTTTCAAGCAAATAAAAATAAGAGAAAAAAAAAAACTATAAAGAAAAGAAAGTTGACAAACTTGACACATGTCATCCAAAATAGCATGTGCCAATTTCAATTTTCTTGCAATTTGCAAGGTTGTAAAGTGGGACCCGACCCGTCTAACCCTTTCACCGACTCCCAAATACATTCCCCCCACTTTCTCTCTCTATATATACCCCCTTCTATCTCTATATGTAACCCCTTCACCCTTCCTCCATTTTCCCAGCTCACATTCTTGAGGAGAGAGAGACGAGAGAGAGAGAGGGGGCAAATTCTCCTCAAAATCCCCCAAACAAAAACCCACAAAAATCCCAATTCAAATAACATCTGGGTTTGTTCGAATCCGATTGATTGAAAATGGATTCATACTGTTCGGACTGCAAGCGCAACACCGAGGTGGTGTTCGATCATTCGGCGGGGGATACGGTGTGTTCGGAGTGTGGGCTGGTACTCGAGGCGCGGTCGATTGACGAGACGTCGGAGTGGCGAACGTTTGCTGATGATTCGGGCGATCATGACCCGAACCGTGTGGGTGGACCCATGAACCCGCTTCTGGGCGATGCGGCTCTCACTACGGTGATCTCTCGGGGCGCCAACGGGTCGAATGGGGACGCTACGCTGTCGCGGTTGCAGAACCGGGGCGGGGATCCGGACCGGGCTATTGTGTTGGCGTTTAAGACCATTGCTACTATGGCTGATAGGTTTCTCTCTATTTGTGTGTGTGTGTGTGTGTTGATTGTAATTTAAATGGTTTGATGGAATGTTTGAAGGGTTTTATTGGGTGTGTTGAATGGTTTGATGGAAGGAGATGATAATTTTATGTCAAACCCGGTCAAATGACGCGATTGTCGCGATTGTGTATTCTGTGTCCATTTTTGCAGGTATATGAGTGTGTAGGGACCCACACAATACAGTTTACTAGACATTGGGACTTGGTCTAGTACGTAATTTTCAAATGATGATAATTCTATGACAGCCGGAGTCTAATGATACTCTTTGTTACCTAATAGTTGTGGTGTTTTTTGGGGGTGGTTGGGATTTTTTTGTTTGTGAAATGGGCTATTGAAATGATATTGAATGGCGTTTCTCGAACGAAAACGGATGATTGAATGATATGATGAGAGCGGTAAAATGTTGCGAAAAAAAGGGAAGAAAATTTCAAGGGTGGTGGAATTATATGTGAAGGAGGTGTTTTGGTGATCGTCAATTGTGTTTTGATTCCTTTGGTAGTCAATGAAGCATAAAAATTGTACCTTTACCAGAAAAGGGGAATCAATGAGTTGCTCCTCACCGGAAATTTGGGCGTTGTAGGTAGAAAAGGTATCACATTGATATGGATAGTTCGGAAATGAGGCGACAATTTAAAGACATAGGGGGTTCAATGTTAATGTCAGCGGTTGAAGTTAATGTTGTTCTTTCTTTGGGATGTTCCTTATATTTGGGATTGAATGTTAATTGAGCATTTTTTGTGAGAATGCCATTTTTTGTACTTTTCGAGCTTGAATATATGCTTTTATATCTGAACCTCTGATTGTGATCATATGTTATTCAAATTACTCCGAGCCATTCTGGCTGCAGTCTGGTTCATTGTTCCTATGTGGCATTAGAGTTCGATTTGGTATTTAGTTGTTCACTACCTTATGTGCATATCGAAATAGTCTAAGCTGTGGCTGATATTTATGAAGGAACCGATGATGCATCGTGTATACTCTTAACTCTTTCTTGAGTGTAAATGAACGGTGAAAAGCTAACTCTATTGACGATAAAACCTTTTTATGTGGTCATCCATGTGCGAGCAAATTTGTTAGTTGACCCAATCATGATTGCTGCATTGAGGGATACTTAATTGTTTCTTTCCTCTTTATGCTTTTATTGCTGATATGAATTGCAACAAATTCGACTGACATTAAATCTTAACTCTCTGTTCCAGGCTGAGCCTTGTAACAACCATTAAGGTATGCACTCTTGCTCATTAATACTCTTGTGTCAAAGTATGCACAAAGTGATACAGATGCAGCGTGAAAATTAACACGCCAATCTTAAATCATGTGTTTTTTATTCTTTTTGTCTGTTCTTAATCTCTCTCTCTCTGTCTCTCACGCGCGTGCATGAGGTTACTTGTGCATATCTTTCTTCCTTTATTTTGATTTTCTTTTAGAGGGTTACTTGTCTACGATATTAATGCCAATCGGAACTAATGAAATCTTTGCTCGTGAAATGAGTTGCCATCCATTGAATCAAAGCGATATTTTCACTGTTGGTGTCTGAAAACTGTTCTCAAGTTGTTGTATCTGTTTCTTATTCCTCAACTTTAAAACCCAATTAAGTTTTCTGATGGTGTTTTTATTTGAAGGACCGAGCAAGTGAAATATATAAAAGGTTGGAAGATCAGAAATGTACTAGAGGAAGAAACTTGGAGGCTCTAGTGGCTGCTTGCATTTATATTGCTTGTCGTCAGGAAAGCAAACCACGCACTGTAAAAGGTGCCCACCTTAATCACTCACAAACGTTGATAATTATCATTCACTATATTAGCCTTGTAAGAAGTCCTCTGAACTTGTCGGGTCTCAAATAGAAATATGCTCCATCGTTTCTGGAGCCACAAAGAAAGAAATTGGCAGAGCAAAAGAGTTTATTGTGAAACAGTTGAAGGTTGAGATGGGAGAGTCAATGGAGATGGGTACTATTCAGGCAGGAGACTATCTGGTGAGTTTTTAGCTCTTTCAAGTTTTTCTTAGATGTTTTTCGTTGTAATAGTGTTCCTTGATTTTCAATTTGATGGTTATATCGTATTTTTTTTTTTCGTTTTTGTTTTGTAGAGGCGTTTCTGCTCTAATCTTGGTATGAGCCATGAAGAAGTCAAATCTGTACAAGAAACTGTCCAGAAGGCAGGCGACTTCGATATTAGGTGCACTGATATTCTTTGTATTTCATTTCCTTACCATTTTATTAAAAACATTGAAACCTTTTTGTTGCAGTACAGTCTCACTTTTTCACTTACGTATTTACATATAAAAGATATTTTAATCCTACCATTTCTTGTGAAATTTTAAACTTAGCCTGCATGGGCAAATTGTATTATAGTTGAAATTGGATATTAAAATGAATAATTCGCGTAGAAGATGAAAACTGAGTCTTGAAATGCGTAAAAAGGAGGGAAATAGGAGGGTGTGGTCTCCTTTGCCTTTCTAGGATGAAATGTCCAATATAAATCAGGGAGTAAATGTGAAATTTGCTTAATTTTGAAAATGGTTCTTTAATTTCCCTTTATCTCTTTATTCTCAAAGAGTCAAAGAAAAGGAAAAAGAGTTTTAGTAGAGAGTAATGTGGTGAATTACACATACTATTCTTGGCTATATATACCACGTAATACAGGATAAAAACATTATTGATAATGAATTACGTTCAAAAGTTGTTGCTATGTATGGCCACTTGATATGTTGCCTACCAAGTTTGCTTATAGGTAAACTACGAGTTCATAAGAAAAACTTATGAATGATCTCTGTTTTTTGTTGCTCAGATTGCCAAAGAACTATGCCTTAACTCATGTCATATTTGCCGACATCATTTTCTCTTTGTTTTTTTATCGCAGGAGGAGCCCTATTTCCATTGCTGCAGCCATCATTTTTATGATAACTCAGCTGTCAGATTCAAAGAAACCCCTCCGAGGTTCGAGCTTTTTACAATCTTATTTTTCAAAATAGGGATAATTACATGCAAACCCCTCATTTATTGGGTAATTACCACGACCCCCTGAAGTTTTGCGAATTACAAATACACCCCTGGCCAGATCCCGACAACTCAAAAGACAGGGGTTGAAGTTGTAATCTACTTTTTACTTTTTCACTTACAGGTGTTTTTTGCTGATATGGGAAGTTATAGTAATATCTCAAACCTCGGGTGTTTTTCGTAATTTGGGTCTCATGCAAGGGGTGTCTTATGTAATTTACTCTATATAAAACCCCTATTAGGTCTGACAACTCGAATGACAGGGGGTGGAGTTTTAGTCCACTTTTGTTAGCAAGGGGTGAAAATTGTATGCATTTATTGACATGAGAAGTTATAGTAATTTCTCAAATCGCAGGTTATTCTTTATAATTAGGGTCTCGTCTCAGGGAAGGGGCCTTGTATAAAAGGTCTTATGTTTCTCCGGGTAGCTAGGTGTTTTCTACCTTCGTCTTATTCCTTGTTAGTTTGATTAAAATTTGACAATAAAATAAAATAAAATGGCGCAATTGCAGATATTTCGCTTGCTACTACAGTTGCAGAAGGGACTATCAAGAATGCTTATAAAGATCTCTACCCCCATGCTGCCAAGATCATACCAGAATGGTATGCAAAGGAAAGGGACCTCAAAAACCTTTCAAGTCCTAAAGCCTAAATCGGAGTTTCAAATGTTGCGTATTTGGATATGATACTCGGGCATGTCGCTTAGAAATCGTTTGTTGGTGGGATATATGGAGGATACAACACAGTTTTTACTTCAGGAATTTATCCCATCTTGCTTATAGTCGCAAATTTCCGATTATGAGATTTGATTGGTTGATATACAATATATTTTCACATAAGTTGTTGATTTTATTGAGTGAATGAGAGCTTTATGGTCTTCAAATTTGGTGGTTTTTTACATGATGGGTGGTTTCTTCTCTTGATTGTAGTGAGGAACATATGGGAGTCGACTATTGTCAAATATTACAACGTACAACTGTGGGATCGTGCGATCATGAGAATTTGTTTTCTGAGAAATGAAAAGGAATAGGCGAGAAATTTAATACTAATTTGAGATAATTTTTTTTGCTCGCCATTTGATGAGCAAAATGGTGGATATTGGAGAACATAGAACTCTTCTCACTCCACATATCCAAATTTTTATCTTAAAGGTGCTTTATTTTTTTGATATTTACAAAAATATATATTTTTAGAAAACATTTGAAATCAATTAATAGTCTAGCTTCATAATTATTTCTTTGTCATTTTCCTTGGATTTTTTCATAAACCAAACAAATTTCGAAAAATTGAATTTCTTTAATTTTCTTTTCCTCCTTGAACCAAACCGAGTATTAAGATTAATTATATACAACACCACAGTTATAATTGCTAATTACATTTTTTTTTATAAATAATTGCTAATTACGTTGATTTACTTTCTTAACTTTTGAAATTACCTTAACCTGCTTGTTTCAACATTAACTTTTTCAAAAATGATGTGAAGACATCATTTTCATTGTAATTCTCTTTGCCGATTCTATCAAGTTTGTTTGACTGCATTGCATCAATCTTAAAGAGGTAAACCTAATCTCTAATGTAATAATAAAAGTCCATGTACTTGGCCATAATTATATAGAAAGTCAGTGTAATTAACCCTAACAATTTTTGACAAAAAGTTCTATAATATATACAAGTCAATTTTGCACAAATTATACCAAGTCCACTTAAACTTATTGCAACCAAATTCTCACCAAATTAAAAGAAGACAAAATCCCATGGAGTAAGAAATGGAGTAAGAAATGTTGTATTATTATACCATTGTTCTCAAAAGAATACTCGATAAAACATCAAGAAATTCATTTTTTACTTCGTTTTTCAACTGTTTATTCTACGCTCCATCTAACAGACAATATTAAACGTACGAGTAGTCGAGTACATGACACATGCTCCATTATTTTGTTCCAAATTTCACTTTTTAAATAATAAGTAATATGATTAGAAAAATATTATAATAAAACACATCATACTTTACATAATTGAGTGCATCGAACCTACCCTGTAAAAATCTATACTAGACTAAGTCTAATAATCCTAGTGTCTATATATCTCATATAAGGTGTACTATATGCGATGTACACATAGTTATGTGAGAGAAATAGATACAAAATTCACACTCGAACTGTTGGATTCGATCTGACATAGAATTTCCACTCGACCCTTCTCCACAATAAGTCAATAACCAAACAAAAACTCAGCTACCATCACACCCAAACAGTCCCATATCAATTCCATAACACATAATAAATACAAAATCTCTCACTCTGATACAAAACGGAAAAGCATTTGGCATTTTCTCTCATTGCGGAAAACATATACATATACATATATATTTCCAGCACTGAGCAATCCATGAAATCCACATGACTTCTCTACCGCTTCAAAACCTCTACAAATTTCCATAACCGAAAATCAATCACACGCGTGTTTCATGTACAATTCACAAGTTTAATTCCCCGCACGAAAAATAAATCGGTCTCGCTCTCGATTCGACTGAAGAATTCATCAACAGCAATGGCGGATGTGTACTGCGGCGATTGCAAGCGGAGCACGGTGATGGTGTTCGATCACGCGGCGGGGGACACCGTGTGCGCCGATTGCGGCCTCGTACTCGAATCTCACTCCATCGATGAGACCTCCGAGTGGCGAACGTTCGCGAATGAGTGCGGCGATAACGATCCGGTTCGCGTCGGAGGTCCAGCGAATCCCCTGTTAACTGATGGCCGTCTCTCCACCGTCATCTCGAAGCCTAATGGCACCACCGGAGAATTCTTAACGGCGTCGCTCGGACGGTGGCAGAACCGCGGCTCGAATCCTGATCGATCGCTCATTTTGGCTTTCAAAACCATTGCTACTATGTCGGATAGGTGAATTGTATTTTATCATGTTTTAAGATGAATTGTATTTTATCATTGATCCGGCGTAATTATGCATCATAAATATTTAAGGTCTCCTCCATAAATTTTCTCGTGAATTCCCTAGTTCTGCAAATACAAAACAAGAGAAGCATTTGAAAGCACGCCAGAGGTTTCCTCGGCGTTGGCCCTCAAGTTAATAGTAGAGAGGAAAAATATATCATACCACGTAGTCCTCAAAACATTATCAAGAGTTGTAATTATAATTTTTCATAGTGAACACAACAAACCCTAGTTATCATATGTTTTTTTGGACCTGAACCATAGCTCAGCCCATCAAAATGATGATATGTCACTAGCTTAAAGGTTCAACTAGGTCCAATAAATTATATTCTATCTACAACATTATGTTTTAGGATGAATTGTATTTTATCATGTTTTAAGATGAATTGCTTGGTTAATTGGATATCTGTTCTTTATTTTCTCTCTCAAAATTGAAGTTCATAGAGATTACAAAGCTACAACTTCTGCAAATGGAGATTGCACTTTTGGGAGAATTTTGTTTATGATCCGTCGTCCATTTCAGATTTAATCCTATTGAAATTTCAGTAGCATTTTTGGTCCCAATAGTAAAAAATGGATGGAAACATGCGTGTGTAATATAAGCACAGTTATCTCAAAAAATACAAAAAGGTGCGTGCGACACTCCCTTTTTCCATCCATCTTTTGACGGTTGGGGACCAAAAGTGCAACTATTATAGTGTATGGGACCCAAAGTGAAATTTTGCCTTGCAAATATAAGCTCAACCATGAGTCAAAAGGCAAAAATAAATTAAAAATTCCACTATGAAAAATAATAATAATATTTTGGTATTTTCACATCAAATGTTGTTCCCATATTCATGTTTATTTCTTTCAATGTATTATTCTGATGATTGAAACAGTAACAATGCATCTGATAGAGCTAATTTGCTTTCAGGTTGGGCCTTGTTGCAACAATAAAGGTACTTTATTTACTAGCTATTGACATATTTTTCATTTATTGGAAACTTTAGATGGCATCCTCTATGCAAATATATATTAGTAAATCAATAACAGTTTCTGAGTTCATGAAAGGTTTTGAAGGTTTGATATATATATATATATGTATATATGAGCTTGTTGTCTGGTTTATTATTATTCGTATTAACGAGACTGATTTTCAGCGAGATTTATATGGTTCTTTTTCTTGGACAGGGCAACGATGTTTTCATGAATCTCTTATCCTTGCTTATGTTTTTCGTGTTTTTGAATAGTTTGTGATTTTCTTTAGGTACAACAAATGTTCAAGAATCTTCTTTCCTCTTTTCGTCTTTCTTATTGACATTAGTTTTTACTATATATGTTCATAATGGTGCTATAATTTCACTTTCAAAGGACCGGGCTAATGAAATTTTCAAGAAGGTAGAAGATCAAAAATCGAGTCGTGGAAGAAATCAGGACGCGATATTGGCCGCTTGCTTGTACATAGCTTGTCGACAGGAAGACAAGCCTCGCACTGTAAAGGGTACATAACTTACTAATATTATTTTTATTAATAAAAACGCGGTCTTTATATCCGTATTAATGATCTTTTCTTAATCTGTGAATTTCAACTAGAAATTTGCTCTGTTGCCAATGGGGCTACAAAGAAGGAAATTGGTCGAGCAAAAGAATACATCATTAAACAACTAGAGCTTGAGATGGGCCAATCTGTAGAGATAGGAACTATACATGCTGGTGATTTCATGGTGAGGATTTTATGAATCAAAATCCTTAAAAAAGAAGATAATCTATAGAAGAAATTTGATGATTTCGATTTTTTAATTAGTACCCTACTAACACGAGCTTTATTCTATCAGAGGCGTTTCTGTTCTAATCTTGGAATGGCGAATCAAACGGTTAAAGCTGCTCAAGAAGCTGTTCGGAAGGCTGAAGAATTCGACATTAGGTATATTTGTCTTATACCTTTGTTCTTGCTTTTTTTTGGATGACGAGGGTAATCCGTATCCGCTACCCTTAGGGTGCGCACTGGGTAAATCCCGCTCCTGTGTAATAGCATGCAAATCACACAAGAGAAATAATTCAGCCTAGGTTGCCCATAGTTGACAAGCATACAGCAGAGGGGCCAATAGGCATTCCCAAGGGGAATCGAACATGTTCAACTGCCTGATCAACTCTGGGGGTTGCCCCCTTTGTTCTTGCTTTATAGCATTAGGAAATATTATTACATTGGGATATAGAGCAAGCCCAAATCATGAAAATTTTGATTTTTTTAATTGACAGACTTGCATTATTAGAGTTGTTTAGTGTATGGTTTAAATTTTAGTAGAGCTTGTTTTGATAATTTAAAACGGAAAATACTGAAGAAAATATATTCTCGACTTCAAACGATGTTATTATTGTGTTTTATCTACTACGCCTTCTGCTTATTCATTTCGTATTACTCATCTTGATACAAACATATCGTAAAAAGAATCGAATATAATATTTCTTGACTCATTATTTTTTCACACGAATTCCTCTTACTGCCAACCACGGACCTAAATTCATCGTATATCAGGAGGAGCCCGATTTCCATTGCAGCAGCAGTTATTTACATAGTCACTCAGCTTTCAGATGAGAAGAAACCTCTCAAAGGTAACTAGCTAATTACATGCACCCCCTCACTTATTGGGTAATTACCATTAGCCCCCCGAGATTTTATAAATTACCAAAACACCCCTATCAGTTGACAATTCGAAAAATAGGTGTTGAATTGTAATCTATTTTTACGGACAGTGGCTGAAATTATAATATACTCTACTGATAAGGAAAATTATGATAATTTTTCAACATTCAAAGTATTTTTCGTAATTAAGGTATCACGGAGGGGTGTCTATGTATTATGTGATTTAACATATATGTATATATATTTTCGATGTATTTAAATGTACTGATACAATGCAGATGTATCGCTTGCAACCGGAGTTGCAGAAGGGACGATTAGAAATTCGTATAAAGATTTATACCCCCACCTTTCAAAGATAATACCAAATTGGTATGCACAAGAAGAGGACCTCAAGAATCTCTGCAGCCCTTGATATGTTGATTTTATTTTTTAACTACATTAGTGTTATTACTTGTTTTGTGGTGCAATTCAGCCACAACTAGTGATATTTATAGTCCTTGTCAAAAATACAAAACTTGGTATTTACTTTGTTGTAGCTTTATTTCGCAATTGTAATGACTAATATCGATTACAATCAATATATTCCTTTGTGCCAAATTATTAACATTTAAAAAAATAACTGTAATTCTTAAGAGTTATAGAAACTTCAGCTTTTTGTGTAATCACAATTATTAATATAAATGATCAATGTTAGAATTTCTAATTCCACGGCATAGATGATTGTGATTGTAACATACTCTTTACACTCATCAATGTGCACGTATCCCACTATTTAGATAGTTGCGATTGTAACGTGCTTCTAGGGTTAAAAAAACATATCAAATTACTTGGTATTTCATTCGAGATTGATAATTAAAAACTTGTTTGAAATCAATTCGTATGGTATAACAAACCCATGTTGCAACATTTTTTTCCAGTAAGAGTCGAAACTCGACTTGAACTCGAGTTTGACTCGATTTTTTTAAATAAAAGGATAAAATATGAATAAAAATAAACATCAAACTACTTTAACTCGACTCGTGTTCGACTAAATTAAGACCCGTCAAAGCTTGATTCGATTAACAATATATTAAATTTTCAAACTCTAATAAAAATCCAAAACGAAAAAACAAAAGCACTACTAGAGATCTAACCCAACAAATTAGAAATAATCACAAATAATGTAGAAACCCACGCAAAAATCAAAGCATATACAAAGTAATAAATTACGCACTTTGCCATCTTTGGGCCCCAAATCTTTGCTCGTTTAATAGATTTCTTCTTCTTCTTTTCAACTTTTGACTCTAAACTTTTGTAGTAATTTTCATCTTGACCCCTACCACCTTGCTGCCATGCATTGTTACGTTCACGTGGACGACGATCCGCCGTCGCCGCCTTCTTGGCGTTGCTCAGCCGCTCCTCCACCGTTGATGACGGCGGAATCACGGCGGAGGAGGGTGGGTCGTACTCGTCTTTCACGTTGTATAAAGGAGCAAAATAACTTTCCAAATTCATCGCCATTGTTGTTAGTGTGATTATATAACTCAAGAATTTAAAGAACAGAGAGGAAAGGAAGAAACGGGAGCTGATTTTGAATGTGTATTCTGTGATTGAGAAAGAAGGAATGGGGACATATATATATAGGTGAAATTCTTGGTTGAATTCTAACAGGAAAAGAATAATATATATATATATATATATATATATATATACAGGAGAAAATTCTTGGTTGAATTCTAATAGGGAAAGGATAACCACTTCGATTTTCTTGAAGAGTCATAAGGAGGATACTATAACTTTTTTCATATTTCTTTACTCACAATAAAAATATATAAATTTTAAAACAGAGAGTTGATGCTGGAGCTCCAAAAACTATTTGGGAAGTCTTATTATCTTCTATTCCATAATTGTATCACACATTAGTGTCACATTGAAAATTGACAAATGTCTATTTAATTAATATGCGAGAGAATTAATATTGGCAACCCTTTTTTTCTAAACTTAATTAATTAAATTGGAAACAAGAAACTTAGTTCCTAAGATTACACATTTTTACTCGGATTCTTCTCCAAAATGAAGCTAATGGGAATTAATTTGAAACACAGAAAAAATATATTTGGAGAATAAAACAATGGAGGACGGACGAATCCGAGTAGGGTAAAAGTCCTAATTTTAGGAACTCTTAACAAATTTCTTGTTTCCTTTTCAATCAATTAAGTTTACAAAAACAAGTTTGTCAATATTAATTCTCTCACATATTAATTACATATTAATTAAATAGACACTTGCCAATTTTTCATTCGTGTAACACCAATGTGTGACACAATTGTGGATAGAAAATTTGCGCCGCCTAATAATATATTTGGAGTGCTAATATCATTGACCTTTAAAATATATGATTGTTCCAATATTTAATTTATAATAAATGAGACTTCACCCCAAAATTTTGATGTTGTACGTAGCACTATGCTCTCTAATGATAGTTTTAGATCAAATTTCGTTGGGAGCTTTTTGTTGGGCCAATGTCGTGTCATTTGAAACTCCAGATTTCAATTGTTACATTAAGATTTAAGATAAAACTTTTAATTATTGTAATCCTTGAACACTTTGTCATTTTTCATGCAAAGATTGAATTGTTTCTAGAAAAGGTATGCACTGGTTGCACCACCAGAAAATTGAGTATTGACAATGAAAATATATGCCATTACTTAAAATTGTGGTTTATAACGGTCTAAACTCACGACTAAGTTGTCCATGATAGATTTTTCATATATATAGCCACACTAAAGTTAGCCGTGGTAAATAAGAATACTAGCTATTTTAAACTCTAACTAGCCGTGGTGGAAAAAATGTTAACCGAACACTTTTCTACAATAGCTAAAAGTCATGATTTCTACAATGAACAAAACATTGACTATGATTATAACCCATGATAAATGTTTTGGCCATGCTTGCAAATACTACGGCCAAAGCTGTAGCAAGGCCGTGGTCAATTGATTTTAACCATGGAAAAGAGACTTTTCACCATGGCATATTGACATGGACAATAATAATTTTTTTTGTAGTGTTGGCTCACCATCGATATTAGCAATAACATGAAAAGGTTAACGAATCTTTTTCTTGACCAATCATTACAATAAGCCTGATGCTACCCGAAAGGGTCACAACCTCTATGCTGCAATTCGGGCCCACATAACAATCAATAATTCACGAGGGATCCATATAATCAAGATAATATATCACATTTTGTACATATGCGAGATAAAATACTATGTCAGGTCGATATCAATCATGACACAACAATTGTAGCCCGTCTCCCTAGTGTCCCATACCAACAATAGACTTCGTACATTTGAACGTTCAACAAAGATCATTGTGATGTCACAGTCCAAGGTGCGGTAAAGTACGACACCTGAGATATATAAATGAGTATTTTTAATTCTCGGCTCTTTTTCTACTTTTGTTGTATATAACAATCCATCATAATTCATTACAAAGCTACAAGAAAAATAATAATAATAAAAAGAAAATGGCACTCCAAAAAATCAGCTCTAAAAAATTAAAAATTGCTACGAAAAATAGAGAAGCCCACAATAATAATCAGAGAAAATAAAAAGAAAATAATTAAAACTTTTATCATTTTTGGCCAAATCTGTGTTTGTTCAACAGATTTGCTCTTCTTATCAACTTTAGACTCTTCTATTTTAACTTCATCTCCATTGCGACGCTCTTTACTTCGGCGACGTTTTGAATTTCCGTTGCTACGTTCAGGAGGAGGACGTAGCGCCGCCGCCTTGTTGGTGTTGCTCCACCACTTCTCCACCGTTGACGACGGCGGCTTCTTGGGAGCCGAGGGTCTGTCGTGCTCGCTTTCCAAGTTGGCTAACGAAGCAAAAGAATTTTCCAACTTCATTGCCATTGCCATTGTTCTTAACCTAAGAATTATATAAACACCGAGCTATATATATGTGTATGCATATATATATATATATATATATAAATATATATATGGTAAATTGATTTCATGTGGCTATCTACTCTACGAAGGTTTATTTCTTTTTTTTTCTCCCTTCTTTGTTCTTATGCTACAACACCACGTTTGGCACGAGGAACTATATTATTAATATATGAATGGCTAACATGTATGTATTATATTATATTTATTAGGAAAAATCGTATTTTTTATATCGTAATTGACTACCTGTACACTTTTAATACCAAACATTTTAAAAATCTCACTTCTCATACAAACTTGACCATTTTTTCTCATTTTTCATACCACCGTTAGTTTTCTTCACAAAAAATCAGCCACTTCTTACCAATTTGCGAAGAAATCGAACCACTACTTACCATTTTGTGAAGAAATCGGCCACTTCTTACCAATTTGTGAAGAAACCGCACCAAATCCCCCATTTTTTTTATGAAAAAAACTACCGGTGGTATGAAAAGTGAGAAAAAAATGGCCAAGTTTGTATCAAAAGTGAGATTTCAAAAATGTTTGATATCAAAAGTGTAAGGGTGGCCAATTACGGTATAAAAAAAAATGCAATTTTCCCTATTTATTATTATTATTATATAATTATATATTATTTATTTATTTAAAGTATGCTGATTTTATATTTCTTAGTTTTATGTCAATATTAAAATAACCCCCAACGTTCCAATAAAAGGAACAATGTAGTTCATTGTATAAAGTTTTTAATAAGTAAATAATGTTGTCTCATTTGTAAATAAAAGAGTTATATTCCAAATTGGGTTTAATTAGTTTACTATAATTTTAAGCTTAATTTTATTTGTTTAAATTTGATGTAGTTATCCTAAGTCAAATTTTAAGCTATGATGTGATATTCAATATTATATATGTAATAAGATCCTACATGACTCCAAATAAGAAGAGAAAAGTCACAACTTGTGACAGTCTGAAATTGAACCCAAGACTTTCCACATGAAAGTGAAAGCTGATATCACTAGACTAATAAGCCTTGGGTACCCCATTTGTCTAGTATTAGAAAAAAAAATATATATGTAATCATATTTGTTCACACAAATTTTCGAGTCTACAATTTTATAAAAGACAAGAAAAGATAAAATGGACAAATAAATAAATCAATTTAAAGAAAATTACAATTTTAGGTGGAATAATTCTCCTATCAAAGACTAATCCCCTGATTCTTCACTCCAAACACGATTCAAAAGCTTGAAAGTTTATTCTTGAATCAAACAATGTATATGATTTGAAAAACACTACTACAAAAATACACTATTACAGCGCACCTATCACAGCGGTTTTTAAAAAACCGCTGAACGGAAGGGTCTATTACAGCGGTTTTTAGGCGAACAGCTGTAATAGGTTGAAGCAATTGACCAATTACAGCGGTTTTTTGGAAAATCGCCGTAACCGGTCCAACCAATTACAGCGGTTTTTTGGAAAACCGCCGTAATTGGTTGGACCGATTACAGCGGTTTTCCAAAAAACCGCCGTAATTGATATTTAAAAAAAATAAAAATTCAATATTGACTGGTTACGGCGGTTTTCCGGAAAACCGCCGTAACTGTTCAATTACAGCGGTTTTATAGAAGAAAACCGCCGTAATTGATAATAAGAAAAAAAAATCAAAAATTCAATTTCCCCCCATTCCCTCCCCCCCCAACTCGTCGACCACCCCTCTCTCTCTCTCTCAACTCTCTCTACTCTACTCTCTCTCTCTCACTCAACCCCTCCGCCGCCGCCCCCACCGCCGCCACCCCCACCGCCGCCAATACCACTTCCACTCTCTCTCTCTCTCACTCAACTCTCTCTACTCTCTCTCTCTCACTCAACCCCACCGCCGCCACCACCACTTCCACTCTCTCTCTCTCTCTCTCTCACTCAACTCTCTCTTCTACTATATAAATATAAATATATATATATATAAATATCTCTAGCTATCTATATAAATATATATATATACACACACCACATATATCCCCACCACCACCACACCCACCATATACCGCCACCACCACCGCCGCCGCTGCTCGTCTCTCTCGACTCTCTCACTCTATAGGTATATATATATGTTCATATATGTTAGTGTATGTATATTTTGTGTATGTGTGGATGTATGTATATATATTTGTGTATATATGAGTGTATATATATATATATTTATATATGTGTGGATGTATGTATTTGTGTATATGTGAATGTATATAATTTGTGTATGTGTGGGTGTATGTATTTGTGTATATGTGGATGTATATAATTTGTGTATGTGTGGGTGTATGTATTTGTGTATATGTGGATGTATATAATTTGTGTATGTGTGGGTGTATGTATTTGTGTGTATAGTTGGGTGTTAATTACATTTAATTTGGGATTAAATTGTGGTTATTTTGTAGTGTAGGGTACATTGATCCAATTGGTGATCTTTATTTATACTTAGTTGTTGAAAATATAATACTTTATTTGTAATTTTATGTGGTTTATGTGATCCAACTGGTGATCAATATTTGTAGTTGCTTAAAATATGATGCTTTATGTGATCCAACTGGTGATCAATATTTATAAAATGATGCTCTATGTTTAGTTTTATGTGATTTATATGATCCAACTGGTGATCAATATTTGAAGTTGCTTGAAATATGTTGCTTTATGTGATCCAATTGGTGATCAATATTTTCGTATAGTGAGATCGACATTTTGGGTTTGTTGTGGGTGAAAGATTAGAATGTTGGGTTTGTTGTGGTTGAAAGATGCGAATTTTGTTGGTTGCAAGTTTGGGGGAAGATTAAGTCGAGAACTTGGTAGAATTTTTTGCGTTGTTACTCTGCCGAATTTTTTCTAGAATAATGGGAAATAAATGAAAATAAAAACTATTTAATTAATTCAACTATGAAGTGATATTAAAATTGTTTAATTTAATTAATTCAGAATCAAGATGGATCGAAGTTAGATATTAGCGGATCGTATGTCCGAGCAATATGAGAAAGGGGTGAAAGAATTCATCAATTTTGCGATTGAGCATGCATCAGATCGGACTAGAATCAGTTGCCCGTGTTTAAGTTGTTGTTTTGGAAAGAGAATTAGTCCACGTGAATTAGAAGATCATTTGGTGTGTAATGGAATTGATAAAAGCTACACACGTTGGACAAGACACGGTGAGAGCAGTGTCACCTCAGATGATTTGGGTGGTACATTATATCGCACGCGGGATTTGGACATGAATGATTATGAGCCTGATCGTTTGGAGGAGATGACAAATGTGATTGAGGAGGATTTGCGAAATTGTCCCAAGATGTTTGACAATTTGACAAGTGATTCAAAGACACCACTGTATAATAGTAGTAAGTTCACAATATTGAAAGCAGTCTTAAACCTCTACAAGTTAAAAGCCAACAATGGGTGGAGTGATAAGAGTTTCACAGACTTACTTGATCTATTAAAAAACATGCTACCCGAGGATAATGTGTTACCTAATCGTACTTATGAGGCTAAGAAGATGTTAACCTCAATTGGCATGGGATATGAGAGGATACATGCCTGTCTCAATGACTGCATATTGTTTAGAACTGACTATGCATCATCGAAGGTTTGTCCGAAATGTGGCGCCTCGCGGTACAAGAAGAACGGATCTGCTCTTGTCAAAACCATGTGGTATTTGCCCATAATACCACGATTTAGGCGCATGTACAGTAGTAAAGAGTTGGCGAAGAACTTGACATGGCATGCTGATAGAAGGCTTGAACAAAGGATTGAAGATGACAAGATTCGACACTCCTCAGATTTTCCTCAATGGAAAAAGATCGATGATGATTTCCCAGAATTTGGTGAAGAATCAAGAAACCTTCGCCTTGTATTGGCTACAGATGGCATGAACCCTCATGGCATGCAAAGTAGCTCACATAGTACATGGCCGGTGATTTTGATGATCTACAACCTCCCCCCATCGCGATGCATGAAGCAAGAACATATAATGATGCCTATACTGATTTCTGGGCCGAAACAACCTGGAAATGATATAGATGTCTACTTGGCTCCTTTAATTGAGGATTTGAAGGTGTTGTGGGAGACAGGTGTTCAAGTATATGACGGGTTCAGAGAAGAAAATTTCAATCTCAGAGTCATGTTATTTGGAACAATCAATGATTTTCCGGCAAGAGCAAACCTCGAGGGATATGGTGTACATGACCAATGTGGATGCCCCATATGTGTCAAGAGTACAGATCAATATCGACTGACACACTCTCAGAAATATGCATTCCAAGGGCATCGGAGATGGCTAAATCGAAACCATAGATATCGTCGGTGGAAAAAGCTTTCAATGGGAATATAGAAGAAGGCCGAGCTCCTAAGTGCTTGACTGGTGAAGAAGTGTTTGAGAATATAAAAGACTTGGAGGTTAAATTTGGAAAGACTTTTGCAGGTGGGCTTGCAAAAACTGGGTGGAAAAAAGGTCAATTTTCTTTGAGTTGCCATATTGGACGTCTTTACATGTTAGACATTTTCTTGATATTATGCATATTGAGAAAAATGTATTTGATAGTGTCATTGGTACACTTCTAAATGTGCCCGGTAAGACAAAAGATGGCGTAAATCAAGGTTAGACTTGGTTGAAATGAAGATAAGAGAAAAATTGACACCAACAAATAAGGGAAAACGAACTTATTTGCCTCCAGCAGCTCACACTCTATCCAGGAAAGAAAAAATTATATTATGTGAGTTTCTTAATGGAGTGAAAATTCCAGAAGGGTATTCTTCAAACATTAGCAGTCTTGTGTCAATGAAGGAATTGAAGCTAAAGCACATGAAGACTCACGATTGTCATGTAATCATGGATCATTTGCTACCAATTGCTATACGGGCCATTTTGCCAAAAAAGGTGAGAGAAACTGTAACCTCATTATGTTTCTTCTTCAAAGCAATGTGGAGCAAGGTGTTTGATCCTGAACAATTGCCTGCACTTCAGAAACAAATTGCCATCACTTTGTGCGAGCTTGAGATGTATTTTCCACCAGCATTTTTTGATATAATGACTCATCTACCTATTCATTTGGTTAGAGAGACACAACTATGTGGACCAGCTTTTATGAGATCTATGTATCCAGCTGAGCGTTATATGAAGGTATTAAAAGGCTATGTGAAAAATCGTAGTCGACCGGAAGGTTGCATTGTTGAACGGTACATAGTTGATGAAGCGATTACATTTTGCACAAAATATCTAAAAGATTCTAACGTTGCAGAGCTTTCAAAGTCTCATGTTGTGGGAGGGAGAACTGAAGGAGAAAGCATACTTGGAAAACAATTAGTTAGTGTTCCTTGCACACAAAGGGATCAGGCACACCTATATGTGCTCCACAACACCGATGAGGTTGAGCCATATGTTCAAGAGCACAAGGATCAACTTAGGAGATTAAATCCAAATAAAAATGAGAGTTGGATTTCAAAAGAGCATAATAAGAGTTTCTCTGATTGGTTCCGAAATCATATTCACGAGAAACAGAACGAGAATCCACTTTCAGTTTCAGATAAATTGGCATGATTGTCGATGGGACTGGGCAGACTTGTATTTTGTCATTCAGGTTATCGTATAAATGGTCGTACATTCTATACAAAAGACCAAGATGAACGGAGTACAATGCAGAATAGTGGGGTGAGTCTTGTAGCTCAAGCAATGCATATCTCAAGTGTGAGGGATAATAACCCTATCTATGCTCATTTATCATATTATGGGGTGATTGAACATATATGGGAGCTGGATTATAGTTGGTTTCGGGTGCCTGTATTTGGGTGTAGGTGGGTTGACAATAAAAATGGTGTCGATAATAGTGAAATAGGCTTCACTCGAGTAGATCTTGAGAGGGTGGGTTACAAAGATGAACCTTTCATTTTGGCGTCACAAGCTACGCAAGTGTTTTTTGTCACCGATCCTATTGATAAGAGGTGGTCAATTGTTTTATCGGCAAATAAAAATACTTGTATTGAGGATGATAGTTCATATAGTGATGATGATGGAGAACATCCTATCTTACGTGATTCACAAGCCACTGATAGTGATGGTGACTTGGATATTAGTGATGATGAATTGTATATGCGACAAGATCACCAAGAGGGGATATGGATCAATCCATCTGTTCGTCGACGTACTAAACAAAAGGGTCGTACTGGGGGGAAGCAAAAGACTACTAAGTCAACGACAAAAAGAAAACGATGAAAGGTATTTGATCTTATGTGATAATTATATGATATACGTATTTCCTAAACTTTTCTTGATATAAGCACTTGTTAGTGTATGAGTCAGGGCGTCTCTTGTTAGTGTATGAATTGAAAAATTATGTTGTTGCATAATGAA
Organism: Buddleja alternifolia; assembly: GCA_019426215.1. Taxonomy (NCBI): domain Eukaryota; kingdom Viridiplantae; phylum Streptophyta; class Magnoliopsida; order Lamiales; family Scrophulariaceae; genus Buddleja; species Buddleja alternifolia. The sequence continues at coordinate 2,346,490 of CM033401.1, forward strand.
ACTAACTTCTGTATTTTTGGCTTTTGTAGGTCGATATTATATACCGGCACCACCACCACCACCACCACATCCACAACCGCTCTCTCCTCCTCCTCTACGACCACCACCGCCCCCTCCACCACTCCCACCACCACCATCGTAAGCTTCTTCTCTCTCGCTCTCTCTATATGATAACGAGTATTATTATTTGAATAATATTATGAGTATAGCCTGTTTGTTGATATTTATTTTGATTATGTATCGTGATTTGATCAATATGTGTTGTATTGTTGACATCGTTTAATGCATTTATGGTTTTTTGAAATTTGATTGGTTTTGTGAAATAACTGATGGATTGGTTTTGTTATTTGCAATTTTAGGGGAAGATTAAGTCGAGAACTTGGTAAAAAAAATTTGTGTCGTTACTCTGCTAAATTTTTTCTAAAATAATGGTGGCGTTACTTGGTATTATATATTTGGTATATGAATCTAAATTCTGTATTTTTGGCTTGTGTAGGTCGATGGATTCTCGGGCTGTTGAAAATAAACAGGTTTTAAGTGAGATACGTAGAGGTATCGCTCCAATGAAAAAAGTCATACAGGCTAGGAGTAAAGGCTTAAAGCTACCAGTCGGATGGAATGAGAATGGCCAACCAGTTGACCCAAATAAATAAACATTTGTTGGTTACATTGGAGTCATAGCTCGTGAGAGGGTGCCGATTACCATCAGTGATTGGCGACACGTCTCGGACGTAATAAAGATCGGAATTTGGAATGAAATAGTTGTAAGTTGATTATTATCATATTTCTAATTAATTGGTTAATGTATTTTTTGTTTATTCAATTTTCTCAAAGTTAGAATTTCATACATACTTTGTTGTTTGTTTTTCATAGTTGGCCTTTGATATTGAAGAAAGTAGACAGAAATTTGTTTAGTCGAGGCTGGAAAGCTAGCTCGAAACTTTAGGAGCTTCTTGAGCCGAGTGTGGGTAGAGGATGATCATGGAAATATTAATTCCGGCCCACCCCAAAAATATAATATATCTCAAGAAGATTGGACAGCGTTTATAGATATTCGAAAAAGTGATCCTTTCATGGTAATTATTTTAATTTACGGTTTCATATGTTGCATATTGTGTTTATATGATCATTGACTAATGCTTTGATTTTGTAATGAACAGAAATTAAGTAGGGACAATCAAGAAAGAGCAAAGGACCCTGAATATCCCTATAGGAAATCACGTGTTGGATATGCTCAACTGGAGCACATTGAGGTACGTAGTTCGTATAACAGTAAATCATTACAAGTTTTCTAATAAAAATTCCTTGCTAATATATATATATATATATATTTAATCATAATATAGAAGGAAAAAAGAAAGGAAGCTGGGTCAGATTGCACAGACGTGACACGAGCACTCGTATGGAGGATTGCACATTCTGACAGCCAGCGAAACATTGATAATCCCAATGTTAAAAGAGTATCGGATGAAATTGTGAGTTATTTACAATTTTAGCTATATCATGTGTTGTATATGTTTTTTGAAATTTTTTTAAAAGAGCAAAGTTCACTAATTTTTAAATGTATTATTGCAGGAGTGCTTATCACAGGAGGGTAGCCACAGTGGAAGCGAGAGGACCCGAAATGATATATTGGCTAAAGCTCTTAAGAAGAAGGAGCATTCAGGTCAAGTTAGGGGTGTAGGCTTTGGGGTATCACAAAAACAATATTTTAGTGACAAAAAGCCTTCTAAAGATGAGGAGATCGATAACTTGAAAAACATGGTGCACATGCTCACTGCATCACTATCCTCATTGGGATGCGAGTTTGACGAGCATAGGGTGTCTGGGTCGCAGCAGCCACATGAAGATGAGGCGGTTTCTTTGAAAGATAGCTGCCCAGATCCAGTTAAGAACCTTCCTGAGGTAATGATATGAAATTATTAAGTGATCATATAACTTGGAATTCATTAAAATACACAAACTTTTCTAATATAATGGTATATATATATATATATATATATATATATATTTTATATATGTAGGTTGTGGCGCCATGTCAATTGTCACTTTCAACACCGTCTTATCGTTTGGTGGCTAAAGGACAAATGTACAATCGACCAGATCATGATGATAGAATGCTGCATACACTTCCATTACCCACCCACCTAGTGAAAGTGATGATTGACATTGCAATTGAAGATATTGCACCCCTACCAGTCCCTCTCACTGATGAAGGAGTGTTCACAGTTTCTGAGGCTGTGGGATACATTGTCGCTTGGCCTAAGAGTCTTGTCACTGTCAGTGATGCATCGGTACGTAATTATTAATGCCTAGCCATTAAATAATTATAATAATTGTTTAAAGTTACTAAATATACTTTGGTTTATAACATTCACGTTGGTTTTCTTTGCTTAAATAGTCTTTTGGAAAATCCAAATCATCAGTTGGAAAACATAAATCAGAGATGACGAAGCACTCAGCGGTCAAACGAACACCTCCTGTGGCCAACCCTCCACGTGAAGATGACAGAGCAGCAGACGTACCAGCTGATCAACTCCCTCAGCCACTTGCAACTCTTGAAAGGTACCTCCAAATAATGCCTATTGAACAATTGATCGCTATAGACGTTCTCGAGGCAATGTATAATACCGAACCCTATCAAGAGTATCTTGGGCGGGAGGAGATCTGTCATTTTTTTGCGCAAAGAACAAATAGGAGTCTCCATCATTTCTGTTTACATCAAGTAAGTTTATAAATATGAATTAAAAAAAGTTAGTTTTTAAATTATTTTACTGCATTAATTTGAACTATGTTTATTTTGTTGTTCAAATTTATTTTATGCTCAATTTAGGTGTTTGTGGGCTAAGTACGTGGTCCCCGAAAACAAAACAAATAATTTCGGGTTCCTTAGCCCACATACTATAGCTGCGGGAGCAGGTATTACTCCCTCTCAACGTATCTCACAAGCGCAATATATAACAAATGCCATGAAAGATTGCGCGGACTGGAAGTTGTTTATTGGAGCTTACAACACCGGGTGAGTTACTAAACACCCAATTTTATTTTATAATAAAAATTTGTTACGTACTCAAAATTAATTTTGAACTTATCTTTTGAGTGCTTTTTAATTTAGGGGACATTGGGTGTTGCTTGTGATTGATCCAATTAAAGAGATCGTTTATTATCTGGATTCTTTGCACGTTGATCCGAAGAACCGACCTGATATGAAAGAAACAATTGATCAGTAAGTTTTTCATTTAATCAATGTATTCATTATATTTAATATTAATTTTAAAGTGTATATATCTTCCTCGATTTCACATGTATATTTGCTTGATATTGACATCTTTCCTTGTTTTTTGATGTTTTTAACAGTGATGTGTTGATGTCTCGTGCAAATCGTAACACCCAAGTGTCCAAATAAAAAAAAATGGCCTGTAAATGGACTTCTATAAAGGTTAGTGTAATTTTATATTTTCGAGAGATTATTCGTATAAACGTTATTGTTCTAATACAATTTTTGATTTCAATTTTGTAGTGCCCCATGCAGTTAAACGACAGAGATTGTGGCTTCTTTGTTATGAAATTCATGAAGGATATTATTAGCCACGGAGAATCTACAATCCCACCAGCGGTATGTATAATCCTAATTAATACTCATCATCAAATTCTAATTTCCCTTTATAGGTTATTAAACCTTTGTTGTGTTTTCAATCTCTATCGTGCAGTACTTTCCTGATTGTCAAGACGTCACTTACTCTATAGAGCAGCTTAATGAAGTACGTGGCGAATTGGCACAATACATTTTCCAATGCGCTTTTGGTATGGTGTAAGTTGTAGATTGTTGTACATTTTTATTTGATTTGTTGTATTTAATTGATTGTAAACTCTTTATCATTTGTTGGAGATTATGCGTAACATTTGATTTGTTGGAGATTATGCGAATTGGTTATATACATTTGTTGGCTTTTGTTGTTAGAGATTATGCGAATTGGTTATATACATTTGTTGGTTTTTGTTGTTAGAGATGATCATTAAATTTGGTGAAGTTAATTTTGGGTTTCACGTTTGTTGTTTCTGTTGAATCGATTTTATGGTTTGTTGTGTTAGTGTGTTGAATTTTGAGAAGCTGGTAATGGTAAATTTTGTACAGTAGAACAAGAAAAATAATTAAAAAAAATAAAAAATACACCTATTATAGCGATTTTTTGAAAAACCGCCAAAACAGGTCCGCGACCTATTATAGCGGTTTTTATAAAAACCGCTATAACAGGTAACTAAAAAAAAAAAAAATTCTGAGAAATCCAATTACAGCGGTTCGAAAAAACCCCGCTATAATTGGTTTACCAGTTACATCGGTTTTTTTTTCGAACCGCTGTAATTGGTTCCTATTACATCGGTTCAAAAACCGCTGTAATTGGCCTGAACCAATTACAGCGGTACCTGTTACAGCGGTTAAAACCGCTGTAATAGGTAAAAGAAACCGCTGTAATAGGTCATTTCTGTAGTAGTGAAAGTTGAAAGCTTCAAGGCCAGCTCGTCGCTTTGATTTGCCTTCAACTTGATTTGGACTTTTATAACGTTTATTCGAGGGTTTAACACCTTAATCTCGAATTAAACTATATAATTTGATGAATTTCGTCAAGAACACTTTGAAATTTGCCTTCTCGCCTTCTTGAATTTGAAGAATTTGTAGAGAGAATTTGAAAACTTCTCTTGTCTTCTCTAGCTCCAATTTAATTTGTGTATTTATTGTGAGCTCCCATGGACTCTATTTATAGGTGTAGGATGAAGAAACCACGAATTCTTTAAACATCTTTGATAATTATCTCTTTAATATTTATTTATTAAGAGATAAAGATCAATTGCTTTTGAGCCATTTGATTGACTAATATTTGATGAGGATAAATTTAACAGATATTATCTCTTTAATATCTATATTAATTTAAAGAGATAAATATCAATTATTTTGGAGCCATTTCATTGGCTAACATATTCACTTGGCACAGTGTGATTGATCGTTGACTTTTCTACTGCAATACATAATTTGATTGACTGGAACACCTCAATTTGACATGTGGCACGATTTGATTTGCCAATAAAATAAATATTAAAATATTAATTAGATCAATTGTTTTAATTTTGGAATTAAATTTGATAAATTCCAAAAAATAAATTAAAGAATTTAAATTGATAATTAATATATTATTTTCCACTTGTCACAATTTACTTAGACATAAATTTGCTCTGTCTACAATATTTATGTAATTAATTAGTAGTATATGTTTAAAGATATTTGAGCGAGTATAAATGTTACGTCTTACTTCTACTAGTATGCTTTGTACACTATCACGTTCAAAGAAAAAAACAAAAGAAAAAGATTTCAATGCCCAATGAAATATGAATTGTAAACTCAAGATTAAAGTGAGATGAATTTGAGAGTTGAGGGACCAACATAATGCATTTTATATTCGGGGGACGGAAGTAGGACAAAAATAAAATTGAGGGACCACCAGTCAGTGGCGGATCTAGAATTTTTGTTCAGTGGGGGCACCAACAATTTTATTCGGGGGGGGGGGGATGAGATTGTTGTGATATAGTTAAACAATTTGTTAAGGGAGGTGGCCCCCGCGATACGATACGCTATATTTATGGGGGAAAATATAATAAAGAATTAGGTTCAATTACAACTTTTGACATAATTTATACTCTTATACCTCTTTTGTTATAGCCAGGATTTCGGGTTTTGGGGGCGAACTCAAAGTAAAGGGGAGAAACGTGATATTTTTCAATCTTGAGGGGGACGAAATTCAAATATAAATTTTTTTTGTAAGGTTAAAAAATGATTTTTCAAAATTGAGAGGGGACATTTAATAATTTGAGTGGAGACATTAATGTAATTTATAAATTAAAATTTAAAATATCTATATATTAAATTTTTTTTTCAGTGGGGGAACTGCCCCCCTGCCACCAGTCGTATTTGGCCCATATGTAAATATAATTTAATTCTTATTAATAGATAATATACATTATATATATATACACACTTATTCATATATATAGTTTATATATTAATGTAAATGCACACATATATATAGTTTATATATTAATGTAAATGCACACATATATATTACACGTGGTGGCATTTGATAGAGTTCAAGGCACGTAATGTTTATGAACTCATTGTATATATTTCTCTGAATGATCTATTACAATAATACAAGCATATGTATATATAGAAGTGAAACGTAACCCTAATACACAGATGAGCCGGACTATAACCTATACATGGGCCGGACTATAATCTATACACTAACACCCCCCCCCGCAATTTGAGCAGTGGGACCAACGCAAAGATTGGCCCGAAGTTGGGAAAACTTGGTCGGTGGTAAGGCTTTGGTGAAGATGTCAGCAACTTGTTCAGCGGTAGGAACATATTTGACCAAAACATCACCGATGGCAACTTTTCCCCCAACAAAATGGTAATCAATCTCAATATGCTTTGTACGAGCATGAAACACAAGATTAAGAACGAGATATATGGCACTAATATTATCACAGTAGACCCGAACTGGATGCGGAAGGAAGACGCCCAAGTCACGCAGAATAAAACGTAGCCTGTTAAGACTCAGCGACGACATAGGCAACAGAGCGGTACTCAGACTCTGTACTGGATCGGGAGACGGTAGCCTGTTTCTTGGCAGACCAGGAGATAAGATTATCACCAAGATAAACAGCATAGCCAGTGGTGGAACGACGACTGTCTGGACAACCAGCCCAATCTGAGTCAGCATAAATAGTCAGGGAGTCCACAGTGGAAGAACGAAGGAGAAGACCATAATCAAGAGTACCCCGAAGATAACGAAGAATGCGCTTGACCATCTGAAAGTGGCTATCCCGAGGTGAGTGCATGAATTGACTGACTAAAGCAACTGCATAAGCAATGTCAGGCCGAGTGTGAATAAGATACTGAAGACCCCAACAATGCTGCGATAAAGAGTCGGATCAGAGAAAAGGTCGCCTGCAAGAGCGGAGGGAGTAGACGTCGCAGAAAGAGGAGAGGCAACAGGCTTCAAGCTCATCATGTCAAAACGCTGTAGAAGCTCGGTTGCATACTTTCTCTGCGAAAGAAACAATCCAAGAGAGTCTCGTGTAGCATGAATACCTAGAAAATAGTGAAGATCCCCTAAATCCTTCATAGCAAACGCCTGGGAAAGACGAGAAATAAGAGCAGTAACGGCAGCAGAGTCATTCCTAGTCAAGATAATGTCATCAACGTAGAGCAAGAGAACCAAGGTGATAGAACCAAAATGGTAGACGAACATCGACATATCAGCTTTGCTGCTAGTGAATCCCAGACGCAGCAAATATGAACTAAATTTCTTAAACCAAGCTCGAGGTGCTTGTTTCAGACCATATAAAGCCTTCTGTAACTGACACACATGTGAAGGATACTGGGGGTGAGTAAAACCGCGGGGCTGAGCCATGTAAACAGTCTCGGTAAGATCACCGTGAAGAAAAGCATTCTTCACATCAAGCTGTCGGATAACCCACTGACGAGAAACGGCAATAGAGAGAACAGTACGAATAGTAGTCGGCTTAACCACAGGGCTGAAGGTCTCACCAAAGTCAATACCAGCCTGTTGCTTAAACCCCTGAGCAACCAAGCGGGCCTTATAGCGCTCAACAGATCTATCAGAACGTAACTTAACCTTATACACCCATTTGGAACCAACTAGATTTTGTGAAGGATGCGATGGCACTAAAGTCCATGTGCCATTGGCTTGGAGAGCATTAAACTCATCAGCCATGGCAGCACGCCAAAGGGGATCCTTAGCGGCCTGTGTATAGCATGTTGGCTCGAGAGGAGGGGAAACAGCAGACAAGGAGGGAAGAACACGAGGCTTACGTGTACCATCACGTAAGCGGGTGACCATAGGTTGACGAGGACACGGAGGAGGAACACTAGGTGAGGACGCAGGAGAAGAAGAGACTGAGGAAGAGGTAGTGGAAGGAGATTGGACATAGGGAGACACGGGATTCGGGGAAGATGATGGAGATGGTCCTGGACCAGTGGGACGGGGAGGACTCCGGGAGGAGGGTGGTGAAAGAGATGACTCCAGAAGAGGCGGCATGGAGGACATAGTGGTGGTGGCAATAGGTAGATTAGGCGGCATGGAGGACATAGTGGTGGTGGCAATAGGTAGATTAGGCGGCATGGAGGACATAGTGGTGGTGGCAATAGGTAGATTAGGCGGCATGGAGGACACAGTGGTGGTGGCAATAGGTAGGTCAGTGGGACCGAGATAAGGAGGATGAGGAAGAGAAACCGTAATAGATTCAGTAGCAGACTGGTGGGTACCAGAGGCGGAAGTGGAAGGTAAGGTCGGATAAAGAAAAGAGTCTTCATCGAAGATGACGTGACGACTAAGATGGATAGTACCAGAAATAGGATCGAGACACCGATACCCTTTATAATTCGGGGCATAACCTAAAAAGATACATGAGGTAGAGCGAGGATCGAGCTTATGAGCAGCACGATGACCAAGATGTGGAAAACAGGCACAACCAAAAGTCCGAAATGTGGAATAGTCGGGAGAACGACCAAATAGGACCTCATAAGGAGACTTGCGGCGAAGCGTAGGGGTAGGGAGACGATTAATAAGAAAAACAGCAGTATAGAGAGCATCGACCCAAAAGGAGTGGGGGAGATGAGCAGTAAGAAACAAAGTGCGAAGTAACTCAAAAATATGACGATGCTTACGTTCTGACACACCATTTTGTTGTGGGGTGTAAGGGCATGACAGACGAAACTGAATACCAGAAGCAGCAAAAAGATGACGGAATTGAGCATTATCAAACTCACGACCCCCATCACTTTGAAACATTTTGATTTACTTGTAAAAAGATTTTCAATTAGAATTTTAAAATTACAAAAGTGAGTATAAACTTCAGATTTAGCACGCATAGGATAGCACCAAGTAAAACGTGAAAAATCATCAACAAAAATAACATAATATTTGAAACCGGTAGGAGAGAGAACGGGAGAAGTCCAAACATCAGAGTGAATTAAATAAAAGGGTACGGAGCTACGGTTCTCAACATGCTGAAAAGGTAACTTGTGTGATCGACCTAACTGACAAGTTTGACAAAAAGAGACAGAACAATCCTGAGACTTGATATTACCACTACGAGACAATTGCTGAAAAGTAGAAAGACTAGGATGACCCAGGCGGCGATGCCAAACATCACTAGAGACGGTACGAGCAACAAGGGAGGACACTAGGCTAGGGGAGATCGGATACAAACCACTACTGGAAGGGGACTGCAGAAGAACATTCCCTGTTGCGTTGTCCTTGACACAGAAACCAGTGGAAGAAAACTCAACCATACAATCATTATCTTGACATAATTGTCTAACAGACAAGAGATTATGAGACAAATGAGGAACATGCAACACATTAGATAAAGTAAGGGGACCAGAAGGGGTACGAAACGTACAAGAGCCAACATGCTTAATAGACAAAAGTGCACCATTACCAACTAAAATTTTGTTGGTACCAGTATAGGGAGTAAGGTTAGAAAGATTACTGTCATCCGGAGTCATATGAGCAGAGGCACCACTATCAGGATACCAGGGTATGCCAGAGGTGGCAGCAACAGACAGGGCTGAAAAAGACTGTGGAAGCTCCGCAGAAATATATCTGTGGTTAAACCGCTGGGGACACGAAACACAAGTGTGACCCAAAATACCACAAAGTTGACATGTCTGACCAAGAGTAGGAGTCGGAAGTAGACCAGGACCCGGAGAGTACTGAAAAGTATGTGGAAATGGGGACGAGTCACGACCATGACGGTCCTTCCCATGTCCGGAACTAGAACCGTGACCATGGGAGCCACCATTACCTTTAGCACCACAATTTTTGAATTTTGAGGAGTGAGAGTGGGCGACAAAGGCATAAGATGGAGAGAAAAGAGAGGGAACAGATGAAGTTGGGGAAATTGGGGTTGCATGGGGGCTAATTGGAAGAAGAGAAGACATATGTGGATTGTTGTGTAAATGAGAGAGAATATGGGGGCTGTTTTGGAAATTAGTGATTTGGTGGGGGCGATTTGGGAGAGTAGGGTTATTATGGGGGTTGTTTTGAAAAGAAGAGGAATTAAGCGAAGGGCTATTGTGTAAATTGTTGTTACTGTGCGGGTTGTTAGGAAATATAGTGGGTGGGGTGGGGTCAAAAGGTAGAGAGGTGCTGATTGTGGGGGGACAAAAGATAAAGGTGTGCTGATTGTGGGGGGGACAAAAGAGAAAGGGGGTAATTGTGGTGGGGTCAAAAGTAAAAGGAGAGTTGTTGGGTGAATAAGTGGAGATGGGGTGTTGTAATTTAGAGAAATGGGCGGACAAGAGAGCGCCTGCATGAGGAGAGAGAAGGGAAATGGCCGAGTGATTTCCGGCAGCGGCGATAGAGGAGGAAACGGCGCCAGTGGCTGATGGGGAAAGAAGAACGCCGGCAGCAGCGTTAATTTCAGCAGCTAGAATACTCTCGGCCATAGGTGAGAGAATGGCTCCGGCGGTGTTGACGGCCTGAAATGACAACGCATCGTCGGCGGCAGATTGCGGAGAGCTACCGGTGACGGTAGATGGAGAAAATCCGGCGACTGAGGATAGAAGGGGCGACTGAGAGAGAATCGCAGCAACGTCTTTGGGTGAGAGATTAAAGGGTGGAGAAAGAAGAGAATGGAGGAGATTTAGAGCCTTGGAGATGGAGTTATCGGTGGTGGTTGGCGGCGGTAGAGAAGAGAGGGAGAAAACCGCGTTTGTAAAAGAGGAGAGAGAGGAAGTAGAGGTGGAGGAGAAGGTGGTGACAGAGGAGGCGGCAGCGGTGGTGCCGGAAAGGGAGGAGGCCATCCCGGAAGCTATAGGTGCCGTGAGGGCGGGAGACGAAGCCATAGGCTTTGTGAACCCGGTAACTGATACCATGATAGAGTTCAAGGCACGTAATGTTTATGAACTCATTGTATATATTTCTCTGAATGATCTATTACAATAATACAAGCATATCTATATATAGAAGTGAAACGTAACTCTAATACACAGATGGGCCGGACTATAACCTATACATGGGCCGGACTATAATCTATACACTAACAACATTTTTTATTCTGAAACTTCAATAATTACACATTTACTCCTAAAATTGAAACAACCCATTTCAATTTTAGTCTTTTTTCTTTTTTCTTTTTTTCACATCCTTGGTCTTTTGTGGTACATTTAGCCTTATTTGTCTAACTTATTTCACGCATTTAGTCTCGCTACCGTCAAATTAAAAAATTAAAAATTTTCCGAACAAACTAATGGAAAAAAATTAGCAAGTGCGTCTCACACGTGATTTTGATTGCTGTTGCCCGCGAAAACAAAGTTCCAACTAGTTCATGAGACAACAAACAACAAATCGGTCACAAGGAATCACCATTTCAACCAAGTGTGTATTTTTTTCCTTCAAAGCTGCAATTTCTTCATCATTTTCATCGAGACTGCGGCGCAGCCCAGGTATCACAACCTTTGACACATAGGCGGATCCTCCCATAGAAAAAAGTTACATCTCTACAGTTTCAAAGAAAAAGAAATTACCATGAATAAAATTTATGAAGAAAATTAAGAAGAAATAAAATACAAGCACCATACACTATAGTATTCAAATGAGTAGAACCTCTTTCCAGGATTATCATCGGTTCCAAGAACACTTACAAACGACACCTCTTCCCGGATCTGCACATCACCTCACTCACCCCATGCTTCATTTTTGGTTGAGCTAAATTTCTCATTTCTTCATTCAAATTCAACCGATAAAGGTAAAATTCTACTTTCGATTAAGTTTGCATTTGATGTTGAAGAGAGGTGAAGACTTAATTGATGTAATTTTGGAAGAATAAATTTAGTAAAAAAGTTAACGTTGGAAAGGGCCACTTACTTATTTTATTTTAATTACAAAATAGCCAAAATCACGTGTGAGACACACGTTCTACGTTCTGGCCATTAATTTGGCCAATTTTTTTTTTAATTTTTCAATTTGACGGTAACAGGAGTAAATGTGTGACTAAATTGTTTAAATAGGACTCAATGTGCCAAAAAGGACCAATGATATGAAAAAAAGGACCAATGGTATGTTAAAAAGGACAAATTGAAAAGAAGTGTTTCAATTTCGGGACTAAATTAATTGAGTATTGAAGTTATAGGACCAAATAGGTCACCACCCTATAGTTAGCGGACGGAAATGTAATTTTGCCTAATATATATATATATACATATTTACAATATATATATATATATATATATATTCACTTGTTCGAAATGCAAACAATTTTTTTGAACAAACTCTCTATTTTTTCGGATAATCTCATTCGGCTTATTCTAAGTTGTGCAAAATTGGGGTTAATTGCATTTTTCGTCCGTTATCTTTACCACTTTTGGATTTTGGTCCAATTTTTTCCCCGATTTACAAAGTTGTCCGATAACTATCCAACATTTAGCAATTTTAGTTCGATTTTGACTGGAACTGACCAATTTGCCACGTGGTGCTGACATGGACAAAAAATTGAGAATTTTCTAATTTTTCCGCCAAAATGGACGCTGACTAGGACAAAATTGATGAGGTGACATGCCAATTTGTCCTAGTTAGTGTCCATTTTGGCATGCCACCACATCAATTTTGTCCGGTCAGCATCACACGTGGCAAATTCCGGCCAAATTGGTTATCTCCAGTCAAAATCGGACTAAAATTGCCAAAAGTTGGATAGTTACAGGACGACTTTGTAAATCGAAAAAAAAACCAAGACCAAAATCCAAAAGTGAAAAAGATACACAATGAAAAATGCAATCAACCTTGCAAAATTGGCAAACTATGATGCAAGGACACTAACACAGCGACACGGACACGGGGCATGACATTTTTCAAAAAATTAGGACACGACATGGCTCCGCCACGAATGTCAAATATATATATATATATATATATATATATGTGCATGTGTGTGTGTGTGTGCGTAACATAAATTAGATATTGATATTAGTTTCAATATAATTTGTTAGAAAAAATGATAATATTGTTTACTTATTTATTGTTAAATTTGTATTTTCCTTGCTTCTTTGTAAATTTATATATGTTTGAAAAAATTCAACTACTTATCAACAATAAGTCAATAACGAATGCAAAACAAAAATATAAACAGTCACAAATTACTAAGCAATTACAAATACAATCAAAGTATCAAATGCCCAAGAACTAGAATTAGGATGTTTAAAGTTTTTCTATTTACAATTGGAACCCCACACTTTTTAATTTCTTAGGAAAACTGTCAATCGTGTCATCACCGTGTCGGAGACGCATTTGATAGTGTCCGACATGGTGTCCGAATTTTTTTTTTTTAACCATGAGCACATATTAGCTGTGTTCGAAACGTGAATGAGGCGTGTCGTGTCCGACACTCGCCCGACACCGTCCGAGGATAATTTTCGGAGTGTCCGTGCTTTATAGTTGACAAACCTTCAAAATAACCCTATTTACCCGTAATGTGGTCGAGACAAGGGGACCCTTTTAGTTTTACTTATTCGTCTTGATAGTGAATCTATTCCTAATAATTATCATGAAGCCAAAGGTAATGTTAAATGGGAAAAGGATATGGATGCAGAAATAAAAGCCCTAGAATTGAATAGGACCTAGAGAATTGTTACTCTTCCACCTGGTACAACAGCTATAGGTTGTAGGTGGATTTATAATATCAAATATAGATCAGATGGGACCGTTGCGAGATATAAGGCAAGATTAGTTGCCAAAGGATATACTCAGTTAGAAGGGATAGGTTACACTGACACATTACTCCTGTTGTTAAGAATGTTACTGTCAGGGTGATCATTTTTCTTGCTACCATCCATAACTAGAAATTGTGGCAAATGGATGTCACCAATGCCTTTTTACAAGGTGATCTCAATGAAGAGGTATACATGTCCCTTCCTCATGGCTTTAATTATTATGGTCAGGTTATTGGTAATAAAGTTTGCAAACTAGAAAAGTCTTTATACGACTTAAAACAAGCCTCAAGACAATGAAACCATAAATTTACTTTGGCTGTCACTAATTTGGATTTAATCAATCCAAGAATGACTATTCTCTGTTTATTAAATCCAGGGGGAGTAGTATGGTTATCTTGTTATTATATGTTGATGATATTCTTATAACAGGGAATGATGATCATCTTATATATAAGTGTAAGATTTATTTGAATAATACCTTTTATATGAAGGATCTTGGTGAATTAAAGTTCTTTCTTGGCATTGAAATAGCAAGGTCTAAGAAAGGTATTCATCTTAATCAAAGGAAATATGTCCTTAAGCTTTTAATTGAAACTGGAATGATTGGATGTGAGCCAATCAGTACACTAGTTGAGCAGAATATTAAGTATACAGAAGAAGATTTAAATGGTAATGATCTTTTTCTCTATAATGTTGGTGAATTTCAGAAAATTGTTGGTAAGTTGATATACTTATGTCTAACCAGACCTGATATAAGCTATGGTGTGCAATTGCTTAGTCAATTTATGCATAAACCAAGAAAACCTCACCTTGATGATGTGTTTAGAATTTTGAAGTATCTTATAGGAAAGTCAGGTTTGGGAATATTATTTTCATCTCAAAGTAAAATGGAGCTGAAGGCTTATTGGGATAGTGATTGGGCTTCATGCCCAATGTCAAAGAAGTCTTTAACAGGATATGCAATACAATTTGGCGCTTCTTTGATATCATGGAAATCAAAGAAGCAGGCCAGTATTGCAAGAAGTTTTGTTGAGGTAGAATAATAGGGCTATGGGACCAACTACTGCAGAAGTGTTATGGTTACATGCAATTTTCAAAGATTTGGGATTTAATAAACTTCAACTAGTTACTTTGTATACAGACAACAAGTCAGCAATGCAAATAGCAGCAAATCCTATTTTTCATAAAAGGACCAAACATTTGGAGGTAGACTGTCACTTTATTAGAGAAAAGATTCAAGAAAGGCAAGATTTATACCAAGTATATTCCTATTGTTCAGCAACCTGCTGACATTTTGACAAAGCCTTTGAGGAGAGTTCAGTTTGATTTTCTTCTTTCCAAGTTGGGTGTCTTTGATTTGTTTAGACAACCAACTTGAGGGGGAAGTGTTGAGAATAGAGTGTTTTAGTTTGTAATAAAGCATGTTTGTTATAAACGCTTTTAGGAATAAGTTCGTTTTTCTGTTTTGTTAGTTTTCCTTTTGACCATTGTAGGTTTAGTATTTAAGCCCTTCTTTTTCTATCTTTTGTAATTCATTCATTCATAAGTAATATTTCCGGAATTGTTTTTCTCTCTTCCATGGCTTTTTCTAATTCTTGACAAATCCCCTATGATATATCAAATTCTTCAAAAGCCTTCTTGTTAGAAATTGATAAACACATGAATAATTTCCATTGCTTGAACAAGAAGAATGTTTACAAAATTAATCTAACCTCTAACTGAATTACAGAAGCCTATTTATACAATTTCCTAATTAACACCAATGGCTAATTCCCTAATACATAAAAAAGAAAAAGCGCTTCTTGAAAACATAACACTAGAAGTGTTATTATAGAATACAACTTTCACTTAATAAACTTAACACTCCCCCTTAAGCTTGCTGTCAAAAATGTTTATGACACCAAGCTTACAAAGTAAATATCCAAACTGCATCCTCCCCAATGCCTTTGTAAACATATCAGCAGGTTGTTCATTAGAAGGAAGGAAAAAAGTCTTGAAAACACCTTGTTGAATCTTATCCTTGATGAAATGACAGTCCACCTCAATGTGTTTGGACTTTTCATGAAATACAGGATTAGCTGCCAATTGGATTAATGTAGACTTACTGTCTGTATACACTGGAACAGACAACTTTATGTCAATCTTAAGATATTTAAACATACTCAATAACCAGAGAATTTCACAAGTTACAGAACCCATAGCTCTGTATTCAGCTTCTGCAAAGCTCCTTGTAACTGTATTTTGTTTCTTCACTTTCCAAATTATCAAAGATCCTCCAAACATCACAGCATATCCAGTTAAGGACCTCCTTGTCATTGACATGAGGCCTAGTCTGAATCACAATAAACTTTCAAACTAAAATCAGCATTAGAAGGCATAAACAATCCCAGACCTGGTTTCCTTTCAAGTATTTTAGTACCCTATGCATAGCATCAAGATGAGACTTTCTTGGGCTATGCATAAACTGACTTAAGACTTGGATAGAATAGCCAATATCTAGCCTGGTTAAGCATAGATAGATCAATTTACCCACTATTTTCTGATATTCAGTAATATTCTCAATTAGAGGATTATCAGCATTATCATTAGAAAATTTCACATTTTGTTGAATTGGTATAGCTACAGGCTTACTCCCTAGCATACATGATTCACCAAGAAGTTCTAAACAATACTTCCTTTGATTCATAATAATACCTTTATTGGATCTGGTTATTTCAATCCCTAAAAAAAATACTTAAGTTCTCCTATTTCATGTGAAAAGTCTTATTCAAATATTGCTTACACTCATCAATTAACAAAGCATCATTACCACAAATCAAAATATCATCAACATACACTAACAAGTATATCACACTTCTCCCCATTGATTTGATAAACAGAGAATAATCATTTTTGGATTGAATGAAATCATAATTATGCATAGTAGCAGTAAACTTATGGTGCTACTGCCTAGATGCTTGTTTTAAACTAAAAAGAGAATTAAGAAGTTTACATACCTGAGGCTTAGTTGTATTACCTTGCTTACTGAAACCAGAAGGAACAGTCATATAGACTTCTTCATCCAAATCACCTTGAAAAAAGGCATTTGTTACATCCATTTGGCATATTTGCCATCCAAACTTAGCTACAAGAGAAATAACCAATCTAACAACGACATGTTTAGCCACAGGTGAAAAAGTTTCCTTGTAATCTATATCCTCCTGTTAAGTGTATCCTTTGGCTACAAGTCTAGCCTTAAACCTTTCTATTGTGCCATCAGAATGATACTTTATTGTATATACCCATCTACACCCTATAAGTTGTTTATCAGGAGGTAAATCTATTATTGTTCAAGTTTTATTCACTTCAAGAGCATCTATTTCAGCTTTCATTGCTTGTTCCCACCTTTTATCTTTACTAGCTTCATGAAAAGATGAAGGAATATATTCACTAAAAAGAGCAGTAAGGTAAGAATTATACTTAGGATGCAAAGAATCATAATGTATACAGTGAGACAAAGGATATTGAACAGAACTATCTTCATTAGAAGGCTTAATAAATGGAGAAATATAATCCTTTGCCCAATAAGGAGGTTTAACAATTCTCTCAAATCTTCTAGAAATGTTTGGATTTTGATTCTGATTATGAGAATCACTCTTTTCAGTACTAGTATGTTCTCTTATTTCATGAGATTCATTACTGGAATTATCAAAATGATGAATATTATCATTATTAACAGATACATATGGAAGAATAAGATCATCATGATACATTTTAGGATCATGAACAGGAAAATTCTGTTTATCATAATCATTGTCAGATATTAGGGGTGTACATAAACCCTCCCAACCCGCCCGAACCGCTCAACCCGAGCCGATCCGCCCGAAAACTGCCGATTAAGAATTATTAAATAATAGTGGCGGGTTGAAAATATTGCAACCCGCCACTTTCGGGTCGGGTGGTGAATTTAATAATTGTAACCCGCCTAACCCGCAACCTGACCGCTAATCATTTATGTTACAAGTATAAGTATATATAGTTAAAGATTAACACTAAACTTTGAAAACTATATATGCATATATACTATCTAATAAGAGCGGTTTATTCATATTCATGTAACATACTTTATTTTTTATTTGAGCAAACAAATTGACTCGTTTGAATACTTGTTTTTATTTGATTTGAACGAATTTTTTTTATGTATATGTATATTTTGATGATAAATTTATAAAAAAACATTAATTTTATTAATCTTTTAGAGCTTTTCACTCATTAGAAATCATGATAATATGAATTTTATTTAATAACACCACTTATTTGTGTATTTCACACCAACTCAATTTTTTTAGTTAAATGTACAACAAGTATAATATTTAATTTCTTACTTACTAATTATAACTAAAATTAAGTTGTAAAAATTATAACTATAATTTGATAACCTGCCAACCCGCCCGCCAAAACATTAAATCCGACCGACCCGAACCGCTCGGTTTGAAAAGATAATTATGCGTTTTCGGTTTGATATTTTGTCAATCCGCACATGTCGGGTCGGGTTAATTTTTTTTCTAAAACCGCTCGAACCCGACTGTGTACACCCCTATCACATATGGCAAAAGGAAAAACATGCTCATGAAATATCACATCTCTAGAAACAAACAAAACTTTAAATTAAGATCCAACAGTTTATACCCTTTTTGATTAGGTGCATAGCCCATCAAGACACAGGGTTTGGATCTTGGCTGAAACTTATCAAGTTGTGGAAGAATTTTAGCAAAGCATAAATAGCCAAAAGTTCTAAGATGAGTATAATTAGGTTGTTTACCATAGAGCATGTAATAAGGTGTCTTCCCTTTTAACAAAGGGGTAGGTGTTCTATTAATGAGATTTACAGTAGTAATCACACATTCACCCAATAGATCATAGGAACATGAGATAGGAATTTCAAAGACCTAGCCACATCTAAGATGTGTCTATGCTTTCTCTCTACCACCCCATTCTGTTGAGGTGTGTAGACACAGGAACCTTGGTGAACTCTACCAGGAGATGCAAATAAACTTGTGCATTCATGACTAAAGAATTCCATAGCATTGTCTGTTCTAATGTTCTTCACATTAATAGAAAACTGAGTGTCCACATATTTCAGAATTTTTTTCAGAATTTCAAGCATATCAGACTTATGCTTCATCAAAAAAGCCCAAGTTGATCTAGAATAATCATCAATTATAGTTAGAAAATAGGATTCTTTGTTGTAAGTCTGCTCTCTATAGGGACCCCATATATCAATGTGCAATAACTCAAAAATAACAGAAGTAACAATAGTGCTTTTAGGAAAAACAGTTCTTGAATGCTTGGCCATTTACAATACACAGTATTATCATCAATGTGTATATCTAATTCAGGTAAAAACTTAAATCTTTGAAAAGACATATGCCCTAGCCTCTTATTCCACAATTTGGCTTTATTATGCATTACAAGAGAAATTGAGTTTTTATTCAAAACATTGTTACAAGACTTTTCAAAAACATTATCAGCTTGAATTAAGAGATCTTGGGGAGTTGGTTGAAGATGATACAAACCATTTTCCAGCTTACCAATCCCTTTGATCTTGCCATTCCAAATTCCCTGTATTAAACAGAAATTTAGAAAGAAACTCACAAGAACATCATTATCATCAGCAAGCTTGGAAACAGATAACAAGTTGTGCTTAAATTCAGGAACAAATAGCACATCTTTTGAGATTACATCTGATTCTAATGTCATATGTACAGTGTGAGTAACTTCACTAAATCCTCTATTAGGGAGTTTAACATGATTTTGTGTAGAATTCTTAGTAAAATTATCCCCAAAGAAGTCTGGATTAGCTAACATATGGTGGTTAGCACCAGTATCTACAATCCAGGAATGCTTATTATGCACATATGATGAATGGATACTATTAGTTGTATAAGAATAAGCCACACCTGCCAGATTTGCAGTAGCTCCTTGAGCTTTGGCTTATTGAAGATCACTGTTGCCAAACATCTGCATAAGTTGCTGATATTGCTGTGCTGTGAATACTGACTGTTGTACCATAGCATTACTTCTTGTTCCATCCTCATTGGCAATGTTGACATTAGTAGTTGTAAATTCTTAAGTAGCATCCACGACATTCACTTGATTTCCTTGATTGTTAGTGAATCCCCTGGCACCAGTATTACCTATACCACCCCTCCTTCATCTTCTAATCCCCCCAGGAGGATATCCTATAATCTTGAAGCATTTTTCCTTTATATGTCCAGGGAGGTGACAATGCTCACAAGTCATTTCAGATTTGCTATTATTAGTTTCTGAACTTGACATAAAAGCAACAGAGGTATCCATAGTTAGGGGTGTAACTTGAGCCGAGCCGGCTCGCGAGCTTAGCTGGCTCGGCTCGAATGAGCTCGACTCGAGCTCGAGCTTCACGAGCTCGAGCCGAGCTTCACGAGCTCGAGCCGAGCTTCACGAGTTTGAGCTTTTAGTCGAGCTCGAGCTCGAGCCTCTTTCTCTCTGAAAAAAGCTCGCGAGCCGGCTCGCGAGCTCACTTTATATATATTTTTAATTAATATATATATATATATATTAGCTGTAATATAGGGGATTGCCCTTTATTCTTGATAGATTCCCTCCCTTGTCTCCCACTCAGATAAAGGGTAGAATTATTATAATATTTATATATTAAAATAATATATAATTTACTAAACTTAAAAATAAAGAACCACCTAATATCTAATACATTTGATAAAGAAACATGAACAACACAACGTTTAACAAAGCAGCAGAAAGTGTAGAACCCCATGCCTTTTTTTCATTTCAAATCGCCACCACAGCTCCCGGCCAATTTCCAGCCTGTAAATGCTAGCAACCACCGGGCACAACCTTCCACAACCAACCATCCATCTTCTGCCTTTGCCGGAAAACCACCGTAGATCTGAGCTGAACCGCATCAACCATCCTTTGTACAAATCTTTGAACCCTCGCCGGCAAGCACCACGTTGTGCGGGACCACCATAACCTCCGCCCGCACATCACCGCCACGCGAAGCCACCACCGCCACCTTCTCTGTAAATGCATTGTTAGTTTTTATTTCTTATTTTTTTTTCTACTTATAAACTAGAATGAGCAGCAGCAGTAGATCTAGGCTCGCGAGCTTGGCTTAGGCTCGCGAGCCTGGGCTCGACTCAAGCTCGTGAATTCGAGCTCGCGAGCTCGAGCCGAGCTGTTCTTATAGCTTACGAGCTCGAGCTCGAGCTCTCAAAATAAGGCTCGACGAGCTCGAGCTCGAGCTCGAGCTCGAGCTCTATTATTCAGGGTCGAGCTCGAGCTCGAGCCTGGCAAAATCGCCAGGCTCGGCTCGAGCTCGGCTCGATTACACCCCTATCCATAGTGTTGCTTTGACTACTAATGCCTCTCTGAGTCTCTTCATTACTAATCATAGAATACACTTGATTGTGTGTGGGTAAAGGAGACATCATCAATATCTGAGACCTTAAATTGCTATAACAGCCATTCAGCCCCATTAAGAATTGCACCATCTTAAGTTGTGTGCAAAAATCAGTGTATTCCTTAGAAATAACCACAGATGGTGAAGGTATTAATGACTCATATTCATCCCATATGCATCTAATTTTAGAGTAGTATTCTGTAACAGTGGTTGTGCTTTGGATAATTGTGTTAATAGACCTATACAGAGAATATAGTCTAGCACCGTTTACTCTATCAAAACATTCTTTAAGATCTTTACATATCATGATTGCAGATTCCGTATAAACAACTCCATGAATTAAATCTCTAGAAATAGACCTGTGAATCCACGATTTGACAAGTGCCTTGCATCTCTTCCAATATGGTAAAAGATCTGAATCTACAGGCGGTTCTTTACATTCTCCATTGATGAATCCAAGCTTGTTTTTGGCTTCTAAGGCTACAATCATCCCTCTGCTCCAAATCTTATAGTTTTCTGATCCTTTCAATATCTCAGTAACAAGATCAAGACTAGGAGTATCAGACGGATGAAGAAACATCGGATTATGAAAATCAACGGAAGAAACCGCCGTAGATGTTGATTCTTTAGGATTTGTGAGCGACATATCAAAGAATTAGGGTTAAAATATGCACGCGGAAGAAAACAATTGATTTTCAGATACAATCAATTGAAAAAAAAGAGGATAGGATCGATTCAAAAATGTAAACAGACCGCCGGAAAATTCATCAGAGAAGCTATGAAGATCGCCGGAGAAGATAAGAAAAATGATCAGAAAACATTGGCTCTGGTGCCATGTTAAAAATTGATAAACACATGAATAATTTCCATTGCTTGAATAAGAAGAATGTTTACAAAATAAATCTAACTTCTAACTGAATTACAGAAGCCTATTTATGCACTTTCCTACAAGAAGAATGTTTACAAAATTAATCTAACTTCTAACTGAATTACAGAAGGCTATTTATACACTTTCCTAATTAACACCAACGGCTACTTTCCTAATACATAAAAAAGAAAAAGCGCTTCTTTAAAACATAACACTAGAAGTGTTAGTATAGAATACAACTTTCACTTAATAAACTTAACACTTCCCCCCCCCCCCCCCCCCTCCAAACTCCCTAAGCGCTCAATGTGTGCGTTGTGCGAATGGGTATAAGTTATTTTGAATTTTTTGGACAATTTTGATTTTAATCTAACAACCATTGGATCAAATGTCTTAAAATTAATGGTCTACATTAAACACCTATATATTTATTAAATCTAAGTGATCATATCCATAGATCTTGAAAAATATCAATGGTCCACATTTAATAATCTTATATTTATATAAAATATATATATATATATTTAATATTTTAAATTATAAATAATATATTAAAAAAATAGTGTTGTAATATAATTGATGTGGTTTGATTTTCACATCAAGAAGTTGAATAAATAAAAATAATAACTTTTCTAAAATAATAAACTCTTTATATTGTCATTGAGAATTTCGCTATAATGGAGGAAGAAGAAGAAAGAAGAACACAGTGAAAATTATTCTTTTTGAGAGAATAGATACAAAATATCCTCTTGATTTTTTTCCATAAATGAAAGATAACATAAAAAATGAAAAATCCTCTCTCTTGTGCGCCAAAGTGGACGTCCCTTTGCCTTCTCTCCAAGCTCAAGTGGTCTCTTTTGGTATTTGAGGAGAAAGGAAAAGAATCCCTTGATTTTAGGGATATAATTTGACTATATCTTAGATACAATTTCCTTCCATCTTTTATCAGTTTCACTTCCAGGTCTCCAACTATCCTCGACCTTTCCTTTAAGGTAGCCCATGAGCTTTCCTTAAGGTAGCCCATGAGCTCTTCTTGAGGCCCAATTTTTCTGAGTCCAATTGTGAAAAGTGATATTTTACGCCCACATCAATAAAATATGTATTATATATATATATAGTGATACTTACACTGGTCATCCTAAGATTTTCTAAAATTACAAAAAACATCCCCTAAGTTAATAAATTACATCTAACATTCTAATATTTTATGTATTGATGTAAGATTGGATGGAAAGTGTCAAAAAAGGTCAATGCCCTTACGGAATATTTTTTTTTAAAAAGAAGAAATATTTCAAAAATGAGAAAAAGCAGAATTACCATATTGCCCCTTTATATCTCTAGATTTACTTTTAATATCAATTTTAAAAAATAAAAACTTAAAATAAAAGTAGTTATCTATATATATATATATGTATATACATACATATATATATATATATGTATGTGTGTGTGTTTGTTTTATCTTAGAAATTGGACATGGACCATAAATTGGAGAGAAAATTCTTCCAAAAATGGCCATAAAATTGCGTGTGTGTGAATGTGTATGTGTGCCCAAGGACTATGTGTAATTGTGTGTGTGTGTGTATTGTTGTGACTTGTGTGTAGATATGCGTGAGGTGGGGTGGGCATGGAGATGGGGATTTGGGATGGGGAGAGGGGAGGTTTGCGCGCTTGGAGAAGACGAGTTCCCACCCCCTTTTTTTCCTTTTTATTTAATTTATAAAGTAATATATTATTTAAATAATTTAGTTTAGAAATTAAGTTTACTAAAATACAATTATTAATTTATTTGTAAATTTCATAAATTAATTTAAAATATAAAATTGTTAAATTATATAGACTATAATATAATCTAAATTATTATATAAACTCTCATATATAAATTTAAATAAAAGATTAATTAAAATGATATTTTATACATAATTTTTTTATATAATTTTAATAATTTCTAATATATTTTATATTCTTGAGAATAGTTTTTTATTATAAATAATTATTTCTATACCTTTTATACACAACATTACTTATAACACCTATATCTTACAAAATATTACAAATAACACCAAAAGAGTATAATTGCCCGAGAAAAGTTGGGTTTCTAGCTTAAAAAAAGTCGGGGCATTTTTGAAAGTTCACCAAAAAATTAAACGGCGCCATATTGAAACCCCAACGGAAGGTGCTAATTGTTGGACAAAATGAAACGTTTGGATGTTAGATGTAAATATTAAATTAGAAGATGTTTTTTTAATTTCAAAAAATCTTAGGATGCCCAGTGTAATTATATATGTGTGTATGTATATATATCTGGAAATCTGTACACTCAACCACCATTCTTGTTCCGCCGTCTCGCCGCCGCTCTTCTTCCTAGCACCTCCGCCCACGCCACCACCTCCCCTTGCAAATCTCTGCCCATGCCGCCTCCTCATTTGTAAATCGGCGAATCGTGTAAGGATTTGCAGAATGGTGAGAATTGTTGCCTATGATGCACCGACACGGACACGGACACGGTGACACTGACACGTACACAGAGACACAGACACGGCGACACTAACATGGACACGGGGAACGACATTTTTTAAAAAATGTAGGACACGACACGGCTGTCCAATTTTTTTTTTTACATATATTATATATAAATTTGTATTTTACTTGTTTTTTCGTAAAACTATGTATATTGCAAATAATTCAATTACTTATCAATAACAAATGCAAAATAAAAATATAAACATAAACTAAATATAACAATAAACATGTTTTCAGTCCAAAACATGATATAACAAAAATAAATACTCCATTGTTCAAATCCGTTTCTTATAAAAAGTTGGTAAATTTTTATTAGATTTAGAAAATTGGTAAGTTTTTATTTACAATTTGACCCCCCAAAGTTTTAGTATCTTATAAAAAGTGACATGACCGTGTCCTAACCGTGTCAGGCCGTGTCCAAAAATTTTCTTATTGTTTTAATTAGGGACACGTGGTAGCCTTGTCCGACACGTGTCGGAGCCGTGTCCATGTCCGAACGCGCCCGACACCGCATGTGGTGATTTTTTTGGAGTGCCCGTGCTTTATAGGTTATTGCTGAAGATTTGAAAATCAGCAAAGTAGATATTTCCAAATGGTGGAGAAGGCGGTGGAGTGATTTTCTCAAGGTGCGGTGGCGGCGCGATTTGCAGGGATGGAGGAGGAGGCGCGATACCGGGAGTTGATGGTAGCAACGATGGGCAGCGACATGGGAGGTTGTGATAACAATGATGGGTGGTGGATGGAAGTTGGAGGAAATGGACAAGGGCTGAGCTTGAGCTTGGAAGGTGTGGTGACAATGGTGCCTTTGGGGTTGAATTGGATGGGAGGGGAAAGTGAATTAGGGTTAGAGTTTCAAATTTTTGGCGAAGAAGATGGGTTGAGAAGAAGAGGGAAAAAGAAAAGGAAAATGAAAATGAAAAAATATAAAAAGATGGTCGGGGAAGAAGGTGAGGAAAAAAAAAGAAAAGAAAAGGTAAATTTAAATAAAATTATAAAATAAAATGAATAAAATATAGTGTAAATATTTTCAAAGTATAAAGGCATTTTTGTTTTCACATTTAAATTTATAGGCAAAATTAGTCGAGGGAGGCGGTGGGTGACTTTATTTCCAACGATAGGGGTATTTTGTGAATTTTTGTGTCGGGGGGGGGGGGGGACGCTTTTCAAGAATTCGATATATCACAGGGGATATAATATATTTATCTCCATCACAATAATAAGTAAATAGCATAATGAATGTCAAAATTACTTAATTACCATGATATTAAACACCAAAGCTAATACGACGAAGACAAAGACAATTTTATGTATAAAAGATAAATGTCACTTTTAGGAGTTATCGAGTCCTTGATTTATTGATTTATACATCTATTACAATAATTTAAGTAAAACATATAAGAATTTCATCACACCTAATTTATTTTTTTCAAAATCCGAAGACCCTTTGCATTCACTATAGAAGGCGAAAAGTCCTATGATTGCCATGCCTCTTTATATAGGCAATCACAATTCTACTTTTCTTTCGCTTTCAAACTTATGTGATCCAGCTAGAAAAAAACAAAAATACTCATTCAATATCGTCGTCGTTACCATCTTGGAAGATTCCCATTCATACAAGTTATTAGGAAATAATTTTATATGCTATCTTAAAGTTTAATACAGTAAAACTTCTATAAATCAATACTGTTGGGACCATGGAAATTTATTAATTTAGAGAGGCATTAATTAATCGATAAATTAATAATTTATTATTTTATAGAGTGCATTCCCCATTCATCGAATATAAATTATATTTACATAGAAATCATTGAATTGTAAACTTATGTATTATATCCACTGAATTAATGTTAAAAATAAATTCATTGTACATAACATTAGTAAAAATTAATAAGTATTGTTCATTGTTGGGCGGAAGGAAGCACTTATCGTGTCTAAAACTTTCCACACTTTTTTGTTGCAATTTGAGAACACAACACCGGAATATTTGAATGCAATAAGAAAAATTAGAGATGAGCTCGACCTAAATCTAAGTTTTAAGAAAATGCAAACCACAATAGAATCATATTTTACTAAATTGTCCTAGATATATTTGTAATTTTGAAGAATTATTAATTTATGATATTAATGGGACCATGGATTTTTTCCAAAATATATTATCTTATTAATTTATCGTAATCGATGATTTTTTGAACCAAGTCGGGATCAGAGAAAATTATTATTTTAAAGAGTTTATTAATTTATCGAATATTAATTTAAAGAGGTTCTACTGGGCTAAATATAAGCATGCTTGTCGATTATGAATAGAAAACCACGACGGACAGTGATTGATTGGTTTGAAACTTTCTCCCAAATGGTTTGATATATAAGTCTAAGACCAAATGGTTTGATATATAAGTGAAATAATTTTATATGTTATCTCAAAGTTAAATATTAGGGCTAAATATAAGCATGCTTGTCGATTATGAATAGAAAACCAACGGACAGTGATTGATTGGTTTGAAACTTCCTCCCAAATGGTCTGATATATATAAGTCTAAGACCAAATGGTTTGATATAAAAGTGAAATAATTTTATATGTTATCTCAAAGTCAAATATTAGGGCTAAATATAAGCATGCTTGTCGATTATGACTAGAAAACCACGATGGACAGTGATTGATTGGTTTGAAACTTCCTCCCTAATGGTTTGATATATAAGGCCTAAGACCAAATGTTTGAATATCTTGTGTGTTATAAATGTCAATGTATGCTTTCCGACTGGCGCTGCTAGCTTATGTGGATTATACTTGGCCAAACATATCGTAATAGTTGTTCGCTAACATAATATCGTTTCATATCTTTTTAATATTTATGTTAATTTAGGCATCTTATGTTTCTTTGTATTTATCTTTTTTTTGTTTATAGTTAGGGTTTCTTGTTTACCAAATACATGTATTTCTATAAATATGTTACGTTAATCAGTAATACAAGTTTCATACGAAATTTTCTCTAATATAACATGGTATCAGAGCCATGACTTTGAGCCATGGTCTCTCGAACTCTCACTTCCGCCACTATCCTCAAGTCGCCGTCGCCGTCCCTGCGCCCCTTATCTAATTTAGTTTTACTTTATCTATTTTTTTTATTTCTTTCTCCTATGCCCGCCGCCGCTTTCTCTCTTTGGCTGCGGGCCGCCGCCTTTAGTGTTGTTAGTTGCCGCTGCTCACCTTTGGAAAACAAGGACTTGGAGCCACTGCCTTTTTATTTTATATCGTCGCCTTCTCTCTTTGGCAGCGGCCGCCGGGCTTAGCCGCTGCCGCCTATAGTTTTGTTAGTTGCCTCCACTCACTCTTGGAAAATGAAGATTTGAAGCCGCCGCCGCCATCTCTTAAGGTCGCTGCCATCTTTTATCTTTGTCACCGTCTTCTTCTCAAATTCTCTATGACTGGATTTCTTTGATCCAGTGTCAACGTTCAAGAGTCTCATATTTCGACTGCGGAAGAGTGTTAGATAACAAAATATCTTTCCATATCTTTCTAATATTTATGTTAATTTAGGTTTTCTTATGTTTCTTTGTATTTATGTTTTCCTTATTTATAATTAGGGTTTCTTGTTTACCATCCAAGTACATGTATCTCTATAAATATGCTACTCAGTAATATAAGTTCCCTACGGGGTTTTCTCTAATCTAATAATAGTGTGGTAGGGTGTAATGCGTTGGAAGAGATTGTTAATTAATCTTGTTTAAAAAGTTGTGTTTGAGGTTTGTTTAACTGTTATTTGAACTGATTTTGTACAAATTTAATTTAAATCGCGTTGAACATGAGTTGAACATGATTTATTAATTATCTGCACATATTTTATTATTTTTAACTAATCGAGCCGAGCTCCAACCAAGCTTCAAAATTTATCGATAAAAGAAAGGGTTTAAACGTGGTTTGCAATGCTAACATACCAAACTCACCGTTTAACGATCGATTTCAAGTTGAATATCGAAATAGCTTGATTAGTTTTTTCCAGCTTAAAACTACTTTTATTCTATTTAAATGAAAAAAAAAAAAAATAATTACATTTTGGCATATTCTTTTTGGAAGTCATCGCACTTTCTTTGAATTTATTCATGGTATATAATACATCCACATACATACTCGGTGAAATAGCCAACCCTATCAAATGGAAAATCATCCTCTCTATAGTATACAATCCCAAAGCCAAAACAATGATCAAAATGGTACTATATCAAAAATCCCCGTAGCCGTTGTCATGGTGCCACTTCCGGCACAAGGCCATCTCAACCAGCTCCTCCAACTCTCCCGCCTCGTGTCCGCCCGCGACATCCCCGTCCATTTCGTCGGCACCACCACCCACAACCGCCAGGCCAAGCTCCGAGTCCATGGGTGGGACCCACTATCCATATCCAACTTCAAATTCCACGATTTTCAACCACCTACTTTTAGCAACCCTCCTCCAGAACCCAACTCCGTCGATAAATTCCCCACACAAATCCTCCCGTCGCTAATATCATCCACAAATCTCCGCGACCCCGTTTATAATTTAGTCGCACAACTTTCCGACACAGTTAGAAAAATCGTCGTTGTTTACGATTCTCTGATGCCTTATGTTGTGCAAGATATTAGCGTTATTCCAAACGCTGAATCCTATTGTTTCCATTCTATATCAGCTTTTTCTTTGTACTCGTTTTCCTGGGAAGATAAAAAACCAATTTTACCGATTGAAGCTGAGATTGTTAAGGAAGCTCCATCCATGGAAGGGTGTTTCCCGCCAGAGTTCTTAGAGTTTTCAAAAACTCAAGAAGACGCTCCAAAATTCAACTCCGGAGACATTTATAATACTTCCCGAGTGATCGAAGGTTTATATGTTGATTTGCTTGCAAAAGAGAAGACAACTGG
Organism: Buddleja alternifolia; assembly: GCA_019426215.1. Lineage (NCBI taxonomy): Eukaryota > Viridiplantae > Streptophyta > Magnoliopsida > Lamiales > Scrophulariaceae > Buddleja > Buddleja alternifolia. The sequence continues at coordinate 2,375,996 of CM033401.1, forward strand.
GACTGATAAAATCTGGGCTATAGGTCCATTTAATCCTGTATCAATACACGAAAAAAATGATTCAGTAATCCGTCACAAATCCTTAAATTGGCTTGACAAACAGGAACTAAATTCTGTGATATTTATCTCGTTTGGCTCGACTTCTTCGTTATCAGATGAACAAATCAAAGAAATTGCGTTCGGGTTAGAAAAAAGCGAACAGAAGTTCATATGGGTACTTAGAGATGCTGATAAAGGCGATATTTTTGCGGGAGAAGTTAGAAAAATTGAATTGCCAGAAGGGTTTGGAGAGAGAATTCAAGAAAGAGGGATTATAGTGAGAGATTGGGCGCCCCAGTTGGAAATCCTGGGGCACCCCTCGACGGGTGGTTTTATTAGTCATTGCGGATGGAATTCATGCATAGAGAGTATAAGCATGGGAGTGCCAATAGCAACTTGGCCGATGCATTCGGACCAGCCAAAGAATGCCTTTTTAATTACAAAAGTGCTGAAAATCGGCGTGGAATTGAAGGATTGGAAACGAAGAGACGAAGTGATATCTTCGGATACAGTGGAGACGGTTGTGAGAAAATTGATGGATTCAGATCAAGGAGATGAAATTAGGAAAAGAGCAATGAAATTAGGGGATGATGTGAAAAAGTCTTTGATGGAAGGTGGAGATACGAGGAAGGAGATGGATTCGTTTATTGCTCATATCTGTATATAGTAAGTTTTATGGTTTCAATATAAGAAATAATTAGGTCTCATAGCTTAATAATTGTTTTAAAATGAGCTTATTATATCAAAATAATATCCAATATAACAATAATTTTCACACTACGAGAAAACAAGGCTTCAGAGACGGAAAAAAAAATGTTTGAACTAAATGTGAGACATTTAGAAAGTGTTGGAACTAAATGTGAGATTTATATATATATAGTTCGGGATTAAAAGTATACTCGAGTGCAATTACGGGACGAAAAATGCGATTTTTCGTCCCATAATATTTTTCTAATTCAATTTTGGTCCCATTCGTTATGAATATATAACATTTAGTCCTATAACTTTCACAATGTTTCATATTTTGTTCTAACGAAAGTTTTTATCCAAAATTTGACTGTCAACTGACCGGTTGTTTGGAGGAGAATTTGTTTATGAATGCACTCATACACATATTATATTCATTATCATAATGTTTCTATTCAATATTACGTGTCACTCATGTACAAAATCTCCCTGAAAAAATCGGTCAAAATGTTGACTAACTGAGTTGACAGTTACTTTTTGGATGAAAAGTTTTGTTGGGACTAAATGTGAGATATCTTGAAAATTATTGGACTAAATGTGCAAAATCTATAACGAATGAGATCAAAATTGAACTAGTGTAAAGTTATGGGACGAAAAGTATAATTTTCCCCTGTTCTTTTTCCTATAATTACAACAATGGTTTAATAAGATATTCTCAATATTCACACAATCATATCGATAAAACTTAGTTCTACTGACGAACTTGAGGCCCTAAGATGTTATAGGGGTTCTACTCCCACCGAAAGCGTGTGTTGATTGTAATAGTAATTATTAGTTGATTATAATATGTTGCTATTTAATATTTATGACATGTATCATGTAACCATTTAATTAAAAATAAATAAATTCACACAATCATGTTAAGTAGAACTTTTCTAACTTTTTAAATCTATTATTGCAAGGTGATATTGTATGAAACACCAAATCTTGAGTATGGAAATCATGTTTGCTCCCTTCATTTATTTGTGCGAGAAGTAAATGTTAATGCGCATTTTATTTCATGCATATCTTTTATGTATTTCCTTTCTTCTTTTATTGCTATTTGAGTTTAAATGATAGATATTTATTATGATTTTAATTTTGATAGGTGAAATTTCAAAGAACAAGAAAAAGGAAGAAAATGATGGAGCAAAAGAAGGAAGAGAAGAAAGAGGCGTTTATTAAGTGTAGGAGGAAGATAAAAATTGTATTTTAGGAGTCTTTTCTAATTTTTAGGAGTCTTATAAGTGTTTTTTCTTAGTAAGAAAGTAATTTCCTTATTCTATTATAATTAGAGTCATATTTCGGTAGGGATGGCAATAGAGCCGGGTTTAACGAGTACCCGTCCCTAATGGGACGGGTATGAGTCCAAAAAATCGGGACCGGGTCTGAGACGGGTAACGAGTCCAGTCGGTACCCCTCCCAGACCCGGACCCGGTTAAAAAAATATATAATGTTTTTTAATTATATATGTTAGTGTATATATATATATATATATATGTTAGTGGCTTAGTGCCCTTTATAGTGGTGGACACTTAGTGGGCACTAAGTGTCCACCTATATAGTGTATATTTATATATGTTAGTACCCTTTTTGGGTGTAATTGTCGGCACTAGACACTAGTACTACATATATATATATATATATAAATATATATACACTAACAATATATATATATGTATATATATATATATATCACACATCCACACATAGACACAAAAAACACACACACACTGCACACCGGCAGGTGACGGGGTGAGGGGTGGGGAGGAGGAAACTCGCGTTTTTAGTCCCATTACTTTGCCCCATTTCACTTTTGGTCCCATTAGTTACGGGATTCTCACTTTACGTCCCATATCTTTTAAAAAATTCTCACTTTTGGTCCCAAACCCCTGATTCCGTCTATTTTTAACATGAAATGGCACGTGAGTGGCCCGTGCGCCGTTAGCCAACTGGGTTTGGGGGGAAATTGTTCACTTTGATTGTTTGGGAGGCAAGATTGGCGGTAAAATTGAGAAAAAGGAAGGGGAAATCAGATTTTGAGGCAAGATTAGATAGATTTTTCTCAATTTTGGCGCCAATTTTGCCTCCCAAACAGTCAAAGTGAACAATTCCCATCCAAACCCAGCTAGCTAACGGCGCACGGGCCACTCACGTGCCATTTCACGTTAAAAATAGATGGAATCAAGGGTTTGGGACCAAAAGTGAGAATTTTTTGAAAGATATGAGACGTAAAGTGAGAATCCCGTAACTAATGGGACCAAAAGTGAAATGAGGCAAAGTTACCTGACTAAAAATGCAATTTTCCCATATTTATGATATGTATCATGTAACCATTTAATTAAAAATAAATAAATTCACACAATCATGTTAATTAGAACTTTTCTAACTATTTAATTCTATTATTGCAAGGTGATATTGTATGAAACACCAAATCTTGAGTATGGAAATCATGTTTGCTCCCTTCATTTATTTATGCGAGAAGTAAATGTTAATGCGCATTTCATTTCATGCGTATCTTTCATGTATTTCCTTTCTTCTTTTATTGCTATTTGAGTTTAAATAATAGATATTTATTATGGTTTTCCTTTCTTCTTTTATTGTTATTTGAGTTTAAATGATAGATATTTATTATGGTTTTAATTTTGATAGGTGAAATTTCAAAGAAGAAGAAAAAGGAAAAAAATGATGGAGAAAAAGAAGGAAGAGAAGAAAGAGGCGTTTATTAAGTGTAGGAGGAAGATAAAAATTGTATTTCAGGAGTCTTTTAATTTCTAATTTTTAGGAGTCTTATAAGTGTTTTTTCTTAGTAAGGAAGTAATTTCCTTATTCTATTATAATTAGAGTCATATTTTGGCAGGACTCCTTTTTTGCTAGGTTTCTTTTATTATTAATAATTGGAATAATTATTTCTCCTACAACCTTTCATACTACACATTATTTTTATGGAGAGGAGATGAAATCTCTGCGTTTCTCTCTCTTACAAGATGTATTGCTAAAATTTTTATTTCTAGCCAAAGATTATTGAAGTTTTGATTCTACAAAAGTTGTCAGATCTAATTTATATTTATTCCTTCTTTGTTCTTGAGTATTTGCATATTTTCTGTGTTTGTTGAAATTATTATTTTGATTAATTGAATAATAAGGGCCCGTTATTTGATTGTCGGAATAGTATATAGCCATTTAGGATCCCAAATCCGTAATTGTTTGGTCAATTCTATTTATGGCAGTTAACAGCGTTGATTATGGACAAGTTTTCGATTGTTGTTATGAGAATATGTAATCTAATCTAAATGAACTGAGCTTGCGAGTTTGTTGGTTAGAATTGGTGTTTCTCTATTTCTTAATGCTATTGTTAAATTAAATCCTAAGAGCTTATTTAGGATTATTTAATCAATAAGAGAAGTAATCAAAAAGCTTGTTTTGGTTAGATACGGGCTAGATATGCTAGGTCTTTTTATTGCAATTTGTGTTGGATTATAAGTAAGAATTGAACTTTGTTTCTAGAGCATACTATGTTGTCTCTAGTATCATTCATCTTTTGCCTACAATTAAGAAAGTGAAATTTTGAATCCGATTATCTTCATTTGTTCAGCATGCACGTGATACAGGAAAAATTAAATAAATAATATAAAAATAAATAAAAAATCAAAAAATACAACCAAAAATGGTGGTATTCAGATTTTAGCATGTTACGACATAGGGTATGTATGTTGTGTTACGACATACCCCATGTCGTAACACATTTTCATTTATTTTTTTATAAATTCAGGTGTGTTACGACATACACCATGTCGTAACACATTTGATTTTTTCCCTTATTTTTCGCTCATTTTTCTCCTTTTTTCGTGCATTTTTGAGTTTCGACTTGATCATATAAATTGTAGACTTTCATATAGACTTTGTAACCACACAAGAATGGACTCATTTCGATACCCGAGTGAAAAAATATGACAAGTAAAAAAGGACACATTAGAGCAATTTTTTAAAGAAAATAATAACGTTGTCTATGTTTCCGGCTCATTTTTCTCCCTTTTTCGTTCATTTTTTAGTTTTGACTTGAACACATAAATTGTAAATTTTCATATAAAATTTGTAACCACACAAGAATGGACTCATTCCGATACTTGAGTGAAGGAATATGACAAGTAAAAAATGACACATATATATGGATTTTTCAGAAAAAAATATTTTTTCGTTATCTTTGTGATGATTTTTTGACTTTTTTTGTACATTTTCAGGCTTTGACTTCAACACAAAAAATGTAGATTGACTCACAAAGTTTGTAACGGTATGAGAATTGATTCATTTCGATATCCGAGTGCAAAATACAATATGTTAAAATGGAAAGGATTTTTCCGTCATCTTCGGGATGATTTTTCGACCTTTTTTGTATATTTTCAGGCTTCGACTTCAACACAAAAAATGTAGATTGACTCACAAAGTTTGTAACGGTATAAGAATTGATTTATTTCGATATTCAAGTGAAAAAATACAATATGTTAAAACGGAACGGATTCAGGTTTAAAAATACAACATGTTTAAAAACGTCTTTATTAAATTTAATGTATTTTTTCCAAAAAATTTGTTCAGGTTTAAAAATACAACATGTTTAAAAACGTCTTTATTAAATTTAATGTATTTTTTCCAAAAAATTTGTTCCGTTTTAACATATTGTATTTTTCCACTCGAATATCGAAATAAATCAATTCTTGCACCGTTACAAAGTTCGTGAGTCAATCTACATTTTAGTGTTGAAGTCGAAGCCTGAAAATGTACAAAAAATGTAGAAAAATCATCCCGAAGATGACGAAAAATTATTTTTTTTCAAAAAATTCGTATATATATGTCCTTTTTAATATATTGTATTTTTTCATCCGGATATCGAAATGAATCAATCGTTACACCGTTACAAAGTTTGTGAGTCAATCTACATTTTTAGTCTTGAAGTCGAAGCCTGAAAATGTACAAAAAATGTAGAAAAATCATCCTGAAGATGACGAAAAATTATTTTTTTCCAAAAAATTCGTATATATATGTCTTTTTTAACATATTGTATATTTTCACTCGGATATCGAAATGAATCAATTCTTACACCGTTACAAAGTTTGTGAGTTAATCTACATTTTTAGTGTTGAAGTCGAAGCCTGAAAATGTACAAAAAATGTCAAAAAATCATCTCGAAGATGATGAAAAAATATTTTTTTTCCGAAAAATCCGTTCCGTTTTAACATATTATATTTTTTTACTCAAATATCAAAATGAATCAATTCTTATACCGTTACAAACTTTGTGAGTCAATCTACATTTTTTATGTTGAAGTCGAAGCCTGAAAATATACAAAAAAGGTCGAAAATCATCCCGAAGATGACGGAAAAATATTTTTTTCGAAAAAATCAGTTCCATTTTAACATGTTGTATTTTTTCACTCGGATATCGAAATGAATCAATTATCATACTGTTACAAACTTTGTGAGTCAATCTACATTTTTTGTGTTGAAGTCGAAGCTTGAAAATGTACAAAAAAGGTTGAAAAATCATCACGAAGATAACAAAAAAATATTTTTTTCTGAAAAATCTGTATATGTGTGTCCTTTTTTACTTGTCATATTCCTTCACTTAAGTATCGAAATGAGTCCATTCTTGTGTGGTTACAAAGTTTATATGAAAATTTACAATTTATGTGTTCAAGTCAAAACTAAAAAATGAACGAAAAAGGGAGAAAAATGAGCCGGAAACATAGACAATGTTATTATTTTCTTTAAAAAATTGCTCTAATGTGTCCTTTTTTACTTGTCATATTTTTTCACTCGGGTATCGGAATGAGTCCATTCTTGTGTGGTTACAAAGTCTATATGAAAGTCTACAATTTATATGCTCAAGTCGAAACTCAAAAATGCACGAAAAAAGGAGAAAAATGAGTGGGAAATAAAGAAAAAAAACAAAAAGTCAAATGTGTTACTACATGGTGTATGTCGTAACACACCTGAATTTATAAAAAAAGTAAATGAAAATATGTTACGACGTGGAGTATGTCGTAACACAGTCATGCTAAAATCTGAATACCACCATTTTTGTTGGATTTTTTATTTATTTTTATATTATTTATTTAATTTTCCCACGTGATACATAGTAGAAAGTGCAATCGTCTAGAAGATAAAACAAATTGGAAATATTAATATATATGTTGGAAATATTCATATGATGAAGAATTAAACAAAATATATATGATGAAGATAAAGCATATTGGAAATATTCTTGGAAAAATTGCATCCACATCCCCTGTAATTAGACTTAATTACAAATATACCCCCAACTTTTTTTAATCTCACCCCCTCGAGTTTGCAAATGTTGACATCCGTCAGCTTCCGTTAGAGTTACTCTAGGCTCTGTTAAAATTTTTGTGATCTGACTAGAATGCCCTTATAATCAATATTATTGAATTATTTTTAATAAAAAATTGAGATTTTATAAAAAGAAAAGAAAAAAATGCAAAAAATATTAAATAAATATTTAAAAAATTAGAATTATTATATAAATATTAGAAAACTATCTGAAAAATATAAAAAATATTTAGTTAATATCAAAAATTACTAAAAATATCTTAAAAATATAAAAAGTATTTAGTAAATGTTAAAAATTTTCTAAAAAATATAGGAAATATTTAGTAAATGTTAAAAATTATTACAAAAATTAAAATTAGTAAATATTAGATACTAATATAGTAAATAGAAAAAATGTTTATTAAATATTAGAAATTATTATAAAAATATTAGAAAATATCTTTAAAATATAAAAAATATATAGTAAATGTTAAAAATTTCTGAAAAACATAAAAAATATTAGTAATAAAGTATCTGAAAAATATTAGTAATTATTATAAATTATTATAATAATATTTGAAAATAAATTAAAAGTATAAAAATATTAAGGAAGTATTAGAAATATCTAAAATATTTATTAAAACATATAAATAACATCTGAAAATATAAAGAATATTAAATTTAATTTTACCAAAATAAATTTTATAAATTTTTAGAATTTAAAAATAAAATTCTGTAAAAAAACAAAGATAATTTTAATGTTGTCTGTGAAAAATCATTTGTTGTCTGTAAAAAACAAAGATAATAAAATTCTATAAAAAACATATAAATTCTGTAAATAAAATAATGTTGTCTCATATGTATATAAAAGAGTTATTTTCCAAATTAGGTTTAATTAGTTTACAATAATTTTAAGCTGAATTTTATTTAGTTAATTTGGTGTAGTTATCCTACGTCAGATTTTAAGCTATGATGTGATTATTCAATATTATATATGTAATAAGATGTTTTATGACTTCAAATAAGAAAAAAAAAGTCGTAATTTGTGATAGTTTGAAATCGAAATCCTAAACCTTCCACATGAAATTGAAATTTAATACCACTTGACTATCAAGCTTTGAGTACCCTTCGTTTAGAATTTAAAAAAAAATTTATATATGTAATCATATTTATGTATAGAAGATAATAGCATAATGAATGTCAAAATTACTTAATTACCACGATATTAATCACCAAAAGCTAATACGAGGATGACAAAGACAATTTTATGTATAGAAGACAAATGTCAATTTCAGGTCATGTTATCAAGTCCTGAATTGCACATCAATTACACTAATTTAAGGGAGTAAAACATATATGAATTTCATCATAAGTATAATTTAATCGGCACTTCTTGTCAAATCCGAAGACTTTCGATCACTCTAGAAGGCGAGAAGTCCAATAGAAAGATATGGTAATCACAATTCTACTTTTATTTCGCTTTCAAACTTATGTGATCCGGCTAGAAAAAAACAAAAACACTCGTTCAATATTGTCCTTGTTACCATCTTGGAAGACTCCCATTCATACAAGTTATTAGGAAAATTTTTTATATGTTATTTCAAAGTAAAATATTAGAGCGAAATACAATCATGCTTGTCGATTATGATTTATAAACCGCGACAGACGGAGATTGATTGGTTTGAAGCTTCCTCTCAAATGGTTTAATATATAAGTCGAACTGTTTAAGACCAAATGTTTGAATATCTTGTATGTATATGTTACATAAATGTTTTGTGTGCTTTACGACTAGTTCAGGCACCGCTGCTAGCTTACGTGGACTATACTCGGCCAAACATGTTGTAATAATGTGGTCGGGTGTACTGCGTTGGACGAGATAATGTAAAAACATGTTTAAAAATTTATGTTTAAGCTTTGGTTAACAGTCATTCGAATTGCGCTTCAACAAGTTTAATTTAAATTGTGATGAAGACGAGTGAAACTCGAGTAACTTAATTTATTTACTCATATGTTGTCATTTTGAACTAATCGAGCCAAATTTTAAAATTAAAGGATTTAAGTGTGGTTTGCAATGCTTACAAACCATACTCAATTTTTAACGATCGATTTTAAGTCGAATATAAAAATAGTTCGATTCATTTTCGTGCCCCTAAATTACTATTACTCTATTTTAAATGGAAAAAAATTAACAATAATGCATATTCTTTATAGAAGTCATCGCACTTTCTTTAAATTTTTCCAAATCATCACGCTATATAATACATCCACATATACATAGTTGGTGAGAAATCTAACCTTATCAAATGGAAAATCATTTTCATCATACTATACAATCCCAAAGTCAAAATAATGATCAAAATGTTACTATATTAAAAATCCCCGTAGCCGTTGTCATGGTGCCACTTCCGGCACAGGGCCATCTCAACCAGCTCCTCCACCTCTCCCGCCTCGTCTCCTCCCGCGACATCCCCATCCATTTCGTCGGCACCGCCACCCACAACCGCCAGGCCAAGCTCCGAGTCCACGGGTGGGACCCACTATCCATATCCAACTTCAAATTCCACGATCTTCCGTCACCTACTTTTAGCAACCCTCCTCCAGACCCCAACTCCGTCGACAAATTCCCCACACAAATCCTTCCGTCGCTAATATCATCCACAAATCTCCGTGACCCTGTTTATATTTTAGTCCAAAAACTTTCCGCCACGGTTGGAAAAATCGTAGTTATTTACGATTCTCTGATGCCTTATGTTGTGCAAGATATTAGCTCTATTCCAAACGCTGAATCCTATTGTTTCCAAAGTATATCGGCTTTTTCGTTATACTCGTTTTATTGGGAAGGTAAAGGAAAGCCAATTTTAGCGACGGAAGCTGAGATTATCAAAGAAGTTCCATCCATCGAAGGATGTGTCCCACCAGAGTTAATAGAATTTTCAAAAATTCAACAGGACGCTCCAAAATTCAACTCCGGAGACATTTACAATACTTCCCGAGTGATCGAAGGTTTATATGTTGATTTGCTTGCAAAAGAAAAGTGTACCGGGACTGATAAAAATTGGGCTATAGGTCCATTTAGTCCTATTACAATGCCCCAAAAAAGGGATTCAATAATCCGTCACAAATCCTTAGATTGGCTTGATAAACAAGAACCAAATTCTGTGATATTTATTTCGTTTGGCTCGACTTCTTCGTTATCAGATGAACAAATCAAAGAAATTGGGTTCGGATTAGAAAGAAGCGAACAAAAATTCATTTGGGTACTTAGAGATGCTGATAAAGGCGACATTTTTGCGGGAGAAGTTAGAAAAGTTGAATTGCCAGAAGGGTTTGAAGAGAGAATTCAAGAAAGAGGGATTATTGTGAGAGACTGGGCGCCCCAGTTGGAAATATTGGGACACCCCTCGACTGGTGGTTTTATTAGTCATTGCGGATGGAATTCATGTATGGAGAGTATAAGCATGGGAGTGCCAATAGCAACTTGGCCGATGCATTCGGACCAGCCGAGGAATGCATTTTTTATTACGAAAGTGCTGAAAGTCGGCGTGGAATTGAAGGATTGGAAGCCAAGAGACAAAGTGATATCTTCGGATAGAGTGGAGAAGGTTGTGATAAAGTTGATGAATTCAGCTGAAGGAGATGAGATTAGGAAAAGAGCAATAGAATTAGGGGATGCTGTGAAGAAATCTGTGATGGAAGGTGGAGATACGAGGATGGAGATGGATTCGTTTATTGCTCATATCAGAAGTTAAATTCGATTGAACTTGATCAATTATATGACAAATAAAATGAAGTTTGTCTTGCATTCAGAATATATGTCATCACATGATAAGTATAATTCATTCGCCTTGAGAGTGGCTTCGAATTTATCGAACTTGAGTCGAGCAAGAATTTCTCATCAAATCGATGCTAAAAGTTATAATACCTTTAAGCACAAAGGGAAAGAGCTAGTTGGCTTGAGTACCTCGATCGTTGCCGTTTTGGCCGATACCCTAAAACATTGACATATTCATGAATGATTTAATGACTGAAAATTCTAATTGAAAATAATATCACGTAATAAAGTTTGTAATTTTTTTTTCTTAAATTTTAACAGGGAATACATTTCTTTAAATTAGCGCAGCGTACTTGAGTTCATACAATTAGTGCTAGTGGACGAAGTCCGTCTTGTTACAACATTGTTCATATCATTGTGCAGAAGGGGGACAAAAAGTTGGGGAAAGATGAAAACTTGGAAGTAGCAAAAGGCTCCTGCATTGCTAATTTAGCAAGCTGATTTAATAGACGGAGTCAGGATTTGAGGTTCGAGGGAGTGAATACAAAAAAAAAGTGGGTAAACCTTGATAATTTTAGAATATTTTTTTTGGGAGGGGGTATTTTGAATATAAAAAAATTACAGAGCAATTTTTTTTTCCTTTTCAAAGTTGAGGGAGGTGGTGCCCCCACTCGCCCCTGGCTCGTCCAGGGTGATTTGCTGACCCCTATAGGCAAAATAAAGCTGGACACTTTGGAAGTTAGTCAAGCTCTTTAAAGCGGCGACGTTTTGAAATAAAGTTTGTAATGTTGTGCTTAGAAGTGTTTTACCAATGACTTTCAAGGAAAAAGGAACGTAACTTGGCTTTTCCTATTGTCATACTAGTAAATCGCACGTGCGTTGTACGCGAATCATATGACCTCATTAAAATAATACATGTAAATATCTATGGTTTGCAATTTGAAAATATTATATATTTAAAACGTCAATGATAATTTAACTAAGTGAATTGTTATTCAGTAAAGTATAATTGTTTGGAAAACTAAATATTGAGACATGAAAGATTGAATTAATACATAAGCAACTTTGAAAATATAATACTTACACAATAATGTAAATAAAACTATTCATATGCAAATTTATTCTTCATTTGTAACTTTGAAAATTTAATACTTACAAAATAATGTAAATAAAAGTATTCATATGTAAATTTATTCTTCATTTGTTTTTTATAGATTGAATGCTCTCCTCTTCTTTCCTATCATTGAGTGTTTGTGTACTTGGGATTGTCTCTTTATTATCGCTTAAAAATTGGATACTTATGTAGTCTTTTCTTTCTTTTTTCGAAACTTTTTTTGTTGTTTTTTTCTATTTTCTAAAGCAGTTGTAGCATGTTTCTAACATTCCGTGTGTCTCCATTTTGAATCTCAATTACGTTCTTCGCGAAATCACAATAGCTATGGTTGGGGTAGATAATGCTTTCATTTCTGTTTGATTCACGACTATTGAATTTACTTTTTATCATTGATAAAATTAAGTTCTATGTAGGAGAAGTAAAGATTGATCATGTTGTACATAAAAGCTAATGCTCCATACATAAAAGTAACAATTATATAATGGGGAATTTTTTCATTTCTTAACATCATTCTTCTTATCATCATATTGTGGATTTGATTCTTAGCATTTTTCTAACAAACTGCTAGCTATACTCTAATTAAATATTCTTCTAGTAACACTGATGATTTAAAGGAATGTTAATATATTAAATAATTATTGATTATTAAAAAGTATTTTTACATAAATAATGTCTAAATTAATATATTAGATATGAAAAATGAACAAAACTAAAGACATTCATTCTATTGAAAACTTATTATTAGAAGTAAAACTATTTGTATTGGTGCAACATTTTGTAAAAATTACTAAGTTAATAATTGAATACATGTAATCCACGATGAAAAGTGTACTAACAGTTAATAAAATACCAACTTTGAGGTAAAATTTTTCAAAATTCATATGTATGTACATATATTCTATTAACAAATGTGAAAAACTTGTAATCAATGAAACCAAAATTGAAATGGGCAAAGTTATAAATGGGACGAAAAATGCAATGTTTCCTACTATAAATATGTATGTACATGTATCCTATTAACAAATATTACAAAATTAAAGATTAAGAAATAGTTAATGAACGTCTAGTTAATGAAATATCAATATTAATTCATAAAATGATAAATGATTAGAAAATAAAAATAAAATAATGAGTGTATTATTAAAAATTTATTGTTGAACACACTTCAGAAAAACATATCTTTACATAGATTTGCTTGCATTATATTATATATTGACCAAATTTAGTACTTTCACATTTTAAGTACTTGTAAGTTATCTTTTGTATGTTTTTTGTAATGGTACTTAACTTCTTTTATCTTCTTGTATTTTGACATATTAATAATAATCATTTATATGACATATATAATGATAGTCAATTTTCTAAATTAATGCAATAGTCACTGTCACTTAGTTAAAAAGCTAAATTATAAAATGAATTGTCATTTTCAATAGAAAATCTAGAGTAAATTGATTATTCCTAAGTCAAGAGAAATATTATGATATTATTCATAATTACTATTTTCTAAGAAATAAATATATATAATATTGTACATCTACTTTCATATTCTTCTTATGTCTTTTTTATCTCCTTCCCTCAAACAAATAAACATGTAAATCAACAATAAATATAAAAAGAACTATATGTTATAAAAATATGATCATTAACAACAATATAAATATCTTATTCTATACATTATATTTTTTATCTTAGCACTAAAAGTTATAATGCATTATAGTTACCACGCCTTAACTATTTTAACTATGTTATAATTTCAGGATTTCAAAAGATGAGTTGAAGTTAAGGCCAAGCCTAAATATAAGTTTTGTTTTAAGAAATTATTATTAATTATTTTTAAATTACTACTACAATCTCTCGATTGAAAATAAAGTAACGGGAAGAATCTTTCAAAATTAATATAGAGTAAAATAATTGGTCTTGTAAGCAAATGAGGAGATTCATGCACAAAAGTTTTACTCATTTTTAAAATTTTCGTATACTCCATAGATTTCTAGAAACTATTTTATATTTATACTAAATAATGTCATTTTTCAGATGTTAAATGTAGGTTTTTAAAATTTAGTTGTATTATATTAGTTATAACGATCAAATGAGTCATTTATGACATGAACATATATTTTGTGATGTAACAAAGATAAAAAATAACAATGATCACAACAAGTTAGATAGAATAAAGTATTGCAGTTTACGATTATATGACATGATTCACCTTATTTATTTTGTTCTTTATTTAGCATCAAAGCACTTAAAATTAGCATTTTTATTTTTTCTTATGTTATAGAGTTGCCCTTCTTTTTAGTGATATGATAATTGGTGAGAAAATGAGCAAAAGTATCAAAAACGTAGAGTTGTGCAAAAGGCAAGTATTTGAAAATTGTAACTCTTTCATATGAAGTCTTATTAGTTTTACATTATTTATAGATTGGTTGAAAAGTTATAATATAAAGACATGTCTTGCATGTGAAGAACATGATGACAAATGGAGAAAGTTAACGACATAGTAAACTCAAATAATATTATTTTCTTTTGAACCTAATTTCTTGCTATCATGATATTTTACTTTTTAATATCAATTTTTTTATAATAAATTTTAGTTGTATTCAGAATAAGTTGTCCTTAAGCTTCGTCTGGTAATTTTTTTTACGTTGGACTATTTTATCATTTTTACTATTTCCAAATAAGAACTAATTAAACTTGAATTGAACTATGAAATATGTTTTAGAAATTATTTTCGATTGTACCAAATTGAAGATATTTGGATTATGAACAATAGTTTACTAATTTTTTTTAAAAGAATTAGTTAAATGAGTAAAAAAATTGGAATCACGAGTAGATAAGGAGTTCTAACTAAAACGCTCTTTCTTGTTCTTTTACATATCCATAGAGTATTAAGTATTTAATCATTTCTAATATAATTTATTTTTTTTAATGTAAAAGTTAATTTTTAAATTCAACTTTACACTATTTATTTAATATTAGTTAGGACAATAAGATAAAGTGATTATGCCTAGGAAAAGATTTGGACTACAATACAGTGTGAGTTTGAGGGTGTGTAGACCCAAATATGCCTGGCGTTTGATGTACAATTTTTGAGTTTAATGAAATGCGCTCACCAGTTCCAAAAAAATAAAATAAAAAAGTGATTATGTGTAATTGTGTACGAAGTACTTTGTGATGTGGTAAAAATTAAAAGATTGAATAGTTAAAAGATTAAGTAAAATAAGAAAATCACAATTATAAGATAATTTTTTTTTTTGTATTTATGATTAAAGCACTTAGAAACATGTGGAATTGAACTGCATGAGTTATTCTGTATCCTTTTTGAATGTACAATTCTCATTTAATAACTTTGTCCTATAAATTGGGCTATATAATTAAACATGTAATTCTGTATTGATGATGGTAAAAATTGTCAGACAGTGATTGTCACGTGATTGACCACGTGGAGTAATAGAACCGATCCAACTCACGACAAACTAGGTTAAGGATTGGTTAAGTTATAGACTGCACTCGGTTACTTCGAGGTGCCTACGTATCCAAAGTATATGGGATCAAGTCAGTTCGTAGTTCTTTTGTGGGGTTACTCTCAATAGCCAGTGAATTTTTACTGGGGGGTAGATTGTGAGCCTTTCTCAGCTCCTCTAAGGTATTGATAGGGAGTTGGTAGGGGGCTATGGACCATGGGCTTAGTTTTATCAGCATCTCATCAGGCTCAATAATATAACCATTAGACTAATAAACTAGCCTAGGTACTCTTAATGGGTCGTCGGTCCTTTTTGGGCTTGACTAATATGTTAACCGTAAATTTTTACCCACGGGTAGCGCCCCGACCCGAGCCGGGTGTCAATTAATTACCATAGTGTCCCTAGACATTTTTGGGACACATCATAATGCCCTCCACTCCCGGGTGTACCTTATAGGATACCCGGGAGTAGGGCTATGTATGACAAACTTGATCGCCTTGGAGGGTCTAACGAGTCACCTTTTGAAGGGGAATATTTTAAGTGTTACCCCAAGATAATGTAGGTGTTGACTTAGCAATATAATACCCTCAGCTACCTTGGGGTCGAGCGCCGTGAGGTCGGACGTATGGGGTTGAGTACACGTTTCATGTCTTAGGAGGGAGCTTGCGCTTCACCCACGGGAAGCTTGTCGTCTCAAAGGAGATTTAGAATTCTGAGGTCTCTATCTGGGGTTTCGGCATCCCGGACTGGACCTATAATTTTCTAGACCTCAATCCTGGTATTTGTACACCGGAGGAGACTTAGAATTTATTAGGTTGACCTTTGCCCCAAGGTGGAGAGGCAAGGGTCGTTGACTCGTTGCGAGGGGGTGAGAGTGCAAGGTCCTTTACCTTATGAGGGGCAAAGTTTTTGGCTCCATGGTGAGGGGACAAAGTCCTCAGCCTCTATGGTGAGTGGATAGCTTATTTTTTCACCAGCACTCTATGGCCTTTTGCGCTGGACCATATGTTGAAAATGATTTTTGCTCACCCTATTGGGTAGGAGAGTCCCCTCTCCTAAAGAGGGATTTTGGCCTCGAGAAGACGTATCGCCCCTACGCGACTAGGAGGTCGTTTCGCTGTTGTGGCGAGAGGCCTCCTCTAGATCCTCATGACTGTGTGTCGTTGCCGTGTGTAGCCTTGGGCTTTTTGTTGAGGTTTTTTGCCTCCGGTAATTCTTCGCTTTGATGTTGTGCGAGTTACCTCGTATAGGCAGGTAATATATGACGCCCTAGTCTACCCTCGTATGGTATATTTATCTGTGAAACATATGTTGGGCCTTTTTAGGCTTCAAGTAAGTCTTTACTTCTTTTTTCGTGCTTCATGAGCTTTAGCGGGGTATTATGAACCCCTTGGCTTCATGAGAGCTAGTGGGGTGCTTTGTACACCTTGGCTTCATGAGCGCTAGCGGGGCACTTTGTACCCCTTGGCTTCATGAGCGCTAGTGGAGTACTTAGTCATTTTTAACGTGCCGTTGGCGGGATTCAATGAATGCTAGGAGTGATAGCTAGTGGTATGATGATAGCGAGCATCAGGCTATTTAGACTGGGGGGTCACTTGATCCCGACCCTCGAAATTATGGCAGCGAGCCTCACGGTAGCCGTGAGGCTTATGCACCGCGAGGCTTCTTGTTTCGTAGTTTCGCGAGGCAATTGCCTCGCGGCTTGACTGCGAGGCTCGTGCCTCGAGGTATGATTCCTCGAGGCGTCCTCTTCTGGGGTGTTACCCTGGCTTATATAGTCATGGGTTTTTATCAGTGGCGACTTATGGATTTTTATATACCTTATGTATATATCCATGTACTTTATCTTACTGTCGTTTTTTGCTTGTATGACTATGAGCTAGTCGAACATTAGCAGGATTCTTGCTTTTGACTTAGCGCATTTGTGAGCTACTCATTGGCCCTTAGTAGGCTTTGAGTAGTTCTTTTGTTTCCCTGACCCCGTTGCTTCATGAGCTTTGTCGAGGTGTTAGCGGTGGTGTTACTTGTTAGCGCCGTGTGATGCTAATGGGTGCCCATGGTGGCATTATGGTGCTCATGACACGTTTTATTTTTCCTACCCCCATGATTAGATTTAGTGGTGGATAGTTTTGGAGGGTGGACTTAGCACCTTATAAGGTTCCCTGTCCCCCACTCCTTAGTGTATTTGCATGTTTAACACCTTAGGGAGTAAGGATTGTATGATGTAGATGTTATCTTTTGCTAGCAGAGGGCTAACTTAGAGCTTGGTCTCATTCTTTACTTATGTCCTTTTGAGTAAGTGGCATTTGATTGTGTCTAGCACGACTGTCTCTTGTCTGCTCATTTTGCCATAGTACCTTGTGCTTCATGAGCATTAGTTTAGGTACTTAGCCATTTTAACACGCCGTTGGCGAGATTCAATGACTAGTGGGGGTGATGCCTCTTGGTAAATGCTGAAAATTGCTTGGCCTTAAAATATCAAACTTCCATGGCCTTTGCATATTAGTTAGCTAGTCTTTGCATATTAACTAGTTAGTAGCTAGCTATTTGTTCGCTAGCTAGTCGTTTACTATTACTGGCTAGCTATTCGTTCACTATCTAGCTGTTTGTTTACTCCATTCCTACTACCTCCACTAGTATGTGAATCATGTTCAAGAGTACGTTACCAAGTGGTGCTTCCTTGACACCAAGGGGTTAGGGATGGTTCCTTGATGATGATGAGAGATGTAGGCTCTGTCCGTCGAATGCCAAACCTGGTGATTTTGCAGACTAATGCCTTGAGGCTTTGAGCCTCACAACTTTTCACTGGGGTGACCTTTATCTTAACTTTTGGGAGGCTTGGATAGCCCCTAGTGTTCATTATTTGAAGCGTGAAACAAAATACCGCTCTAGCCACCCTGCTATGAGGTGAATCATTGCCCTTATTCGTAAGTGGTGAGTTTTCACCTTTGTTTGTATAAGGTGAGTTTTCACCTTAGATTGTATGAGGTGAGTTTCCACCTTTTTTATATTGGAATGATCTCGATCCAGATTCCATGTCAGAGGGGGGTTATTTTAAGAACCTCAGACCTTCTCGGTAATGCTGGAGGGATCACAAGGTGGGCTATCACCCTTGTTATGTTTGTTTGAATGAATGACGTGGTTTTCGATTTGTGACACTAGTAGCCACATTTTTATGTGGAGGCTTGGGTTGCCTCTCGTGTTTTTATTCTTAGTGCGACTTTGGTCGTCACTCATTTTTAATTGTCTAATCTCAGTCCAGAACCTTAGTGGGAGGGGGAATCCTTTGCAAAGCCTCGACCTCTCTTGGTATTGCTACATGGATTATCAGGTAGGCAATCCTCATTTAAGTTTTTGGCAGCTTGGGGGATTTTTGTCGTTCTACCCATATTGACTATCTCTTTTTGCATACTCTAACTATTAGCTACTTAGCTACATTTTCTACCCGTATGCTCCCTACTCCTTAATTGTGTTAGTTAAATTTAGGAGTAAGTGACCATATAGCCATGGAGTTAGAAATTTTTTGTTTTTTTTGACATGTAGTCATTGTCTACTCCCATGTTTAGGGTGGATGGGTTGTTATTCATGCGGCTACTTAGTATCCGGCTGTGGACTAGTCAGCTCTTTACTATCAGACCGCAGTTGTTATTTTCTTGTTAATACTCATTTCCGATACTACTCATTGGGGAGTAGGTGTGTAAGTGATAGAAAAATAGTTGGCATGTGGTGCCTCGAGTATTTGGCATAGTCACTGGGAACTATTTAGTTACCTTTCTTTTGCCATCTCCTTGGTGTTTGATAACAATGCTCAGAGTAGCAAGGTTTATTTAGTTGGATGGGCGACACGGTTCGTAATACCAAAGGTCACCACTTATTATGAGCTTGGTTACCTCTTAGTTATTCTTACGGGTGACATGGTTCGTGTTACCAGCGGTCACCTATTAATTGGCATGGATGTCTCTTAGACTGTTCACAATCTCAATCAATAACCTTAATGGGAGTGGGGGGACCTTTTGTAGGTCCTCAACCTCTCTCGATATTATTGGATGGATTATGAGGTATAATCTCAATCCATAACTTTAATGGGAGTGAGGAGACCTTGTGTAGGTCCTCAATCTCTCTCGATATTATGGAGGGATTATGGGGCATGATCTCAATCCATAACCTTAATGGCAGTGGAGAGACCTTTTGTAGGTCCTCAATCTCTCTCGATATTATGGAGCGATTATGGGGCATGATCTCAATCCATAACCTTAATGGGAGTGGGGAAACCTTTTATAGGTCCTCAATCTCTCTCGGGATTATGGGGTCGCCCATCCTCAGGCAAGTCATATACTGCTCGAGAGATTTTAACGGTGCCACCCATGTTGACCTCGAGTGGGGTCACGTGTGATGTTTATAAGGCCTCTAGTGGGAGCTTGATAGCTCCTAGGGGTTGCGTTAATGTTCTTGTTCTCCACTTAAGTGGGTGGAGCAGTTGTTCGCTTATATACCACTAAGAACTTAACCATTTTTGTGGAGCGTGTGGGATAGATGCCAAGAGAGATGGGGAGAGATACTTCCTTTAAGGCTTCCACAGTCTCACTCGTGAATCCCGTAAGGGGAGTGTTGACTGTTTGAAGCTAGGCATTATCTACCCCCAGCTGAGTAAAAGCATTGTGGAAGATTATGTCTGCCGAACTTCCACTATCAACTAATACTTTTTTCACCCAGAAGTTCGAGATGTGGTTGCGGATATCACCAAAGCGTTATTTTTTAAGGGGATGCCATCCCCCACATTTTTCTGTCCAAACTCTATGGTGGGACTGCTGGACCCTACTTGGTTGAGTTGCTCTCCATGGGGGTAGCTTAATGCATGCAGCCTTGTAGCTGGCCTTACGGAGGCTTTCCTTGATTTCATTGAATCGCCTCCAGCCGGGCCTCCCAAGATCACGCGTATGATTCCATTTACAAGGGGATTGTCCGTCTCTGAGTCCACCATTGGGGGGGTTGCTCTTGCCTCCATCTTAACTCTTGGTCTTTGGGGCGTCTGAACGGTTACCTGTAATGGGGCAATTACCTCTTGTAGGTAGCCTCTTTTGATCATTTTTTCTATCTCCACTTGAAGGTGATGGCACTCCCCCGTCGTGTGGCCTTTGTCATGATGGAACCTACAATATTTTTTAGACTTGAGGCGGCTGGGACTATCTCTCATCTTCTTTGGCCAAGAGACTAGGCCTTGTTGCTCAGCTATTGCCAAGACTTGTTCCCTTGAAAGGGTGAACGAAGTATACTTGGCTAACCCCGATGAGGGCATAGGCTTCCTCTCTTTGGCCTTCGGTTCCTTGTCTTTGTCTCTGACTTTTTGCTTGTTGCCTCTACGTACATTCTTTAGTGACCCGATGGTCTCTTCAATCCTTATGTACTTCTCAGCTCTAGCCAGTAACTCTACCTTGGTTGCTGGGGGCTTCCCTGCAATCGATTCCTTGAACCTACTATTCCGTAAGTTCTTTTGCATAATGCCTGATAACAACTCGTGATTAACATGCGGCACTTCTAACACCGCATTGGAGAAGCGCCTCGCATAATTCCTCAAAGATTGTCCATCTTTTTGGACCACCGTGAACAAGAAGGATGTTGTCTTAGGGTATTTCTTGTTCACGGAAAAGTGGTTGAGGAAGTGCCTAGTTAGTTAGTCGAAGTCAGTGATATAGTGCCTGCTGGTAACCTATTGAACCAACTTAGTGCTTTCCCCGAAAGAGTGGTTCAAAAAATCTTGCCGTATGCTGCGTCGCTGATATCGTACATATCCGCCTTTCCGTTGAACTTGTCAACATGTTCTTGAGGGTCTCCGTCTCCTTCATACTCACTCAAGTGTGGAATTTTAAGCCTTGGGGGCAAAGATTCAGCTAATATCGTTGAACAAAAAGGGCTTTTCTCCGACGGAGCCACTACCAATGGCACCAATTGCACGTCGTCATACCTCCTGTAGTCTTTCGGGCTTCTATCTCGGCAAGGTTCACGGCTTCTTTGACCTTCATGCCTTGGCAAGGCCTCCTTGGGGGTCACTGAGATGTGACCTCGGCGAGGAGACCGATGAGTCATTGGCCTTCTATCTTTGCCTCTTTGTGGCCTATCGAGGGATGAGGCCACACTATTTTCTTCCTCTCTGGCAGCGCCGATTATCTGGGAGTGGGATCACTTTGAACCAATCCCGCCGAGGGTCAGAGATTCTTGACCTCGGCTGGGGGATTGGGCTACTCTTTTCACGAGGCTCAGTACCCCTACAAACAGATAGGGGGACAGATCTTGCAACCCCTGCTCGCGGAAATGGGGAGCCTCCAGACGACTTCTCTCGTGGGAGTCTAGCCCCCTACTAGCTGCTGGGCCTTGTGGTGCCGGGGAAGATGTGCCCGGGCGAATTGCTGAACAGCCCTCGCTGCTGCTCTCACAAAGGCATTTTCTACCAGAGCAAGTAGCGCCTCTTGGGTGATCTCGAACACCCTAGAAGCAGGGGAGGGGATCACCTCTGGTATCACCGATTGTGCATTTTGTTCACTGGTCGGAGGTGCTACTCCTTGGCCTCCACCCTCAGTCAGACCGGTAGGAGGATTTTTTTCCCACATTGGATGACCGAGCCGATCCTCAGGCATGGGGTTGGGAGTTTCATCAGCAGTGGTTGGATGATGTTGGCTGGTTATTCTATCTCCAATAGTACAAGCTTGTGACCTAGTTTGCATGCTCAGTGGTTATATTCTGTCATCGCTTTAAATTTTCTTATTTCAGTATAAATCATGTGTGCTTAATCCTTTTATATGAATGAATGATTTATCGCTGAAACAACTTGTTAAAGCTAATCTAACTTCAACTAACTTAACTAACCTTCCAAACGCTAACTTATGACCTTTTTGTACTTTTCTTTGAACTCTTAATCTATAAAAGAGTTATAAGAGTTAAGGTCTTGACATCATCAAAAAGGGGAAAATTGTTAGGAAATTTCATGTTAGATGTTTTGATGATGACAAGATAGGAACTTATGTTAGACCCCAAAAAGAAAATAAGTTTATATTTTCATAGAAGTTATGTATAAGCGTTTGAAAGTGTGTAATGTTATTTAGGCTTGTAATTTTTATCTTTTTAGATTTTAGACTAAATATTAGATACCGAATTGCTAATAGAATTCTAGGTAAGTCTATTAGAGATGAAGTTGAAAATCAGCGTCTGAAGACAAATGATGATGAAGATTTGTTCTTAACGTCTGTCAAACGCTAAAGGACTATTTCAGGATTTATGGATCAAGCGCTCAAAGCACTCCAGCGATCAGTATCAGATTCACCTGAAATAAATCCTCAAGTCATGAAGGACTTAAATGCAATCATTCAACGGACATTTATTTCCAACGGGAAATAAATTCAAATGCATTAATTGCTTGATAAGTGCATTAAATGTGATAAGCTAATATGACTTGTGGACAAGCCACCTTTTGACTAGATTGTCAGATTTCAGAGTTCAAACCTGCTCCCTTCCAATCGAAACTAGCAGGATTTCAGGAATGTCAGAGAAAAAGCTGATGCACGCACTGCGTGAGAGGCACGCTCCTACATGTGTCCAATGGACAAATCCTAAGAATTACCTATAAATACCTCATTCCAAAAAACCCTAAAAACAAAGATCAACACACGTACATACACAAGAAAGTCAAAACTTTGCTGAAATATTTTCTCAAGAAAAGTTTAGAAACTCCATAGCCAAAAATCTTTCAAGCTTTTTACATACATTCCATACAGTCACAAATATCTCAAATATCTTCCAAAGAAGAAACCTAAACTCTTACTGAGATATTCCAAATTGTTTGATCTTTCCAAAAACAAACAAAACTTGTGTGACAAAACCCTCAACCTTTCATCTGAGTGAGAAAGTTGTTGAAACCCCTTACATGCAGTATTTCTGAGTGAGAGAAGCTTGTAGAAGAAGATCTTCATTGGTGCTGAAATCTGTGTGATCAAGGAGCCAGAGATCATTTTTCACCTCTTTACTATTTTGTAGAAGATTCTGTGTGATTTTTTGATAATCAACTTAGTAAATTTTCTCCAAGTGAAAAAGGAGAAGAAGGACGTAACTGGGATTACATGACCCAGTGAACCTTACAATTTCTTGTGTTATTTACTATTATTATTGTCTTGCTTTATATTCTCTTATTTATTCTGAAAAAGACAAGCTTAACTGCTAAGCGACTATTTAACCAAAACGAACGCTAAAGCTTTAAAATCTTTTCCACTATGCTAACCCTGATTAAGCGATCTAAGCGTTACCCTACTTTGGTAAATTACTAAAATCACTAAGTCTAAGTTATCTTTACTGAAGCGTCTGACCCAAGCGCTCAGCTTCCTAAGCGTTCTAATCTTATTAAAAGTGATACAAATTTTTGAAGTAGAAAAAGACTCCAGGGTCTATTCAACCCCCCCTTTTAGACCCTTTCGTATGCCACTTGGGACCACCAAATTATTTGTTATTCAAACTTGTTTGAATTACAATTGAACTTCAAAATTTGTGTTTGAGCTTCAAAATTACAATTCAGTCTGCTTCTTTTGAGCACATAACAAATAACACTCTTTTATAATAAAATCGCCACTACAACAAAAAGTAATATTAGTGATAAATTTTGAGTGACAATGTTAAAATTATCACTAGATACATATAATGAGTGAAATAAAATTTGTTTTGTCACAAAAAGGATTTTAGTGATAAGAATTTTTTTAAAGTTGTTACTATTGACAATCAGTGACACATGTATAGTGACAACACAAATAGAATGATAGCTATAATTATTGTCGCTAAGTTGTCATTAAAGGTGTATCACTAAATGTCAATAGTAACAACAATTTCATTGTTACTAGTTATCAAGGGTAATTTTTTTTTAACAAATCTTGTTGCTATCAAACATGCAAAGTCTATTCTAGTGACAAAATAAAAATTCTTGTTACTAAAAATTTCCAATTGTTGACAACTTTGACATGGTCATTTGATATTTTGCCACTAATATCTTATTGTTTTGTAGTGATCTTACAATCGCCCCAATCCGTTAGGAAACTAATTAAATTTGCTGACATCATCAAAAAATATTTTCTAAATTTTCTATTTTGCCTTTGAAGGGGTGAATGTAATTTTTCATATTAAATATGATGCAAGTGTAACCTTTTCAATTTAATTTTAAGTAAATAATTTTGTTAAAAACTTGTTAACATCTTGATAATGAAGAAATTTGGATTTATGCTAATTTGAATATTTTTTAGAAAATAAAAAAAATACTGATCGACATTCGATTTATTTTAGCAGCAATCTCATAATATAATGCAGATAAATCTAAATTAGTAAGTTGCCAAAAAAATATCAAACCAATTAGTAAATTAAAATAAGTTGAATAAAATAAAAAATATATATAAGGCTATAATAATAAAAAAATGTTATAGAAACATATATAAAAAGGGCAAAAAAGGTAGCGTAAGTTATTCATAGGGAGTTGAATGTAAAATTTTATTATAACCGAGAGGTGTTTATTATATTGATCCAATAAAGTGGATTGCATTGTAAACACTAAATAAAGAGGCTGTTAGTGTAATTAACCCTTTTGTAATTATTTTGTATACTTTTTAAATAAGGGTTAAGATTGACATTTTATACTTTTCATCACGCTTAACTACCTGCTGTGAGTCAGAGGTGGTTAATTATAAGGTTTTATTATAAGAGGGGGTATTTGTTAAGTGACAATAAGAAGTTGATTGAATTGTAATTACACTAAATAAGAGGGGTAGTAAGTGTAATTAACCATAAAATAATTCTTTTATAAAAGGTTTAAATTCACCTTGAGCCCTTTATTTTAGAGAGACCTCAACCACCTCCTTGTACAATAAAAACATACAAACACTCTCCTCATTTGCAAGAAAGTCATTCAGACACCCGTTAGAAATATTGAAAGACAATAATACCCTTGTTTTATAATATATTTTTTGCACATTTATTATAATATATATAATACTTATACCCCACTATAATTAGAATTCAATTAATTTAACCCCAAGTTTTACTTCATGTAAACTTATATAACCACTTTCTTATAATATTTTTTTTCCTTTAGAAAGAATTTTACAAATTTACTCTCCCGCCGCCCCACCCCTCTCTCTAATAACTTAGTTGCATTAACATAATTAGAAAAAACTCTTGTTACTTTGTGGTTTTTATTTTGATTGTACTTTTATAAAAATAAATAACTAAATATTAAAATTATTTATTTATTATGGATTGACTATGTATGCACATGTTATTAACATAGTAGTATTATCTATACCATTAACAAAAGATTAAAAAAAGAAACACTGGTCACTAATAACATAAAAAACAGTTGTCCTCCTAAATACGAGTGTATATGTTATATAAATAGGTTTATCATTTATCTTAATGAGTAATATAATACTTCAAAATGTATATAATTGGTTCTATTAAAAAAAATATTATTCTAAAAATGATTAATATGAATTATCATTATTTATTAAAAAAATAATTAAAGTATTAAAAGATGCAGTATAGACAATATAAAATAATGTATTAATAGGTGAAAATTGTAAAATTAGTCTTGTATCTATAAAAAATTCACGAATTGTGGCTTTATTTCACTAGAAAGCCCTAATTTAACCCGATGACCAATTAAATTTGGGTATTTTTTAATTTTCAACCAATTTTGTTTAGGTGATATTTTTTTAAAATCTCATTTAATTTTGAACATGGGTAATAATAATTAAAACAAATAAACACATGTTAAAATATCTGAATAAAATATAATAAATATTAAAATTAATTTAAAAATTAAATGATATCAAAATTTGATATTTCAATTTCATTTTTAAGTTTGAATAAATTTATTTTTTATTTTTAAATAAATGTTACTATTATTATATTTTTTTAATATCTAAAAAATTAGAAAAATTATTTTTTTTGGTAAAAATAAAACAAGTCAATATTTAAATTATTGCAATAAATTTAAATAATATTAAAATTAATTTAAAAACACATTGTGAAAAAATAGTTACACAATAAATGAGGGGTTCTGTGTGTAATTTCTCCAATATTATAATTGGTAAATATATAGACTAATGAATGTCAAAATTACTTAATTATCATGATATTAAACGCCGAAAATAATACGATGAGATACAAATGATTTTCTACATAGAAGATAAAAGTCACTTTCAAAAGCTATTGAGAGTCTGAATTGTACATCAATTACATAATTTAGTGAGTAAAACACATTAGAATTTCATCACACGAATATTATAATTAAATCGGAACTTCGTTTTGAGGTTCCGATACTCTTTGTATACACTCTAGAAGGGGAAAAGTACCATAGAAAGACATGGCGATCACTGTTATACTTTTCTTTTACCTTTAAGCTTTTGTGATCCAATTAGAAGGAGAAAAGTCCCTTGTTACTTTAGCACTATGCAGTCTTGAAAGAATCCAATTCATACAAGTCATTAGGAAATAATTTTATATGCTATTTCAAAGTTAAATATTAGGGTAAATACAACCACGCTTGTCGATTATGAATTGAAAACTACGACAGAGTGATTTGATTGGTTTGAAGCTTCTTGTCAAATGGTTTGATAAGTCTAAGATGATGATAAAAAGAATAATAAAAAATTGATAAGTCTAAGATCAAATGTTTGAATGTCTTGTCTGTATATATATATATATTTTTTTGGTATATATACCAAGGGTTTCCCAATCGAACGCCGGAGACTAATTCATTTGAGGCGTAGAGATTACCGAAGTGGGTTTTGCCTCTCCCAACAAAGCCTTTTCTATATACACGGCCAGGGATCGAATCCTGGACAACATGCTTAAGGAACCCAGCTATCTACCAACTGTGCTGAACCTTATGGTGTCATATCTGTATATGTTACATACATGTCATTGTGTGTTTTTAGTCTAGTCCTGACAGTACTGCTGTGGACTATACTCAGCCCCTGTTACGTAACTGTGTGCTGCGGAACACGAGAGTCCAAACATGCGGTAGTAGCATGGTGGGGTGTAATGTAACGAACAAGGTAATGTTAAAAGTCGTTTGATTTTTTATCCAACTAAAACATTATGTTAGAGCTTGATTTAATTATTAATCGAATTGAGTTCGAACGAGCTTTAAATCGTATAGAACACGAGTTAAGTTTGAGCAATTTAATTTAGTCGCTCATATTTGATCATTTTTAACTAATTTATCCGAGCAAACCAAGCTTCAGAATTTATCGATTTTAAAAGGTTCAAATTAATGTCGCTTGCAATGTTAACAAATCAAAGCTCAAACGAGCTTTGAGCGATAATTTCAAGTCAAATATCGAAATAGCTTAATTCATTTTCCCTCCCTAAACTAGTATTACTCTATTTTAGATGATTTTTTTTTAATAATTATATTTTGACACATTCTTTAAAGATTAGAAGTCATCGCACTTTCAGCTTTGAATTTTTCCAAATCTTCATTCTATATAATACATCACATACCTGGTTTGGTGAGATAGCCAACCTATCAAATATTCAAATGGAAAATCATTTTCATCATACTATACAATCCCAAAGTCAAAATAATGATCAAAATGTTACTATATCAAAAATCCCCGTAGCCGTTGTCATGGTGCCACTTCCGGCACAGGGCCATCTCAACCAGCTCCTCCACCTCTCCCGCCTCGTCTCCTCCCGCGACATCCCCATCCATTTCGTCGGCACCGCCACCCACAACCGCCAGGCCAAGCTCCGAGTCCACGGGTGGGACCCACTATCCATATCCAACTTCAAATTCCACGATCTTCCGTCACCTACTTTTAGCAACCCTCCTCCAGACCCCAACTCCGTCGACAAATTCCCCACACAAATCCTTCCGTCGCTAATATCATCCACAAATCTCCGTGACCCTGTTTATATTTTAGTCCAAAAACTTTCCGCCACGGTTGGAAAAATCGTAGTTATTTACGATTCTCTGATGCCTTATGTTGTGCAAGATATTAGCTCTATTCCAAACGCTGAATCCTATTGTTTCCAAAGTATATCGGCTTTTTCGTTATACTCGTTTTATTGGGAAGGTAAAGGAAAGCCAATTTTAGCGACGGAAGCTGAGATTATCAAAGAAGTTCCATCCATCGAAGGATGTGTCCCACCAGAGTTAATAGAATTTTCAAAAATTCAACAGGACGCTCCAAAATTCAACTCCGGAGACATTTACAATACTTCCCGAGTGATCGAAGGTTTATATGTTGATTTGCTTGCAAAAGAAAAGTGTACCGGGACTGATAAAAATTGGGCTATAGGTCCATTTAGTCCTATTACAATGCCCCAAAAAAGGGATTCAATAATCCGTCACAAATCCTTAGATTGGCTTGATAAACAAGAACCAAATTCTGTGATATTTATTTCGTTTGGCTCGACTTCTTCGTTATCAGATGAACAAATCAAAGAAATTGGGTTCGGATTAGAAAGAAGCGAACAAAAATTCATTTGGGTACTTAGAGATGCTGATAAAGGCGACATTTTTGCGGGAGAAGTTAGAAAAGTTGAATTGCCAGAAGGGTTTGAAGAGAGAATTCAAGAAAGAGGGATTATTGTGAGAGACTGGGCGCCCCAGTTGGAAATATTGGGACACCCCTCGACTGGTGGTTTTATTAGTCATTGCGGATGGAATTCATGTATGGAGAGTATAAGCATGGGAGTGCCAATAGCAACTTGGCCGATGCATTCGGACCAGCCGAGGAATGCATTTTTTATTACGAAAGTGCTGAAAGTCGGCGTGGAATTGAAGGATTGGAAGCCAAGAGACGAAGTGATATCTTCGGATAGAGTGGAGAAGGTTGTGATAAAGTTGATGAATTCAGCTGAAGGAGATGAGATTAGGAAAAGAGCAATAGAATTAGGGGATGCTGTGAAGAAATCTGTGATGGAAGGTGGAGATACGAGGATGGAGATGGATTCGTTTATCGCTCATATCTCTAAATAGCAAGTGTCATGGTTTCAATATATAATTAGGTCTAATAGCTTAATAATTGTTTTAACTTGAGCTTATCTATTCCAATTCGTTTTTTGAAATTTTTGTTGTATCTAATATATCCCTATATAATTCATTTTCTTAATGGTAAAAGAGTCAAATAATAAATAATTGCTTATTATTTTTTCTTTTTTATATTGTTTAATTTTTCATCCCATAACTTTTATCTAGTTCAATTTCGGTTCCATTCGTTATGAATTTTTCACATTTAGTACTATAACTTTCAAAATATCTCACATTTAGTCTCAACCGAAGTTTTCATCCAAAATTTGACGGTCAACTTCGTTAGTCGACCCTTTGACTGATGTTTTGGAGGAGAATTCGTGCATAAATACACTCACAAACAGATTATATTCATTATAACGACGTTTCTATTCAATACATGTGTAATTCATGCACAAAATTACCACGAACAAACCGGTCAAAAAGTTGGATAACGGAGTTGATGGTCAAATTTTAGATGAAAACTTCGGTTGTGACTAAATGTAAGACATTTTGAAAGCAATATGATTAAATGTGAAAAATTCATAATGAATGAGACCAAAATTGAACTAGGCCAACATCATGGAACGAAAAGTGTAGGTTATTTTTGTTTCTATTTTGAAAGAATATTTTGGCCAAAAATTTGGGTAAAACACGTTTGGCCCTAAATGTTTGGCCAAAATGCTGATTGCCTGACATAAGGATGAAAGGCTGACACCAGACAAGCGTTTTTGTTTAGCAAAAGTCAAAGATTGACTAAGTATTTTTTATTTCAAATTCTCTCATTCTTTCCCCATCTACTATTAGTTTCAATCAATTTAAATTGTACTCGTTTTAATTTTACTCTTCCTCTCTTAAACTGTTCTTGTGTTTTGTTGCTGAGCCATGAACCAACTTGTAAATACCATGTAAGTGTTAGGAAATGATATAATTTATTTACATATATACAACCATATACATATACATATTGATTTGTAGGCATATGGTATATACCTTTTAACAAGTAATAAAATATAATTGTATATACATATATGTATATATTATGTATATGCTATGTTATATATGTTTGATAAATATTTTATACATTGTTGTATATTATATATATGTATGCATAATGTGTATACACGTGTTATATATCTTATGTATAACATATACACAAACATACATACGTATATACATATATATACATATGTATATGTATATTTTGTATAATATATTCATTTATATACATATGTATATTAGACATATATCCATATATACTTGTATGTATATGTATCTATACGCTCATACACATAATAAAAAACGCTTGATATAATAACATCACACACACACACATATATATATATATCCATCCATAATACATGTATAAATAATATTTATATGTACTATATCATTAAAAACTTATATTATATTATATTTTTTAATCATCAACACAACATTTTCAGACAAAAAAATACATGATTTGACAGTTACAGTAAATTTTCTCCCTTCTGAAAATAAAACCAAATATAATCCCACCAAAAAATCACTCAAACATGAGTTGAAAATGATTAATTCAAATAGATTCTTACCAAAATACACAACTCCCAATAAATTTTTTCACCAAAATGACCCTCCAAAATAGAAACAAACATAGCCGTATCATTTTTCCTAAAATATCAATCTCATGGTCTTGAGAGATATATTGACACATGCTATTGTAATTCAATATTTGTCACTTTCATTTAATGATAACTCGCACAACATTTCATTTTTATTTAACCAACTTTCTTTTTATATTCAAGAGCTTGGCTAACCTTATTTGTGAAGAGTTGATTTTATTTTATCCATTCAACTTACTCATTTTGGCATTGCATCAACTATAGCCTTATTGCTATTAAAAATTTGAGAAACCAAAAAAAATTAAAAAAAAACCAAAAAAACTACACAAGAATCCAAATTTTGAGCCATATCAAAGAGATTATTATAAGTACACAGGACTCAATGAGAGGAAAGAAAAAATGAAGCGCTCGATCCATCAAAATTAAACAAGATAATGTATAAAAGAATCATGAATTTACATAAGAATTTGTTTAGTGATATTATTATATAAGTCTTGATTTTCAAATATTCATTCAATTTTTCATGTCAATCACTATTTAGTTTTTTAAATAATAATAGTTTATTAATCAATAGTTTATTATTTAAGTTATTGTTTGTTTTTTTGAGGGGTATACAAGTTAACGGGCCTGATTGGATGAGTGTCTATTTTTCATTTTTAATATATAAAGTAAGAAATTTTTTTCTTAGGTACAAGAAATATAATGTAAAAAGTGGGTTTGGATGGATTTTTTTTAAAGAGAAAAGTGTAATGATTCGGTGTGATGTGACATGTATGAGTTTTTATTTTATAAGAAAATACTGACAAATTTAAGTTAAATTAATTGATTAATGCATCCAAAATTGTTAAATTGCGAATTTTGTCAAGTTAATGTACTCAAATTGCTACCCAGCCAACTCATTGTACCAAAAAGTCGTGTAGGCCAACTTAGAATACTAATTTTGCAATTTTCCCTCTCTAGTATCATTCTTCTTTTGCTTATAATTAAGAAAGTGAACTTTGAATCCGATTATCTTTATTGGTTCGGATGCACGTCATATAGCATAGCAGAAAGTGCAATCGTTTAGAAGATGAAGTTAAAGCAGATTGAAAATATTCATATTACCATACTTAATAGGAGTGAATGACACTGCTACAGTAAAATGTGGTCGTCCATGCTGACGTGGCTATTTTTGATTTTTTTCCTCCAGCCAATTGCCAAAACGACGTCGTGCTCATATCTGCCCTTGCTTTCCTTCCCTAAAAATGTATACAAAAATATATAAATATACACACTAACACACCACTATCACTAACACACATATATATTATACAAAAGTATATACACTAAAAAAATTTAATATAAAAAATATATACAAAAATATTACCATACTTAATAGGAGTGAATGACACTGCTACAGTAAAATGTGGTCGTCCATGCTGACGTGGCTATTTTTGATTTTTTTCCTCCAGCCAATTGCCAAAATGACGTCGTGCTCATATCTGCCCTTGCTTTCCTTCCCTGAAAATGTATACAAAAATATATAAATATACACACTAACACACCACTATCACTAACACACATATATAGTATACAAAAGTATATACACTAAAAAAATTTAATATAAAAAATATATACAAAAATATATAAATATACACACTAACACACCACTATCACTAACACACATATATATTATACAAAAGTATATACACTAAAAAAATTTAATATAAAAAATATATACAAAAATATATAAATATACACACTAACACACCACTATCACTAACACACATATATATTATACAAAAGTATATACACTAAAAAAATTTAATACAAAATGTTTTTTTGCCATTTTCTTGTGAAATTTATTTTACTGAAATAGCATATTGTTTTCTTCTTTCTAAACATGTTGTAGTTTTTGTTTTAATTTTGTTCCCTCAATAGTAATATTGATTTGCTTGTTACAACCACATAACGAGAGCTATGAGCCAGATGCCTGTTAAAGTTACAATGAGTTAATTTGTCATTTTAATGCTGAAGAATTGCGATTGCTTAAAATCGAATTTCAAAAGAAACATCTCAACAAACTCATCAAATGTACATTTGCTGAACCACTTTTCAGAGATGATCACAGATCGCCTGGGTGAAGTCGGATGTAGTTGATTTCCCACCAAGATCACCCGTTCTGTTCTTTCCTTCTGCAATTGTCTTCAATACGGCATCCTGGATTCGATCAGCTTTATCGTGGAGATCCAAATGGCGTAACATGTCACTTATTGAAAGCGGTCGAATCAAAAGTCAATACAAGGTATTTGTTTTGCTTACAATCAATAAACTCACTTAGAAGTTGGTAATGTTGCTTGGGTGTTTACTGCAGCTACCTCTGGTTAATCGGCTTAACTTTTATCGTATTCCTCAGATGATTACTTGTGATTTTCTATTACATGAAGTATCCCGACAATATCAAAATCATGCAGGCGAGGATATTATTTCCTTTGAATTTTTGAGATTTAATGGTTTTTCAAAATAATTAAGAAAGAAAAAAATACTTTTGAGCAGATGTGAGTGTGTAAGTTCAGAATAAAATTTGTTGCCAATTCAAGACAAATACATAAACTGATAAAAATAATTGTTATCCGATGTTATTATTTCATCTCGTGCCTTATATGTAGCCAATTTTGAAGATCTTTAGTCAATTTAATCAATAGCAATAGTTGCTATTTAGGATAGTCACCCAAGAAGAAATGTGAATAGGAGAGCTAAGAATTTTCATTTTTATCTCACAGGGTTTCAATTCTTGAGGAAGTTTACAAGCTGATGTCCAGATTAAATTTGATGGTAAGCTACCAACCATCTTTTAGTTACTGTTGTACCATGAAATGTACAATCATCACTGGTTATATTTTGTTTTCAAGATTTTGCATCTGACTCTTTATAGGCAGATTTTTCGGAGTTCTCTCGCTTCTACGAATTTGTTTTCTTCATATGCAGAGAAAATGGCCAAAAGAATATCAGTAAGTCGATTTACTGGTTTTGACATCTTGCTGCTTATTTGTCTTGCCAAACATGGAGTAAGAATCTATTTCTAACTACCAATATCTCATGAATTCTGTTTTCAGCTGTGAGCAGGGCTGTTATGGCCTGGAGATTGGTTTTAGCGGGAAGGTTTCGACTGCTTAATCAATGGTGCAACTTCATTGAGGTAAATTTCTTTAAGAAGAATTCCATTTTGATATTGTGAACTATTGAGGCTTCTTGTTTTTATCTTCATATATCATCTCGTGTCTGTTTTATATTTTTCTTTCCCCACAGGTTACACGTACCCCCCCCCTCTCTCTCCCTCTCTTCCTTGGTTTTGATATTATGTAGTGAGATATGTTTCAAAATCTTGTTTCTCATAAAAAGCCTTTCTGGAAACCAAATAATGGAACTGTTTTGAATCATCCTTTATGTACAATTTTAATTTTTGTCTCTCTTCTATTTCCCAGAAAAATCAGCGGCATAACATATCCGAGGATACGTGGCGACAAGCTCTGGCCTTCAGTCGCTGTGTCCATGAAAATCTTGAGCGGTACGATCCTGAAGGTATTACTCTATACTATTAGTTTGTTTATTCACATATATTTGGTCAATTCCACTTCCTTAAAATTATTTTCCTCCCATTTATCCATTTGTTTATGGCTTCTGTTGCAAATATGGTAACTGGAGTAGGAATATTGTTCTTTGTTGCTGAAATGTGTCCTATGTGGTAATTGATGTTTGACTGGTGTTGCTTGGAAGATTTTTAATCTGTGGTAAAGATATATAAACTATGAAAAGTCCAATTTTCTTTTCTTGTGTTTATATGTTATATCTTTCGAGCTTGAAAGGGTTGGGAAATAAAACATCACACCAGCATTGGTAAGAGAATAACCGAACTGATGAACACCTCTATAGATTGATAACTTAAGCCCTAACCCCTAAACCCTAAGCTCTAACCCCTAAACCATGAACTCTAAATGCATGATAGATTAAATAAATAATTAAATAGAATGAGTTTCTATCTAATATGGACCAATAAAAAGTATATAAAAATTATTGAAGTGTCCACCCAAGATGCGTGTCCATATTTTGTTGAAGCATGGACTTGGAGAAATAAATGAAATCTTAGATATACAAATTTATATACTACAAATATAATATCTTTTTGAACTTTAGACAAATTAAAATAGCTACTTCAAAATGTTATTTAATTGATTTTTGAATATATTGTGTTATAGATGATATGTTCTAATTGAATTATAATTTGATAGAGATAATTTCTCGATAACTTATTATGCACGTATAACACATATCTCGTCTCAACCTTATAAATTTGAGGTGAGTTTAGAGACGAAAATATAAATTTAAATTTCATCTTCAATTGGAGACAGTAGATAAAATTAAAATTTTATATTAATTCAAAATAAAAATTATAGGTAAAAATTAAATTATATTAAAAAATTGAATTCATATTCATCTTAAATTCTTAATCATGAAACTAAAAATGATTAATATTAGAACAAGAAAACAAGTTTCATTCTAAAAGATTGAGTCTGTGACTTCTAAGGCTTTCAAAAGGCTAGCAAGCTTTGATTTCTTTGTTATACTAATTTCGTAATTTTTGCATTTTTTTTCTCTCTTTTTTTTTTGTGGAATTATATGCAGTGGATGAATCACTTACGAGAACATTCCAGGTTTGCATATATTTCCTTTTCTTTTATATATATTTTTGGGATTTTTTTTCCTGCCTGATTTGCTTATATAACTTCTCTTTTGTGACTGTGTAGCTTCTGTAATATGCATATTTTTCTGATGTATCTGAATTACTATAATCCTTATATGTGGGCTGTAAGAATTCATGCCCTTAAAAATTTTGAAACAAAATTGTATCAGTCAAGATCCATGAAAAGGCTTTCAGAGTCCGTCAGGGCCTGATAATCAACCAAATGCCAAAAACTTGAGATTGGTTACTTAAGAAAGGTACCTAAAAAATTTCATTTTATTTGCAAAATAGAAGATTCAATGGCTAAAAGCTTGAGATTGGTTACTTAAGAAAGGTGCCTAAATTTTTTTATTTTAATTGCAAAATAGAAGATTCAATGGCTAAAAGTTTGAGATTGGTTACTAAATGATTTTGTTATTATAGATATAGAAGATTTAGTGGATAAAATGAGATTTGTGGTTTGGTTCTAATTTCACCACACTATGGTAGAGTTTTAATTGCTTTGTTGTTATGTTATTAGAACTCATTTAATGTTCATCTCGTGTTATCCAGATTGCGCAGTTGAAGCATCGAGTTTCGTTATTGCATAAATCATCAGAGAAGGTATAGTTTCAATGGAGAATTTTTAAAAAGCGTTTGGTTTGTTAATCTTATATATGTATAATGCTGATTTATTTTGTTTTTGAATTAAAGGATGACAATTCCAAAATAGCCGGAACTGGAAACACTGTTCAGAGCACAAAGGTGGAGGTCTATTATCTTTTTTCGTACAAGTTGTATACATTTTTTCTATTTCGAGTGAAACTGTAAAACAAAAACAAAAGGAGTGTAACTGTAAAAGTTGTCCATTGAACAGAAAGTTGGTAATGCAGTAACTTGGTTTCTGTGATTTTTTTGGCCTCTACTATATAATATCATAACTTGAAGGTAAAGAAATTGATCATAAATCATCTCCTTATCTACAGGCTCCTCTATTACCACAAAAAGGGCAGCCACAAGTATATAAAAAAAAACTTGTTTTAATTAATGTACATTTTCGAATATAATTTTCTCTGACTAAGCATTTTGCGGGGAATTTCGGGTGTTTTACTTAAAGACTCTGGAGAGAGTGAATCACCATGCTTTTGGTAAGGTAGGTTACTGATATAGATTGATACTCGGTATAAATTACTTATCCTGCTTTTGAAATATATGAGAATTTTAAATCATTGCTGAAAATTGTTTGAGACCTTGAATAGTCACTATCTATGACAATTACTCAGAAAAAATAATATTTTGGTGGCATGTATAGCCAAGTGTGACAGATACATATCCAGTGCGAGATGTAAAGCAGGAAAGGGACACCCTTAACAGTACAAGTCAATAACTATATTACATTTCTGCTGCTAAATGTTTTCCTATTTTATCGTCGAGTATCAAGTCAATTTAGCTTAAATCAAGAATGACTTCGATTTTCTGCATGAATTGTCATCTGTTGGTAAGGTCTTGGAAAGTCCACCAATAGATCTGTTCTCTAAGGTAAAAAGATTTTCACAGTTACTCATATACATATGTTTTGGCTTGTAAATTAGTTATACTCTTATACGAGTGCACATGAAATTGTTTTCGACCATATATCTCACCGAAAGTGGTGGAGTTATGGAGCATAATATGAGTGAACATGAAATTGTTTTCTCCAATTATTTGTTACCCTCTTGTATTTCTTCTTTTCTCCAACAGGATCTACATAGTCTAATATGATTGTCGCATATAAACTAATCATAATATATGGTTTTTGATATTTTTTTCATTTTCAAATTAATTTTATATTTTCTTTTATGGAAGGTTTTATTTCTTTTGCGTGTCTAATAAATGTTGAATCAGTTGAAGACTATGTTTGATCCACTTTTTGACATCATCTAGATGAAGTTCAATGGTTTAAACTATGATTAAAGTCGTGACTTTCTTATTATTTTTTTGTCTCAATATGGACTTCTCTGTAATTTTTTCGGTAATGTTCACCAAGTATGAGCATCTAATAGATCCTGATAATCATGGTTGCTTTTTCACGGAGTTGCTATATATTGACGGATATAAATGCTTTGTTCTCCATTGGTTGAAATAAGTTGGTATTGATATTTGAGGCAGTATTGGATCATCAATAGTAGTAATTGTCTTACAGACATATAGCTCAGGATGCATTTTCACACTTCCTTTTGAGTTAATGGAGCATCAACAGTAGTAATCTTGACATGGATTGGTGCTTAAAAGTCTCAGAACTTTATTTGATCGCACATTTTATCTGTGCAGGGGACTTGAGGGTCATGATGTTGGATGTTGTGAGGAGGTAATAGATGTTGCTTTTGAGGGATTTGGAAATGAAGATTCTAAGTTAAGCTTGAAAATTTGAGGGTGTGTAACTGTTCAAAGTTTTTAGCAATGGAATCAGAAAAATATTGAATTCGTGTGAAGGTCTTGAGTATCTTGATGTGTATTCAATCCCCCCATGTAACTGAAGTGAGATGTAACAAAGCTCAATTGCAGTTCTCAGGATGATTTAAGGTGAGCTTTGCTGGGAGCTTAGCATAGCCGGGATCCATTATGCTAAGGGCATACTAACACAGTGAGGCATTTAGAGCTGAAATGTTCAGTGATATCAAAGTGATTCTTATGCGTTCTGGAGCTTTTCACTTTGTTGATATGCTGACTATTTGTGAGTAATGGATACACTCCCATCCCTTGTACAAGTCCCTGTGCAGCCATAATATTATGTTTTGTAATTACAAAATGAATTTTAATTTTGAGTTGGCATATTTTGGTAGAAAGGAAATAGAACATTTTGTGGGCTATGTTTGGTCTTTGAAATACTTTTAGGCTTTGTTTCCTCGTCAAAACATTTCACATATTATTGTGTTGAGCAATCTCAAATTAATAATAAATTAATTCGAATATGTACCTTAAACAATTAGTTGTTATTTATCTATCAACGGATAATCGGTTCCCAATAAATTATTGAGTATATCTCAACTTGTTCTTATTAAATAATTTTAATGTAGTAGTGATCCGCCCTTTCTTCGCCCTTTTGTAATTTAAAAATGTACTCCTTGCAATTGGAATGTATCTTTTATATATTGTCATAATATCAACAATAATTGTTTGTGTGTTTTTGTGGTTCGGACCTCAAAATATGTTATTAATGTACTGTTACATACAATTATATTGTTGGGATGCAATGATCTACGTAAGATTTATGATACGGTTGACTATTGGGTTGGAACATTATGTTCGCACAACCACACTTGAACGACATTTTTTTTACGGATAGGTTCAAATTTGAATTTTCTCAACTTCTCAATATTCTGGTTCAAAAAATTGTTGTGTTCTATTTTTATATCGACTTTAAATATGCGTTTCTTGCATTTTCTGTTTAATTTTTGTAATTTTCTTAATATTAATTAAGAATATGTGGTTGTGTGGAACTCGTGGTTTTTAGATTATTAATTACTTGGCAAAGAATGTGAAATTAAGTGCCCTTGTGCAAATTACTTGAACTCGTACATTCATATTCAAATTAAGTACATTGTTGGATCAAATTGATGCTTCGAACCACTATAAAATTATTGTGCAATTTTCATTCTCCTCAAATTATAGGGTGAGCCCCTTTTATGAAATGAATTTGCACATTGTTTGACGCGGTACCTTCATACGCTCTAATTGATGTCCTCTTATACACACCAATTGGATCATCAAAAAATTGATTAACACAGTAGATATTTAGTGTACCCAACTCAGTTGCTTGCGACAACACGTACAAAATGTAGCTTAGCTCGCAATTAGAACCCGAGAAGTTGAAGATCGTGACCTCATTCAATGCCTCCAATCCCATTCTTTGCAACTTCCAGTCCTTTACGTAGTTGGATACACTAATGCCCGCTTTTTCCCATGGTGCACCCTACACATGTTAAATCAATTACAATTTTATTTTAAAAACCCAAATAAATAACGTGTTCAATAATCTATGTAATAACTAATAAGCGACAAACAATAAAAATTAACATATTACCACCAAATCGACTTTAAGCTCATTCAAGCCTGTACATCTACTGATGAGCACCAATGTGACCGCAAGATTGTTAAGCAGCTTCGAACAACTGATCTCTAGACGGTGCATATTAACAAAAAAGTACTTCGCCATAATGCGATGCAGAGACTCCACATGCGCCAACCTCTAAAAAAAAATAGGAAATCAAAACAACTTCTTAAAAGCATTCGCACTTATTCAAACAATGAGAGATAGATATACCCTAACAAAATCAACCGGGACACGTGCTCGTTCACTGGACAGCAATTCTTTCGTCATTTTTACAACCTCTCGGAGTAGTTGGTATGTTGAACAAGTTGATCCGATGTATTGTACATGACGGTGTACTATCCACTGTAAAGAACGAGCTAACGGCCCCAATACTTGTAAACGTCCGGAACCCTGTTCGTCTTGTTTCAATAAAATAACAAGGACATCTACATTGGGGAAGTGTACTTTTATATTCACATTTCCTTGGGATCGATTGAATGCCATCTTGAATATTTTTACAGAAGGCAAACATGCCTCAAATTCTGTTAATCCTCTAAAATCACAGTTGAATAACTGCAAATCATTCAACTTGGGACACCATTTTCCAAGGCGGGAAGAAAATGTGTTATCATACAGTACAATGTGCTTCAATATGAGTTTTTTTAAATTTCGTAAATTATATCTATCTTCCCACCTAACAATGTAGTTCGGTAGATATAATTTTAACTGAACAATAGTTTGTGACAAAAACAGACCGCTAGGGAGTGAAGTGGACAACCGACCGACTAATTTCAGTATACGCACAGAATGATCTATTCCAAACACCACCCACTCTTGCCTTATCCAATGCAATGCCTCGGCCCCCATAAGTAACTCAAAGCTCAAAGTTTCAACCACACTTTCATTATGTTCAAGTATAGTGCGATTAACAAAATTAATAAAATCTAAACCATGATAACCCCTTTGTTCAAAACGGTTAATATCGAATAAAAGAGTAGGGATGGAATACCAACAATGTTGAAAATATTTTGATAAAAGACCCAATCGGGTTGCCTCCACAATGCATGCATCCCTTGATAACCTTCCCATAACATGAAAAATTATATCCTCACAAAGGAAACTAAGTCCATTATTAGAAATTGTATCTCGTTCCATGGTTGTTTATATGAACTATTCCTGTTTATACTCTGTTTCTACTCGTGCAAGATAATCCTTTGACTCACCTGTTTATACTCTGTTTCTACTCGTGCAAGATGATCCCCTGTCTCCCCTGTTTATATCTCCCCTTTTTTGTAGAAGATGATCCTCACAAATATCTCCTATTTATACTCTGAAAATTCTTTGTATGGTTTGGCGGAGGAAGATATTGTTCAATTTTGATCCTCACTAACTTTAATTAACCTTAATTATGCTCTGATCCTCACTAACTTTAGTTATACTAACTTTAATTAACCTTTATCGATGATATGGAATTTCAAGATCTGCCCAATATCTTTCATCGAGATAAGGAAACAACTTTAGGATACAAAGAATTATTATTAAACATAAGCACATTATTAGACATTATTTAATGATAGATATATCTTTTTAAAGTTAAAAGACACACGACTCTTAGAATTTCTACATTTAATTTTTAAAATTATAAATTGAATATTTTTTATAATTTATTGTTTAGGGTTTGGTGAAGTAGCTGAAAGATTTATAGGAAAACCTGTTAATGTTTGTATGCATAATATATATATAATTTAGTGACATAAGTATTCATAGGTAAAACACGAAGTCATGTTTTGTTATGATTCTTAGTGGAGTTAGTGGTGTGATTAGTGGATATAGTGGTGTGATTAGTAGAGTTAGTGGTGTGATTAGTAGAGTTAGTGGTGTGATTAGGCAGACTTTAATTATGGGTGGAATTTGTATTGGGTGACCACCGCTAAATTTGATCCCTTGGTTGGTTTCTTGAGCAATTTGCATTGTATGACGCATACTGCGGAGATGAAATTGTTGATTGAAGAGACTCTGAATGTGCTAATCAGTTCAGTAAGTGGATAGCAATTGTATTTTAATCTGAACAGACTGACTATGCTAATCATTTCGGTGGATAGCAATTATATTTTAATTATAAGTGGGGAGCAGCAAGACGGACAAATAACATCATTATTATCCTTAATTGTATTTTAATTATTAAGTTGTTATCAATTGTATTTTAATTATTAAGTGAGGTACAGCAATGAGGAAAGAAGATGTAGTTTAATATTTAGTATTATCTTTAATTGTATTTGCTTATTTAGGGATGTTGGAGTTTTAAAAGAAAATTCACACATTTTATGAACGTATAGAGCACATTTCTTGGCTTTCATTATTGTATTTTGTGAAGTTCTTTGTGCTACCTAAAGTTGATACCATAAAAATGTGGACCATATCCGTAACTCCATATATCTGCCCAAGATCTTTCATCGAGATAAAGAAATAACTTTAGGGTACAAAGAATTATTATTAAACATAAGCATATTATTAGACATTATTTAATGATAGATATATCTTTTTAAAGTTAAAAAGAAACGCAACTCTTAGAATTTCTACATTTAATTTTAAATTATAAATTAATATTTTTTATATAATAGGACAAACTTGCATCAAAATTTATTTTCAATGTTTAGAAAATATTTGTTTTCTTATTTTTCTCTTTTTTACTCTTAGATTATTGGTAGGGCATATTTAACTTATTAGGTAAAAAAATAATGATAAAAGAGAAAAAAATCCAATGAAACGATGGACCCAATTTTAGTTATACTAACTTTAATTAACCTTTATCTAGGATATGGAATTTCACAATCTGCCTAAGATCTTTCATCGAGATAAGGAAACAACTTTAGGTTAATATCGAATAAAAGAGTAGGGATGGAATACCAACATGTTGAAAATATTTTGATAAAAGACCCAATTGGGCTTTCTCCACAATGCATGCATACTTGATAAACTTCTCATAATATGAAAAATTATATCCTCACAAAGAAACTAGTCCATTATTAGAAATTGTACATCGTTCCATGGTTGTTTTATATAACTATCCCCTGTTTATACTCTATTTTATTTTCTCTCCTCGTATGAGAATTTGTTTTCTAGAATTCCACAAGATTCTTGCAATCGTTTGTTAGTTTCTAATATTATATGTGAAAATCTCAATATTTGGTTACTTCATTATTCGTCCTAAAATCGGTAGGACACCGTACAGTTGGAGTGTTCTTAACGTTGTAAACTTTTTATTTGAGAAATAAAATTATCTTTCCTTTCAAAAAGAAAAGTTAAAAACGAATTAATTATATATACGTCAACTTAGGCTGTTAAATGGTTGAATTCGAAAGTATGAGTCCTAAATTTAAAGTCAAAGTATTTGATGTACAAACTTTTGTAGTT
Organism: Buddleja alternifolia; assembly: GCA_019426215.1. Lineage (NCBI taxonomy): Eukaryota > Viridiplantae > Streptophyta > Magnoliopsida > Lamiales > Scrophulariaceae > Buddleja > Buddleja alternifolia. The sequence goes on from CM033401.1 coordinate 2,419,261, forward strand.
GGCATTTGATATTGACGAAAGTCGACAAAGTACGTACTAGCAGAAGCTGGTAGGCTAGCACGTAACTTCAGGAGCTACATAAGCAGAAAGTATGTGCGAGATGATGATGGAAACGTTAATGTCAACCCACCTCCAATATGATATCCCAAGCCGATTGGGCGGCAATTTTAGAGGTTCGCTTAGGTGAACCTTGGCAGGGTAGCTAGTCATTTTAATTTACGATTTCATTTGTTGGTTATTGCGTTTATATTTAGCTAATAATTTGATAATGTAATAAACAGAAAATAAGTATGGACAATCAGGAAAGAGCAAAGGACCCTGAATATCCTTACCGGAAAGGGAGTCTGGACATGCTGTTGTGGGCAAATGGAGGTATGTAGTTCTTTAGCAGTGAATCCTTACAATTTTTTAATAATAATTCTATGTAATGCATACATATATTTTTTAATGAAAATATAGAGAAATAAAAGAAGGGGTGCGGGATCCGATTGTACAGATGTAACACGAGCACTCGTGTGGAGGGTTGCACATTCCGATGCGACAAATCAAATTGATAACGAAAATATTAGAAGAGTGGTGAATGAAATGGTGAGTTATGGCAATTTTAGCTCTATAAAGTGTTGTATGTTTGTTTTGAAATACTATTGAAAGCACAAGGTTCACTATTTTTTTTTATTTTAAAAAATATCATTACATGATAGCATTTCACAAGAGGGTACTAGCCATACGGAAATGTGACGAGTCGAGATGACTATTGGCTCAAGCTATTAAAAGGAAAGAGCATCTGGGTCGCGTTAGGGGTGTTGGCTTTGGGGTCTCACAAAGAGACTATTTTAAGGATCCAAAGCCTGCTTCAGAAAAGAGATGGAAAACTTGAGAAACAGGTGAAAAAACCTCTCCGAAACTATGGTTTCCATGCAACAACGAATTGATGTTTTGGAAGCCCCTAACTCGCGTCAGGCACATGAAGATGACGTGATTTCTTTGAAGATAGCAGCCCAGAACCATGTTATAAGATGCTTCCTGAGGTAAAAATTTGAACTTGTTTATAATCATACAACTTGCGACTCTCTATTTCTGTAAATCATACAAAACTTTCTAATATAATGTTGTATATATATATATATATATGTGTGTGTAGGGTATCACTCCATGTCAATTAGCACTTTCATCACCACCATATCGTGTGGTGGCTAAAGGACAACTATACAATCAATCGGAGACTGATAGAACACTTCACAACTGTCTATTAGCCACCAACAATGTGAAAGTGCGCATTGACACTGCAGTTGAGGCGAATACACTCCTACCCGTCCCTCTCAATGATGAAATGATCACCATTTCTAGTGGTCTGGGTACCTTTGTTGCTTGGCCAGCGAGTCTTGTCATTGTCACTGATGCACCGGTATGTATTAATAGCTAGTCATTAATAAATTATAACAATTTGTTTGAGGTTACTAAATATACTTTGGTGTGTAACATTCATATTTTATTTTCTTGCTTAAACAGTCCAAATCATCTGGAAATCGTCGTAAGTCAGGGACGTCGAAGCGGTCAGCTGTCAAAGGAAAATCTCAAGTGGCCGAGCCTGCAGGTGAAGTAAACATATGTGCAGATCTTCAACTAGATGGACTCCCTAATGACCTTGTATTTCTGGGAAAGTACACGAAGATGATGAAGATTGGTGCCCAGATCAATATATACATGGACGAAGCTATTATGAATTTTCATTCCCAGAGTTTATTGGAAAGGAGGAGATCTGTCACCTTCTACGTAGAAAAGAGATAGGAGCCTCTATCATTACAGCGTACATAAAGTAAGTTTTTTAATTATTTTATTACATCTGAACTACGATTATTTTCGTTACTCGAAATTCATTTTTTATGCTCAATTTAGGTGTTGTGGTTTACCTACGTGATCCCCGAAGGGAAAAAAGCAAGATTCGGGTTCCTTAGCCCACATTCCATAGGTGCTCAAACAGACCCGTCAGTTCAACAAGTGCAGTACATAGCACGTGCTATGATACAGAGTGCACAACAGAATAAGTTATTTCTTGCACCTTACAACACCGGGTGAGTTACTAAGACTCGACTTTAATTTGTAAAACTAGCTACGCAAAACAAATTTTCAACTTTTCTTTTGAATGCTTTGTAGGGGTCATTGGTTGTTGCTTGCAATTGATCCATTTAAAGAGATTGTTTACTATCGGATTCTGTGCATGGTGAGCCGCAATACCGAAATGATATGATACTAAAATTCAATCAGTAAGTTTTTCATTCAATCAATGTATCCATTATATTTAATATTTTTTAAATTGTATTTATTTCACATAATTGCTTGTTTTTAACATTTTCCTTGTTTTTTATATTTTTTATAGAGCTGTGCACATATTTCGTGCAAACCGCAACAACCAATTCAGGAAATCGAAAAACTCGGTCTGTAAATGGTTTACTATAAAGGTTAGCGTTTTCTAGTTTCATGAGATTATATATTCGTATAGAAGTTCGTCTTTTAATACAACGTAACTTTGATTGTTTTGTAGTGCCCCCGGCAGACCAACGAGGTGGATTGTGGCTATTTCGTTATGAGATTCATGAAAGAGATTATTAGCCCAGGACAATCTATAATCCCAACAGCTGTATACATAATCCTAATATATACTTAATTCTATTACTTTTGAAATTATTAAACCTTTGGTAGGTAATTGAAACGTCATTTCACTTTGCAATTAATCTCTCTCTCTCTCTCTCTCTCTATATATATATATATTATATATTATATATCTTGCAGTACTTTGATGATTGTCAATCCTTCTATACTGATGAGCAAATTGATGAAGTACGCTGCGAAGTTGCACGTTACATTTTCTTAGCAGCTCCTTAGAAATTAGGTAATGTAGTTTTTGTACATTGTGACTTGTTGTAAATTGAGATTTAATTTATTGTATTTCGGAAGTCATTACTAATTTAATTAGTCGATTGTACATTTTGTTGGAGATTATAACATTTTATTGTTGGAGGAAAGAGATGGTAATATTGAAGTTGGGGGTGAGTTGTTTATGTTGAATATGTTTGTTGTTAGTTGAAATTTGTTGGTTAATTGGTTTATTGCATATTACTATACAGGTACTATCATGACAGGGCAACAAATAATTAAAAAAAAAACAAGAACCGCTGTCACAGGTCCTTTATTTTATTTTATTTTTTGGTTTTTCGACAGTGGTTTCTTGAAAACGTTGTCATAGGGGGACCCTATGACAGCGGTTTTCAGGGAACCGCTGTCATAGGTTGATCTATTACAGTGGTTAAAAACCGCTGTAATAGGTCCACCCCTATAACAGCGGTACCTATGACAGCAGTTAAAACCGCTGTCATAGGTCATTTTTGTAGTAGTGTATCTATCTATCTATCTATCAATCTATCTATTTATCTATCTATCTATATCTATAATTCTATATATATATATATACTATTATAAAGTGTGGATCCTAAAGGTTTCTTTCTGTTGTGAAAAGACCAAATAGTCCTTCATAATTCATTGAATATCATTATGTAATAAATTTTAATAGCTCTCCTAATAAACACATATACGTTTGAGTTATTGAAAAATTAAAATTAAAAAATATTTAATAACAATTGTTGAAAAATGATCAAAAATTCAATAGTTGCTCAAAATTTTACTACTTGATAATGCTTGATATATTATATTATTATTATTTAACAATGCCAAAGTCTCATTCATTATGCCAGAAGTGCGTGAATAAAATATGAAAAATGAAAACATATTACTGGTAATGTATGATATACGTAAATAGGGGATTAATTGTCATGTATTTTGAAACAAATTATAAAATAATTCATATGCCATCACTCTCCACAAAAGAAATCTAATTCATTAATATCATTATGTAATAATTTTAATAATCAATATCTATCTATCTATCTATCTATATCTATACTTCTATATATCTATATATCCATCTATCTATCTATATCTATATCTATATCTATACTTTTATATATATATATATATATGTATATACATATCTATATCTATACTATTATAAAAGTGTGGTTCCTAAAGCGTTTCTTCTAATTGTGAAAAGACCAAATAGTCCTTCACAATTCATTGAATATCATTATGTAATAAATTTTTTATATCAATATCTATCTATCTATCTATATATATATATATCTATACTTATATTACCATACTTAATAGGAGTGAATGACACTGCTACAGTAAAATGCGGTCGTCCATGCTGACGTGGCTACTTGAAGTACTATTGGAAAATGGAAAGTCAAAAGGCGCTCCACTTACGTTTTTGCAGTTTGCAAATTGCAATTGCAACCCAAAAGTGGATGGTGATTCATATGGCACAAAGGCTAAATGCCCTTTCCTTTGAAGTTTATTATAAATTAATTTCTTTGGTTTATATATATCTCTTGCATATCATGAATAATAATATCTTGTAATTTATTTAATTATTAGACCATCTCCAACCCACGTCATTGAGTTGGAGATAGTAATTATTAGACCATCTCCAACACTAATGTGCTCATATCTGCCCTTGCTTTCCTTCCCTGAAAATGTATACAAAATATATAAAATATACACACTAACACACCACTATCACTAACACACATATATATTATACAAAAGTATATACACTAAAAAATTTAATATAAAAAATATATACAAAAATATATAAATATACACACTAACACACCACTATCACTAACACACATATATATTATACAAAAGTATATACACTAAAAAAATTTAATATAAAATGTTTTTTTGCCATTTTCTTGTGAAATTTATTTTACTGAAATAGCATATTGTTTTCTTCTTTCTAAACATGTTGTAGTTTTTGTTTTAATTTTGTTCCCTCAATAGTAATATTGATTTGCTTGTTACAACCACATAACGAGAGCTATGAGCCAGATGCCTGTTAAAGTTACAATGAGTTAATTTGTCATTTTAATGCTGAAGAATTGCGATTGCTTAAAATCGAATTTCAAAAGAAACATCTCAACAAACTCATCAAATGTACATTTGCTGAACCACTTTTCAGAGATGATCACAGATCGCCTGGGTGAAGTCGGATGTAGTTGATTTCCCACCAAGATCACCCGTTCTGTTCTTTCCTTCTGCAATTGTCTTCAATACGGCATCCTGGATTCGATCAGCTTTATCGTGGAGATCCAAATGGCGTAACATGTCACTTATTGAAAGCGGTCGAATCAAAAGTCAATACAAGGTATTTGTTTTGCTTACAATCAATAAACTCACTTAGAAGTTGGTAATGTTGCTTGGGTGTTTACTGCAGCTGCCTCTGGTTAATCGGCTTAACTTTTATCGTATTCCTCAGATGATTACTTGTGATTTTCTATTACATGAAGTATCCCGACAATATCAAAATCATGCAGGCGAGGATATTATTTCCTTTGAATTTTTTGAGATTTAATGGTTTTTCAAAATAATTAAGAAAGAAAAAAATACTTTTGAGCAGATGTGAGTGTGTAAGTTCAGAATAAAATTTGTTGCCAATTCAAGACAAATACATAAACTGATAAAAATAATTGTTATCCGATGTTATTATTTCATCTCGTGCCTTATATGTAGCCAATTTTGAAGATCTTTAGTCAATTTAATCAATAGCAATAGTTGCTATTTAGGATAGTCACCCAAGAAGAAATGTGAATAGGAGAGCTAAGAATTTTCATTTTTATCTCACAGGGTTTCAATTCTTGAGGAAGTTTACAAGCTGATGTCCAGATTAAATTTGATGGTAAGCTACCAACCATCTTTTAGTTACTGTTGTACCATGAAATGTACAATCATCACTGGTTATATTTTGTTTTCAAGATTTTGCATCTGACTCTTTATAGGCAGATTTTTCGGAGTTCTCTCGCTTCTACGAATTTGTTTTCTTCATATGCAGAGAAAATGGCCAAAAGAATATCAGTAAGTCGATTTACTGGTTTTGACATCTTGCTGCTTATTTGTCTTGCCAAACATGGAGTAAGAATCTATTTCTAACTACCAATATCTCATGAATTCTGTTTTTCAGCTGTGAGCAGGGCTGTTATGGCCTGGAGATTGGTTTTAGCGGGAAGGTTTCGACTGCTTAATCAATGGTGCAACTTCATTGAGGTAAATTTCTTTAAGAAGAATTCCATTTTGATATTGTGAACTATTGAGGCTTCTTGTTTTTATCTTCATCATCTCGTGTCTGTTTTATATTTTTCTTTCCCCACAGGTTACACGTACCCCCCCCCCCTCTCTCCCTCTCTTCCTTGGTTTTGATATTATGTAGTGAGATATGTTTCAAAATCTTGTTTCTCATAAAAAGCCTTTCTGGAAACCAAATAATGGAACTGTTTTGAATCATCCTTTATGTACAATTTTAATTTTTGTCTCTCTTCTATTTCCCAGAAAAATCAGCGGCATAACATATCCGAGGATACGTGGCGACAAGCTCTGGCCTTCAGTCGCTGTGTCCATGAAAATCTTGAGCGGTACGATCCTGAAGGTATTACTCTATACTATTAGTTTGTTTATTCACATATATTTGGTCAATTCCACTTCCTTAAAATTATTTTCCTCCCATTTATCCATTTGTTTATGGCTTCTGTTGCAAATATGGTAACTGGAGTAGGAATATTGTTCTTTTTGCTGAAATGTGTCCTATGTGGTAATTGATGTTTGACTGGTGTTGCTTGGAAGATTTTTAATCTGTGGTAAAGATATATAAACTATGAAAAGTCCAATTTTCTTTTCTTGTGTTTATATGTTATATCTTTCGAGCTTGAAAGGGTTGGGAAATAAAACATCACACCAGCATTGGTAAGAGAATAACCGAACTGATGAACACCTCTATAGATTGATAACTTAAGCCCTAACCCCTAAACCCTAAGCTCTAACCCCTAAACCATGAACTCTAAATGCATGATAGATTAAATAAATAATTAAATAGAATGAGTTTCTATCTAATATGGACCAATAAAAAGTATATAAAAATTATTGAAGTGTCCACCCAAGATGCGTGTCCATATTTTGTTGAAGCATGGACTTGGAGAAATAAATGAAATCTTAGATATACAAATTTATATACTACAAATATAATATCTTTTTGAACTTTAGACAAATTAAAATAGCTACTTCAAAATGTTATTTAATTGATTTTTGAATATATTGTGTTATAGATGATATGTTCTAATTGAATTATAATTTGATAGAGATAATTTCTCGATAACTTATTATGCACGTATAACACATATCTCGTCTCAACCTTATAAATTTGAGGTGAGTTTAGAGACGAAAATATAAATTTAAATTTCATCTTCAATTGGAGACAGTAGATAAAATTAAAATTTTATATTAATTCAAAATAAAAATTATAGGTAAAAATTAAATTATATTAAAAAATTGAATTCATATTCATCTTAAATTCTTAATCATGAAACTAAAAATGATTAATATTAGAACAAGAAAACAAGTTTCATTCTAAAAGATTGAGTCTGTGACTTCTAAGGCTTTCAAAAGGCTAGCAAGCTTTGATTTCTTTGTTATACTAATTTCGTAATTTTTGCATTTTTTTTCTCTCTTTTTTTTTTTGTGGAATTATATGCAGTGGATGAATCACTTACGAGAACATTCCAGGTTTGCATATATTTCCTTTTCTTTTATATATATTTTTGGGATTTTTTTCCTGCCTGATTTGCTTATATAACTTCTCTTTTGTGACTGTGTAGCTTCTGTAATATGCATATTTTTCTGATGTATCTGAATTACTATAATCCTTATATGTGGGCTGTAAGAATTCATGCCCTTAAAAATTTGGAACAAAATTGTATCAGTCAAGATCCATGAAAAGGCTTTCAGAGTCCGTCAGGGCCTGATAATCAACCAAATGCCAAAAACTTGAGATTGGTTACTTAAGAAAGGTACCTAAAAAATTTCATTTTATTTGCAAAATAGAAGATTCAATGGCTAAAAGCTTGAGATTGGTTACTTAAGAAAGGTGCCTAAATTTTTTTATTTTAATTGCAAAATAGAAGATTCAATGGCTAAAAGTTTGAGATTGGTTACTAAATGATTTTGTTATTATAGATATAGAAGATTTAGTGGATAAAATGAGATTTGTGGTTTGGTTCTAATTTCACCACACTATGGTAGAGTTTTAATTGCTTTGTTGTTATGTTATTAGAACTCATTTAATGTTCATCTCGTGTTATCCAGATTGCGCAGTTGAAGCATCGAGTTTCGTTATTGCATAAATCATCAGAGAAGGTATAGTTTCAATGGAGAATTTTTAAAAAGCGTTTGGTTTGTTAATCTTATATATGTATAATGCTGATTTATTTTGTTTTTGAATTAAAGGATGACAATTCCAAAATAGCCGGAACTGGAAACACTGTTCAGAGCACAAAGGTGGAGGTCTATTATCTTTTTTCGTACAAGTTGTATACATTTTTCTATTTCGAGTGAAACTGTAAAACAAAAACAAAAGGAGTGTAACTCTAAAAGTTGTCCATTGAACAGAAAGTTGGTAATGCAGTAACTTGGTTTCTGTGATTTTTTTGGCCTCTACTATATAATATCATAACTTGAAGGTAAAGAAATTGATCATAAATCATCTCCTTATCTACAGGCTCCTCTATTACCACAAAAAGGGCAGCCACAAGTATATAAAAAAAACTTGTTTTAATTAATGTACATTTTCGAATATAATTTTCTCTGACTAAGCATTTTGCGGGGAATTTCGGGTGTTTTACTTAAAGACTCTGGAGAGAGTGAATCACCATGCTTTTGGTAAGGTAGGTTACTGATATAGATTGATACTCGGTATAAATTACTTATCCTGCTTTTGAAATATATGAGAATTTTAAATCATTGCTGAAAATTGTTTGAGACCTTGAATAGTCACTATCTATGACAATTACTCAGAAAAAATAATATTTTGGTGGCATGTATAGCCAAGTGTGACAGATACATATCCAGTGCGAGATGTAAAGCAGGAAAGGGACACCCTTAACAGTACAAGTCAATAACTATATTACATTTCTGCTGCTAAATGTTTTCCTATTTTATCGTCGAGTATCAAGTCAATTTAGCTTAAATCAAGAATGACTTCGATTTTCTGCATGAATTGTCATCTGTTGGTAAGGTCTTGGAAAGTCCACCAATAGATCTGTTCTCTAAGGTAAAAAGATTTTCACAGTTACTCATATACATATGTTTTGGCTTGTAAATTAGTTATACTCTTATACGAGTGCACATGAAATTGTTTTCGACCATATATCTCACCGAAAGTGGTGGAGTTATGGAGCATAATATGAGTGAACATGAAATTGTTTTCTCCAATTATTTGTTACCCTCTTGTATTTCTTCTTTTCTCCAACAGGATCTACATAGTCTAATATGATTGTCGCATATAAACTAATCATAATATATGGTTTTTGATATTTTTTTCATTTTCAAATTAATTTTATATTTTCTTTTATGGAAGGTTTTATTTCTTTTGCGTGTCTAATAAATGTTGAATCAGTTGAAGACTATGTTTGATCCACTTTTTGACATCATCTAGATGAAGTTCAATGGTTTAAACTATGATTAAAGTCGTGACTTTCTTATTATTTTTTTGTCTCAATATGGACTTCTCTGTAATTTTTTCGGTAATGTTCACCAAGTATGAGCATCTAATAGATCCTGATAATCATGGTTGCTTTTTCACGGAGTTGCTATATATTGACGGATATAAATGCTTTGTTCTCCATTGGTTGAAATAAGTTGGTATTGATATTTGAGGCAGTATTGGATCATCAATAGTAGTAATTGTCTTACAGACATATAGCTCAGGATGCATTTTCACACTTCCTTTTGAGTTAATGGAGCATCAACAGTAGTAATCTTGACATGGATTGGTGCTTAAAAGTCTCAGAACTTTATTTGATCGCACATTTTATCTGTGCAGGGGGCTTGAGGGTCATGATGTTGGATGTTGTGAGGAGGTAATAGATGTTGCTTTTGAGGGATTTGGAAATGAAGATTCTAAGTTAAGCTTGAAAATTTGAGGGTGTGTAACTGTTCAAAGTTTTTAGCAATGGAATCAGAAAAATATTGAATTCGTGTGAAGGTCTTGAGTATCTTGATGTGTATTCAATCCCCCCATGTAACTGAAGTGAGATGTAACAAAGCTCAATTGCAGTTCTCAGGATGATTTAAGGTGAGCTTTGCTGGGAGCTTAGCAGAGCCGGGATCCATTATGCTAAGGGCATACTAACACAGTGAGGCATTTAGAGCTGAAATGTTCAGTGATATCAAAGTGATTCTTATGCGTTCTGGAGCTTTTCACTTTGTTGATATGCTGACTATTTGTGAGTAATGGATACACTCCCATCCCTTGTACAAGTCCCTGTGCAGCCATAATATTATGTTTTGTAATTACAAAATGAATTTTAATTTTGAGTTGGCATATTTTGGTAGAAAGGAAATAGAACATTTTGTGGGCTATGTTTGGTCTTTGAAATACTTTTAGGCTTTGTTTCCTCGTCAAAACATTTCACATATTATTGTGTTGAGCAATCTCAAATTAATAATAAATTAATTCGAATATGTACCTTAAACAATTAGTTGTTATTTATCTATCAACGGATAATCGGTTCCCAATAAATTATTGAGTATATCTCAACTTGTTCTTATTAAATAATTTTAATGTAGTAGTGATCCGCCCTTTCTTCGCCCTTTTGTAATTTAAAAATGTACTCCTTGCAATTGGAATGTATCTTTTATATATTGTCATAATATCAACAATAATTGTTTGTGTGTTTTTGTGGTTCGGACCTCAAAATATGTTATTAATGTACTGTTACATACAATTATATTGTTGGGATGCAATGATCTACGTAAGATTTATGATACGGTTGACTATTGGGTTGGAACATTATGTTCGCACAACCACACTTGAACGACATTTTTTTTACGGATAGGTTCAAATTTGAATTTTCTCAACTTCTCAATATTCTGGTTCAAAAAATTGTTGTGTTCTATTTTTATATCGACTTTAAATATGCGTTTCTTGCATTTTCTGTTTAATTTTTGTAATTTTCTTAATATTAATTAAGAATATGTGGTTGTGTGGAACTCGTGGTTTTTAGATTATTAATTACTTGGCAAAGAATGTGAAATTAAGTGCCCTTGTGCAAATTACTTGAACTCGTACATTCATATTCAAATTAAGTACATTGTTGGATCAAATTGATGCTTCGAACCACTATAAAATTATTGTGCAATTTTCATTCTCCTCAAATTATAGGGTGAGCCCCTTTTATGAAATGAATTTGCACATTGTTTGACGCGGTACCTTCATACGCTCTAATTGATGTCCTCTTATACACACCAATTGGATCATCAAAAAATTGATTAACACAGTAGATATTTAGTGTACCCAACTCAGTTGCTTGCGACAACACGTACAAAATGTAGCTTAGCTCGCAATTAGAACCCGAGAAGTTGAAGATCGTGACCTCATTCAATGCCTCCAATCCCATTCTTTGCAACTTCCAGTCCTTTACGTAGTTGGATACACTAATGCCCGCTTTTTCCCATGGTGCACCCTACACATGTTAAATCAATTACAATTTTATTTTAAAAACCCAAATAAATAACGTGTTCAATAATCTATGTAATAACTAATAAGCGACAAACAATAAAAATTAACATATTACCACCAAATCGACTTTAAGCTCATTCAAGCCTGTACATCTACTGATGAGCACCAATGTGACCGCAAGATTGTTAAGCAGCTTCGAACAACTGATCTCTAGACGGTGCATATTAACAAAAAAGTACTTCGCCATAATGCGATGCAGAGACTCCACATGCGCCAACCTCTAAAAAAAAATAGGAAATCAAAACAACTTCTTAAAAGCATTCGCACTTATTCAAACAATGAGAGATAGATATACCCTAACAAAATCAACCGGGACACGTGCTCGTTCACTGGACAGCAATTCTTTCGTCATTTTTACAACCTCTCGGAGTAGTTGGTATGTTGAACAAGTTGATCCGATGTATTGTACATGACGGTGTACTATCCACTGTAAAGAACGAGCTAACGGCCCCAATACTTGTAAACGTCCGGAACCCTGTTCGTCTTGTTTCAATAAAATAACAAGGACATCTACATTGGGGAAGTGTACTTTTATATTCACATTTCCTTGGGATCGATTGAATGCCATCTTGAATATTTTTACAGAAGGCAAACATGCCTCAAATTCTGTTAATCCTCTAAAATCACAGTTGAATAACTGCAAATCATTCAACTTGGGACACCATTTTCCAAGGCGGGAAGAAAATGTGTTATCATACAGTACAATGTGCTTCAATATGAGTTTTTTTAAATTTCGTAAATTATATCTATCTTCCCACCTAACAATGTAGTTCGGTAGATATAATTTTAACTGAACAATAGTTTGTGACAAAAACAGACCGCTAGGGAGTGAAGTGGACAACCGACCGACTAATTTCAGTATACGCACAGAATGATCTATTCCAAACACCACCCACTCTTGCCTTATCCAATGCAATGCCTCGGCCCCCATAAGTAACTCAAAGCTCAAAGTTTCAACCACACTTTCATTATGTTCAAGTATAGTGCGATTAACAAAATTAATAAAATCTAAACCATGATAACCCCTTTGTTCAAAACGGTTAATATCGAATAAAAGAGTAGGGATGGAATACCAACAATGTTGAAAATATTTTGATAAAAGACCCAATCGGGTTGCCTCCACAATGCATGCATCCCTTGATAACCTTCCCATAACATGAAAAATTATATCCTCACAAAGGAAACTAAGTCCATTATTAGAAATTGTATCTCGTTCCATGGTTGTTTATATGAACTATTCCTGTTTATACTCTGTTTCTACTCGTGCAAGATAATCCTTTGACTCACCTGTTTATACTCTGTTTCTACTCGTGCAAGATGATCCCCTGTCTCCCCTGTTTATATCTCCCCTTTTTTGTAGAAGATGATCCTCACAAATATCTCCTATTTATACTCTGAAAATTCTTTGTATGGTTTGGCGGAGGAAGATATTGTTCAATTTTGATCCTCACTAACTTTAATTAACCTTAATTATGCTCTGATCCTCACTAACTTTAGTTATACTAACTTTAATTAACCTTTATCGATGATATGGAATTTCAAGATCTGCCCAATATCTTTCATCGAGATAAGGAAACAACTTTAGGATACAAAGAATTATTATTAAACATAAGCACATTATTAGACATTATTTAATGATAGATATATCTTTTTAAAGTTAAAAAGACACACGACTCTTAGAATTTCTACATTTAATTTTTAAAATTATAAATTGAATATTTTTTATAATTTATTGTTTAGGGTTTGGTGAAGTAGCTGAAAGATTTATAGGAAAACCTGTTAATGTTTGTATGCATAATATATATATAATTTAGTGACATAAGTATTCATAGGTAAAACACGAAGTCATGTTTTGTTATGATTCTTAGTGGAGTTAGTGGTGTGATTAGTGGATATAGTGGTGTGATTAGTAGAGTTAGTGGTGTGATTAGTAGAGTTAGTGGTGTGATTAGGCAGACTTTAATTATGGGTGGAATTTGTATTGGGTGACCACCGCTAAATTTGATCCCTTGGTTGGTTTCTTGAGCAATTTGCATTGTATGACGCATACTGCGGAGATGAAATTGTTGATTGAAGAGACTCTGAATGTGCTAATCAGTTCAGTAAGTGGATAGCAATTGTATTTTAATCTGAACAGACTGACTATGCTAATCATTTCGGTGGATAGCAATTATATTTTAATTATAAGTGGGGAGCAGCAAGACGGACAAATAACATCATTATTATCCTTAATTGTATTTTAATTATTAAGTTGTTATCAATTGTATTTTAATTATTAAGTGAGGTACAGCAATGAGGAAAGAAGATGTAGTTTAATATTTAGTATTATCTTTAATTGTATTTGCTTATTTAGGGATGTTGGAGTTTTAAAAGAAAAATTCACATTTTATGAACGTATTAGAGCACATTTCTTGGCTTTCATTATTGTATTTTGTGAAGTTCTTTGTGCTACCTAAAGTTGATACCATAAAAATGTGGACCATATCCGTAACTCCATATATCTGCCCAAGATCTTTCATCGAGATAAAGAAATAACTTTAGGGTACAAAGAATTATTATTAAACATAAGCATATTATTAGACATTATTTAATGATAGATATATCTTTTTAAAGTTAAAAAGAAACGCAACTCTTAGAATTTCTACATTTAATTTTTAAAATTATAAATTAAATATTTTTTATATAATAGGACAAACTTGCATCAAAATTTATTTTCAATGTTTAGAAAATATTTGTTTTCTTATTTTTCTCTTTTTTACTCTTAGATTATTGGTAAGGGCATATTTAACTTATTAGGTAAAAAAATAATGATAAAAGAGAAAAACAATCCAATGAAACGATGGACCCAATTTTAGTTATACTAACTTTAATTAACCTTTATCTAGGATATGGAATTTCACAATCTGCCTAAGATCTTTCATCGAGATAAGGAAACAACTTTAGGTTAATATCGAATAAAAGAGTAGGGATGAAATACCAACAATGTTGAAAATATTTTGATAAAAGACCCAATTGGGCTTTCTCCACAATGCATGCATACCTTGATAAACTTCTCATAATATGAAAAATTATATCCTCACAAAGAAAACTAAGTCCATTATTAGAAATTGTACATCGTTCCATGGTTGTTTATATAACTATCCCCTGTTTATACTCTATTTATTTTCTCTCTCGTATGAGAATTTGTTTTCTAGAATTCCACAAGAATTTTCTTACACTCGTTTGTTAGTTTCTAATATTTATTATTTTGAAAAATCTCGATATTTGTTACTTCAATTATTCTTTACTAAATCGTTAGACACCGTATCAGTTGTAGTGTTCTTAACGTTGTAAACTTTTTATTTGATGAAATAAAATTTATCTTTCCTTTCAAAAAGAAAAGTTAAAAACGATTAATTATATATACGTAACTTTATGCTTTAAAATGGTTGAATTCGAAATGTATGAATTCCTAAATTTAAATGTCAAAGTTATTTGATGTACAAATAATTTGTTAGGTATATCTTAGAATTTCTACATTTAATTTTTTTAATTATAAATTGAATATTTTTTATATAATAGGACAAACTTGCATCAAAATTTATTTTTTATGTTTTAAAAAAAAAAAACTACTGTATCTTCTTCTTATGTTTCTCTTTTTTACTCTTAGATTATAGGTAAGGGCATATTTAGCTTATTAGGTAAAAAAATAGTGATAAAAGAGAAAAACAATGCAATGAAACGATGGACCCAATTGACAATGCGGTAGTTTCTTTATATGTTATTTTATTCCATTTGGATATATGTGGTCCTATCATCTATGTACACATTATTGTGCTAAATTTAAATTAATGTCATATATATATATATGTATGTATATATATTATATACCATGTGATCCGTCCACCTTTGTCCATGCCAAATAACTTGGTTAACCTTTATCGAGGATATGAAATTTCAAAATATGCCCAATATCTTTCATCGAGATAAGGAAACAACTTTAGGGTACAAAGAATTATTATTAAACATAAGCACATTATTAGACATTATTTAATGATACATATATCTTTTTAAAGTTAAAAAAACACACGACTCTTGACATTAAAGGACACGACATCTCTTGACATTAAAGGAAACGAAGTCTCTTGACATTAAAGTGAGCACAGTCACACGACTCTTCACATTAAAGGACAAGGAGACTTAGTAAAACCAGAAACGTCTTCTCTTCCATATATATATAGATATATATAATCCCATTTTTTTCCACCACTTACCACCCCTATCGGAAAACCAAAAATTATTTTCATTTTCATCATCAAAATACGATGGAAACTGGGCAAAATAGTGGATTATTATCTGATTATAGTAGTGATTGAAATTTCCAACACGAATTTTCCATTTGTGAAACTGTATTTCATGTTGTTCCTTTGAGAGAGATGATAGTAAATGACCATTTTTATTTATCTTTCAGTCCGCCACATAACCCTGCTTTTTAACATTCCAGGTAATTAAATATAAACTTTTTAAAAAATATTATTATTTTCAATATATACAATATATAGTTCCATTTTCATTTTCTTGTGTTTAATTTCAGAACTACTGTGGAGCAACTCTGGGAATGAAGTGATAACAGGATTTGAAAATCAACTAAACCAGCAGCAATTGCTATTTGATAACTCTACCAATAACGCGACAATGGTGATATTTTCAGATTAATTACAAGAAAAGAACGCTTGGGAAGAAAACTAACTCACTTTAACACCCCCCATCAAATAAAAATTATAGAAAAATCAATAATGATTACCCACCATTGGTCATTGCAATGATTAACTTTAAGACCCACCAATCAATGTTGATACGGTATTTATAAGGATGTAAATGAGTCGAGTAGAGCCGAACAAGCTGTTGTTTTCTCAAATTTCACGTGTATGAAGTAAAACAATCTGTTTGGATTTCAATGGAATATAAAGGAAACCTTTTATATAAAATAATGATGTCAAAATCATTTTGTTTTTTTAACGTACTGATATTTAATAACTTTTAATATTGCCATTGAAAATTATATACTGACCAGTTGCATGCAATTTTTTTTCTCATTTTTTAAATATAAGTCTGGGCATTATTCACCGCGCAACGCGCGGTTCTTGCTTTTACCTAGTATATATATATGTTGATTAGTTCTTACTTTAGTCTTTCACTACAACTTGAATAATTGCATATTTTATATTCTTTTGTCAGATGATATGTAAAGGTACTAAACATGACTCAATACAAGTGTCTTATGAAATGTGTTCTAATATGTTGGGAAATGAGTACAAAAAATGGTGCAATGATCGATGTACAATTGAATTTCTTTAATTGATTTATTATAGGATATTCCTCAAATTTTTGTGAGGTTATTTTCACAAATAACTAGATATGGTGTGAGATTGATAAAAGTACAAGATATGAAGGACTGTTAACAGAATTGATAACAATGTACAGGATTAATAACAGGGGAAGGAAAAATAGGATAAATTGGGGTCTAAAAGTAAGAAAAGGAAGTGGCAAGATGAATTCTTGTCACTAAAGTATAGTCAAAAGAATTAAGTCTCCATACGTTCCTATTTTATGAGAGTTTTATAAAAATATTGACAAAAGTCATAATTTTATTGTGCATCATTGAGAATATAAAGTGGGGCTTTATATAATTGCCCATACAATCAATCTAAGGAAATAAAAGAAAAAGGAAACACTTTATTCTCCACTACAAAAAGGAAAATAGAATGATTTCTTGCTGAAATTGGTGATCTCAAATCACAATATATCGGCTGAAATCTTGACTCCAAATCACAGTAGCTGGATAATTTGTCTGCTCAAATCTTGCTTCCAAATCACGATAGTTTAGCAATGATTTCAATACTCCCCCTCAAGTTGGTGCGTAGGGATTGCGAAGGGCCAACTTGCTAAGTAAAAAATGTAGTTTTTCACGTCCAAGAGGTTTGGTAAACATGTCTGCGAGTTGATGATCAGATGAAACATATGACGTAGCAAATAAACCCGCCTTTAATTTCTCTCTAACAAAATGACAATCCAACTCAATATGTTTCATCCTTTCATGGAACACAGGGTTGGCAGCAATCTGGATGGCAGCTTGGTTGTCACAATGCAGAGTCATAGGACTACGATGAGTGACACTTAAATCGCGCAATAAGTATTTTAACCAAACCAATTCCGTGGTGGTGTAAGACATAGAGCGATATTCTGCTTCAGCTGATGACCGGGATACAACTCCTTGCTTTTTGGATCTCCAAGTAATTGGGGATGAGCCCAAGAGAATAATGAAGCCAGAGGTTGAGCGACGACTAGTTGGACAATTCGCCCAATCTGAATCACAATATGCAGTAACATGAAAATTATTCTGAGCTGAAAAGAATACTCCTTGTCTTGGAGTACCTTTTAAATACCGTAAAATATGCATAGCTGCAGATAAATGAGGCTTCCTTGGATCCTGCATGAATTGACTAAGCATGTGGACAGGGTAAACAATGTCAGGACGAGATATAGTAAGATAAATAAGTCTGCCAATTAGCCTTCGATATTGAGAAGTGTCCTGTAAAGGCTCTCCGTCACTAGGCATAAGATCTTGTTGCTGAGGCATTGGTGTAGAAGCAGGCTTGCACCCCATCATGCCTGCCTCAAGTAAGATATCCAACACATATTTTCGCTGAGATAGAAAGATCCCATCAGGACCTCGCGCTACTTCCAAGCCAAGAAAGTATTTGAGTTTACCTAAATCTTTCAATTTGAAACAACTTTTAAGATATAATTTGCATTTATCGCACAGATTCAAGTCATTTCCTGCTATGATGAGATCATCAACATAAACCAAAACAGATATATAATTCATCCCTTTAATCATAGTGAAAAGAGAATGATCAGCAAGAGATTGATGGAAACCAAAAGCTAATAAAGCAGCAGAGAGTTTAGCAAACCATTGGCGGGAAGCCTGTTTTAAACCATAAAGGGATTTGTTCAAACGACAAACCTGATTTGGTTGAGCTTTACTATAACCAGGTGGAGCTGTCATATATACTTCTTCCTGAAGTTCCCTGTGAAGGAATGCATTGTTAATGTCTAATTGAAAAAGATGCCAATTCTTGGCAGCTGCAACACTAAGAAGGCATCGAACAGTAGTTAATTTAGCCACAGGAGAAAAAGTCTCATTGTAATCGATACCTTCAAGTTGAGTGTAGCCTTTGGCAACAAGGCGAGCCTTATATCTTTCCAAAGACCCATCAGCATTATATTTCACTTTATAGACCCATTTGGATCCAATTGGATGTTTTCCAGGTGGTATAGTAGTCAGAGACCAGGTGTCATTAGCTTCAAGAGCTTCTAATTCAAGCTGCATTGCCTCAACCCATTTTGGATCTTTTGCAGCTTCCTTATATGAAGTGGGTTCTCGAATGGCAGAAATTCCAGCCAAATATGCCCTGAAACAAGGTTTTAGTTGTGCATATGATAAATATGAAGTTATTGAGAAGGCCTTACTCGATTTCACCGAAGGAGGGGCTATAGATGACGGGATTGTCCCTTTGATCATATTGCAAAGATAATCTTGCAGGTATTGAGGAGGACGACGATCCCGTTGTGGTCTATTCGGGACAACGATTTCGTTGGGAGTGGGACTATAAGTCAAAGATTTTGAAGAACTTAAGGGTGTATTTGTTGAGAGGTCAGCTTGTTGGGGCACAATTTGGGTCTCGGGTGACTGAGGCGACTCATATTCACATACATCATGGTTGAATTTAGTCACATCAGAGGCAATATCAGATTCGGCGGAAGCTTAGGAAATATTTGGATCAATGATGAGAGGTGTTTCATCGTTGGGAGTTGAGATTAGCCGACTCGGAGATGAATTGACAACATTTTCAGTTCTTGATTTAAAAGGGAAAATAGACTCATAAAAAACCACATCTCTAGAGGTGTAAAACTTTTGTTCAGTCATAGAGAACACCAAATATCCCTTTTTACCCGTTGGGTATCCCATGAAAACACATGCACGAGATCGTGGTGCAAATTTGTCATGCGATTTTGGTAAATTATATGTAAAGCAAAGACAACCAAATGTTCGTAAATGAGAATAAGATGGTGTTTTATTGAAAAGCATTTCAAAAGGACTTTTATTTCCCAAGTTTGGAGTGGGTAGGATATTTATTAAATAAGCTGCAGTTAAAACTGCTTCCCCCCAAAAACGTATTGGTAAACCAGCATGAAAAAGTAAGGCCCGGGCAACTTCTAATAAATGTCGATGTTTGCGCTCTACAACTCCGTTTTGTTGTGGAGTGTGAGGGCAACTTGTTTGACTCAAAATCCCTTTTGAATTAAAAAAGGACTTCATCTCCCCCTCAATGATTTCTTTGGCATTATCAGATCTCACCACCTTTATTTTGGTTCCAAATTGTGTTTTAATCATGTAATAAAAATTCTGAAAAGCAACTATAACATGTGATTTTTGTTTGATCAAGTAAACCCATGTGCACCTGCTAAAATCATCAACTATAGATAGAAAATAATGTGCACGCGAGATAGATGATTTTGAATAGGGTCCCCAAACATCAAGATGAATTAAATCGAAAGGAGCATCAGATTTATTTTCATTTAAAGGAAAAGAAAGTCTAGTTTGCTTTGCTTTGTGACAAGCGAGGCATGGTTCAGAATTAAAGGAACAATTGATATTTAAGATAGAACATAATAAAGATAAACGACTGTTTGACGGGTGACCTAAGCGTTGATGCCAAATTTTGGAGTTGATAGGCTTAGCATGTGTAGATGCCGCCCTCCCAATTGATGGATCAAAGTAGTACAAACCATCATGTAGCTTGCCCTTCCCAATCGGTGTCTTCGAATTGAGGCCCTGCAAAGCAACGGAAGTTGGTGTAAATACCACTGAGCAATTTAAATCCCTTGTCAGTTGGCTAACTGAGATAAGGTTGCAATTAAATGAAGGTGCATAGTAAGCATTTTTCAATGAAATGTTAGTATCAATATAAACATCTCCAGCAATGTTTAATGTCACAATAGATCCATTTGGTAAAGTCACGGGAAAACCAGGATATAATTCATGTGTGTTTTGAAACAAATTTATGTTTGAAATAAAGTGGTGTGAAGCACCACTATCCAGTATCCATCCTCTCCAATGGTCAAAAGAAACCTTACCAACAAAGTTAACATGGGCAGAATTGGATGATTTTTGTGCTGCAAGTAGGCTTAAAACCTGGTCAAGTTGTTCAGGCGTAAGACCCTTCATTGTTTGTTGCTCATGTGGATCTCCGTACTTTTTCTCTTTTGTGTCAACGTTATTGGCTGCTCCTCTCCCGCGACCTTTCCCTTTAAGTGACCAACCCGGTGGATAACCGATTATTTCAAAACAGCGTTCCTGTGCATGTCCCGGTTTCTTACAATGGTCACAATTCAAGTTGCTGGTGTTTCATTGAGATTTATGCTTATTGAAATATGAGGGACTTGGACCTTTTGCAACATAAGCTACTGGGCTGTCAATGTTCTCGGATCGTCGAAGCAGCATGATTTGTTTCTCTTCTCGAGCGACAATAGCATATGCTTTGTTGAGAGGAGGCAAAGGATCACTATTCAGAATCGATGAGCGAACGTTATTATAGGTGTCGTTTAATCCCAACAAAAATTGGTATAAGCGATCTTCCTCTCGTTCATTAGCGAGTCCTCTTGCTACTGGACAATCTGTAGAAGTGCAAGTATGTACCTTGCGATAATTTCCCAATTCATCCCACAAACCTTTGAGTTTGGTGAAGTAAGAGGCCACGGTAAGATCTTGTTGACAAAGAGATGCAATTTGCTTGTGGAGTTCAAAAACTCTTGGAGCATTTCCCTGATTATAACGCTCCTCAAGATCAAGTCATATTTCTCTAGCAGTCTCAAAGAGAAGCCACACTAGGGTGAATTTCCTTTGACAATGATCGAATCAGCCAAGAGACAACCATGGAATTGCACTTTTTCCATGTTGCGAACAAGGAGTCGTTTGTAAGAGGCTTCGTGATAGAACCATCGATAAAACCGATCTTGCATTTTGCGTCGAGAGCGGTAACCATATCTCGTCGCCAAGCATAATAATTATCTCCATCTAGTAATTCAGACACTAAAATAGTTGCTGGTGTGTCTACGGCGGAAAGGAAATAAGGAGAAGTAGGATCGAGTAATGGGTGATGATGAAGGTTACCTCCACCGCCATTTATTCCTCCAGTACCAACTTGACCAAATTGGATTACACGGTCAGTTGCATTATTTTGAGGTGTGTGCAAAACTGATCTTCCATTATTAATTTGTGAAGGAGAAGGAAGTGTATTTTCTGCCATGGAATAAAAGTTTTCAAGAATGGGGAAAAGTAATTGCAATTAGACTATGCATTTGATTCCACAGAATATGGATCGATGCTCTGGTACCATATAAAAATATTGACAAAAGTCATAATTTTATTGTGCATCATTGAGAATGTAAAGTGGGGCTTTATATAATTGCCCATACAATCAATCTAAGGAAATAAAAGAAAAAGGAAACACTTTATTCTCCACTACAAAAAGGAAAATAGAATGATTTCTTGCTGAAATTGGTGATCTCAAATCACAATATATCGGCTGAAATCTTGACTCCAAATCACAGTAGCTGGATAATTTGTCTGCTCAAATCTTGCTTCCAAATCACGATAGTTTAGCAATGATTTCAATAAGTTTATTCTCTTATATATTAACTTAGGAAATTTTTATATTCAATGGATTAAGTACCGCATTATGCTTTGATAGTTGTTTATATATGCGCAACAATGAAATCTGAAAAGATTGATAAGTAGTCGAAAAGTCGAGAAAAATACAGTATTTCTGAAACAAGGTATTATACCATGGGCCGAATGCCAGACATAAGTTTTGTACCGCGATACACAGTTCGAAGTGTCCATGCCGCGTTACCGAGTATCGTATATCACAATATGTGCTATTGATTGGCTGTATGTACTGCGGTATGCATTCGCTTCCATTTTACTTTGAAGGGTTAGATTCTTTTTAATCACTTATTTTGGAACCCCTTGAGCCAGCTGCCAAATTGGCTTGAAAAGAGTCATGATATACATCTTACCGAAGTAACATAATTTGAGTGTGCAAGATGCTATTTTTTCCCTTTTAGGATGCAAAGTGTGCCTTGTTTCAAGTGTGCAAAGTGCAAATTACCCAATATATAAATGGTGTGGAAGACATGTACATTAAATAAAATATGAGACGAAGCACAACTTAAAAGTAACATATCCAAAATGTAGTAAATAAAATATATGACAGTAACATCCAACTAAAACAAAAAATTCGAATTGTATCAGAACAACCTTTCTGATTCGTTGAAGTTCCAGACATCTACATGCTTACATTTCACTTTTCCAATATACTGCAAACAACATCAGCCTAGTAATATTGATCTGACATAAGTTATTCGAAAAATAGAAAAACCATAAAGATTATTGGCTTGTCTTCATATACTAAGCTATGAATCCGCTTTATTTTTAATATTGTAAACCATAAAACTTATTGTTTAAGCCGTTTCAAGTTGAACAGTCGACCGTGAAAAAAATAACAAAATAAAACTTGTTATTTAGAGATATGAGCGATAAATGAATCCATCTCCTTCTTAGTAACTCCACCTTCCACCAAAGACTTCTTCACAGCATTCCCTAATTCAGTTACTCTTTTCCTAATCTCATCTCCTTCACCAGAATTCATCAATGTTCTCACGGCCTTCTCTACTCGAATTGAAGATATCAATTCATCTCTACGATCCCAATTCTTCAATTCCACGCCGATTTTAAGCACTTTCGTAACTAAGAAAGCGTTTCTCGGCTGGTCGAATTGCATCGGCCAAGTTGCTATTGGCACTCCCATGCTGATACTCTCCAAGCACGAATTCCATCCGCAATGACTAATAAAACCACCGGTCGAGGGGTGCCCCAATATCTCCAATTGGGGCGCCCAATCTCTCACAATAATCCCTCTTTCTAAAATCCTCTCTTCAAACCCTTCTGGCAATTCATTTTTTCTACCTTCTCCTCCAGAACTATCGAATTTATCAGCGTCTCTAAGTACCCATATGAACTTCGCTTCACTTCGTTCTAACCCGAACGCGATTTCTTTGATTTGTTCATCGGATAACGAAGATGTGGAGCCAAAAGAGACAAAAATCACAGAATTTGGTTCCTGTTTGTCAAGCCAATCTAAGGATTTGTGACGGATTTCTGAATCCCTTTTTTCGGGTAACGATACTGGATTAAATGGACCTATAGCCCAGTTTTTATCAGTCCCAGTACACTTTTCTTTTGCAAGCAAATCAATATATAAACCTTCAATCACTCGGCAAGTATTGTAAATATCTCCAGAGTTGAATTTAGGAGCCTTGTTTAGATTGTTTGACAATTCTACTTGCTCTGGCAGGAAACATCCTTCAAAAGATGGAACTTCCTTAACAATCTGAGCTTCACTTGGTAAAAGTTGCTGATCTTTACCTATCTGGTAAAATGAGTATAAAGTAAAAGCAGATATACTTTGGAAACAATAGGATTCCGCGTTTGGAATAGAGCGAATATCCTGCACAACATAAGGCAGGTGAGAATCGTAAATAACGACGATTTTTCCAGCCGTGGCGGAAAGTTTGTCGACTAGATTATAAACGGGTTCTCGGAGGTTTATCGTTGATTTTAGCAATTGGAGGTGTCCAGAAGAGTCGGAGTCCGGAAAAGTGTTGCTAGAAGGGGGTGTTGGAAAATTGTGGAATTGGATATTGGCTACGGCTAGTGGGTCCCACCCCTGGACCCGGATCTGGGCCCGGCGGTTGTGTGCGGTGGTGCCGACGAAATGGACGGGTATGTCGTAGGCGGAGACGAGGCGGGAAAGGTGGAGCAATGGGTTGACATGACCTTGTGCCGGAAATGGCACCATGACCACGGCTAGGGGGATTTTGGACATACCATTTTGATCATTATTTTGGCTATGGTTTTCTATAGCTCGAGGGTTTGCCATTTGATGGGGTAGGCTATCCAACCATATATATGTGCCCTTTATATATATTAAGAGCGGTCGAAATGTTAAAAATTGTAATTGAACTTTAAACGCGATTTTAATGATTGTTGATCCCATTTATTTGTATAATTCGATTGGACTTTTTTTTGCATCACAAAGGCACTTTGTAAACGTGATTTTAGTGACTGTCTCACCTACTTTTTTGTATAATTTGGTTGGACTTTTTTTTGCATTATTGCAAAACTACGTTTTAACAAAGCTGACAATTCAGATTTTGTAATAATCAATATATCTGTCCTATACTCAATTATGCAATAGTTGGCCTCTAATTAGTAGCTTGGAATGTCTTTGTTATTACAAATACATTATTTGTGATAATTTTTCTGAATTATGTATACATTTTTCCAACAGTAGTGATGTGATGGAATCGGTAAGTATAAAATTGTATTAACGATGCCACATAGTAATTTTATATATACGCTCTATCAATATTGTACCAAAGGAATATATGATTTCACTTGTTTCTTCGAATTAATTGTTAAAACATGAAACAGTCCTTATTACACATTCAGATTATAATTATGAAAGCTTAAATATCCATTTTGTATTCATTTATTTTTTAACAAAAAATTGGACCGTACACATCGGGGGATTCAACTTTGTATTTATTGACACACTTAATAGAAGCCTAACTTTTTAACTCCTCTTTATTAACGCACTTAATTAATATAATTAACTTCGAACTCTTGATTTATTAATTTAGATATTGACTAACACACTTGAGAAAGTCCTTTGAACTTCAGTTGTACAATCTACATGATCATTACCAAAAAAGAGAAGTTGTATAATCTATAAATGTATATCTTACGGTTAGATACAGATACATATCATATGGACAAAGAATAAGAAACAATGTTGTAGTTGTTTATTTCATTATCAAAAGAATAGCAGCCCTAATGACAATGGATCCGGGGATGTCTCGAGCTGGCATTACGAAAATTTAATCTTGGATATTCGGCAAATTTTTTTGGTCACAAGACAAGCAAGGCATTATGTTGTTGTGTTTCCTTATTTATGTCTTCTATAATTTTCGTTAAATAAATATAAACGCAAGACAAACAAGGATTATGGTGTGTTATACATGTCAAACATTTAAACTATGCAATAAAGGATGCAATAAGATATTGCAATAAAGGATCTTGACTGTAAACCAGAATGGAGTCTTAAGTTTGTGAGACATGAATTGAACTGTGTTGCCCACAATTTGTGTCGGTGGAGTTTTTGTAGAGGTTTGGGATGGTCCTATTCCCCTTTTCCTCTTAAAGGAGGATATTTTGTGTAATGAGGCGTTTATACCTCCAAAACTTGATGCCATCTTCTCTAATTTATATAATTGATGCTTGGTTGATGATCAAAAATAAATAAATAAATAAATAAATGATGTTTTATATCACCATTATTTTTCATCCTTTTGTCAATTCATTTAGTTTTGATTTTAAATAAATGTAATAAATATATTTAATTGGCTCCCCATAATATATGTTTATCATAAAAAATAAATATTTTGGCATATATCAAGGATCAGAGATGAAATAGTGAATAATTACCAGTGACAATATGGATATATGTATATTTCATAATAACAACACAAAATATTCTCTAACTCTGGTACCACTACAACAAAAAATAATATTTATGATAAAATTTAAAATGACAATGTTAAAATTGTCGCTAGATATGTATAATGAGTGATAACAATTTTTCCTTGTCACAATAAGAATTTTTAGTGACAAGAGTTTTTTTAAAGGTGTCACTATTCACAATTAATGACACATGTATAGTGACAACAAATTAGAGTGACAATTATAATTGTTGTCATTAAGTTGTCACTAAAAGTGTGTCACTAGTGACAACAATTTTCTTGTCATTAATTATCAAGAGTGACAATTTCTATACAAATTTTGTCACTATCAAACATGAAGAATCTATTTTAGTGACAAAACAAAAGCTCTTGTCACTAAAAATTTATAATTAGTGACAACTTTAATATTGTAACTTTGACATTTTGTCACCGATTTGTTATTTTTTTGTAGTGTATACCGTACAATTAGGAGCGCAGCCCCAACACCTATGACATTAAGGCCCTGTTTGTTTGTGTTTTCAAATTGCTTTTTTCATTTTCATTTTCAGATATTTTCATCTGAAAATGAAAATATACACTTTACACTGTTTTTAATTGAAAACATTCTCATTTTTATTCTCGCTTTTACGTTCCCAATAAATTTCAATGACTTTTTTAAAATTACATTTCATATCACTCATCTCATAATTTTTTTTTATCACTTTTCTCTCTCATCTCCTTCAATTTTTTAAACCTTTCTCTCTCCTTTCCTTTAAATTTTTAAATCTAACACTATTTATCTAATCATTACTTTTCAATCATTTTACATATCATAATCACCAATTTCAATCATTTTTAAAAACATAACCAAACACAACTACTTTTGTCACTTTTCTCACACAAATCAAAAAACTCATTCCCCAATATATTTTAAAAAATAAAGAAAATGAAATGAAAACACATCTAAACATAGCTAATATTTCTTTCATTATGACAATTAGTTGGTTATTTTTTATTATTGAGAAATTGTACCAGAGTTAGAGAAAATAATTCTATCAATAATTATTAAATTAAACAACCAATTAATGTAAGAAACATTAATGTATTGGGGAACCACCCTAATTGTACCAGAGTCCGAGTCAGAGAAAATTTTGGGGGGGGGGGGGGGGGGGGGGGTTGTTAATTATTAGGGCTATTTTGACTTCTCATTGATTATAGTCCGTACAACTAATTATGTACGTATTAGACTTTTGTAAGAGTAGAGATTGAAATGTTGTCCGATTCCCACGAGTTGAGAAAGTGTTGAATTTCTTTATATAGAAGTACTGTTATTTGGTCTCTTTTAATAATCAACTAATTTTCCTTTTATTTGTCGAGAAATGAAATATAAATTGACATTCAGATAATAGTTAATCAGATTTTTATACAAAAAAAGTAATATACATACTACTGACAATGTGTCAACTCTCAAGTGACGATGTTAAAGTTGTCACTAATTTTACATATTGGGTGACAAATTCTTTTATTTTATCACAAAATTATTTTCCAAAAGTTTAATAGTGACATGAATTATTGTATATTATTAGCTGTCACCCATAACAATTAGTGACAAGAAAATTGTTGTCACTATTAATAATTAGTAACACATGTTTATTGATAACTTAATAACGACAAAAGTTTAAATATAGTTGTCGTAATATTTTTGTGGTCATTACGTTGTCACTAAATATGTGTCACTAATTATTATTAATTAGTGATAACTCAAAAACAATTTTTTCACTAAAATTATTACTATGACAAATCAAATATTATTGTCATTCATTATATATATATATATATATATATATATATAGTAACACCTTTGTCATCGTCACTTTTCAGTTTGTCACTAATAATAGTTTTTTGTTTAGTGAAATTCGAACTGATTACATATAATAGTGGATGGCTGCGTACTAGATAATAAATTTCTTTTATGTTTAGTTCATGCACATTTTGTAAAGAATAAATGACTTTTCCTGAATTAAACTTATTTATAAATAGGGTTATATGTATACCTTGTGTCACGTATGATTGGTAAATCTATAAATAAAATGTAACACCTTTTAATATACTAACTATACTTTTGTACCTATATTTAAAGTTTAATTATAAAACATTAAAATAATAAATTAGTTTGACTGTGGCACGTCAAAACAATTAATGAGTCATATATGTCCTTTACTTTGGAGCGTCTACGACCCGTACTTTCAAGATTTTATGAAAATATATAAAAATGTGAAATACAAACAATAGTAATTTCTTTTAAAAATAAACTATAATAGTTTCAGAAGTAGATGATATTATTTCATCATTCAACATATTTGTCAAACATTATTCATATATTTATACAAATATTTCAAATTTAATATTAGTTTATAAACATATTTCGCATAAATAAAAGAAAATAAATTTACAATATAGATTATTATAAAAATATATATTTATATGCATCTATACATACATTTATAATAAATATGTATCATATATGAAATAAATCAAAATATAATTATATTTATATATGTAGATATATAGGCAATATTCTAATTTTAGTCCCATAAGATTTCGTGATTCTAGTTTTAGTCCCACAGTTTACGGAATTCTAAAAAAGGTCCCAAAATATTTCACTTTTTCCAAACTTTGTCCCTTTTTAATCTAAAATTAGTCCCACAAGATTTTTTCCTTTAACTACACGGAATCTAGCGCGTGCACGTCACCTCCCCGTTAAATCCTTATTTGGCGCAAATTGAAGTGTCTAATTTTAATTTCATAGGATTTTGTGATTCTAGTTTTAGTCCCACAATTTACGAAATTCTCAAAAAGGTCCCAAAATATTTCACTTTTTCCAAACTTGGTCCCTTTTTAACCTAAAATTAGTCCCTTTTACATACTTTGTGCAGGGGGTCAAGCTACAGAATGCTGGTTGTAAGTTGTAACGTTCAAGCTTAATATTTGACTACTATTTCTCTCAAATCATATTTTGCCACCATCCAAAAATAAAAATATATATTATTAAGGCATGTGATATATGAACATGAACTAAACAATTGCGAAATTCTGGCAAATTTATAAATTATAGAACAGCCTGTACAAAGTGACTAGATATAATTAATCAAATCATAATGAGAACACTGATTTGCTGCAGCATTAAAAGGTAAATTAGTTGTTGCCAAACTAATTAATCAAATTACTGTCAAAAGTCAATTAAGTACCTAGCTACCACAGATTATTAGAAAGCTGATACGAAAATCATGGGAAAAATTAATTATTTGGACTTATAAAAAAGGTTTGATGTAGATAATATATGTACTTTGGCTCAATATGAAGATTTGGACGGGTGACATCGAAGATTAAGTATTTGAGCTCACCATTTTATGACAAACCCCACAAAAATATGAGCCTAATATTAACTTCGATCGTGATTAGACCATTTGGCTTATTTGTGCATTTAATCCTTAAATTAGTATACTATTGTATAGGCCGAGTTATGGCCCACATCCTGCAAACTTATAATTGTATTTTGGAAGGAGGGAGGATAAATACCTAATGGATTACGTTTGTGAAGGGGAAATGAGAGATTTAGAAAATACATGTTGCAGAATTTATGCGCATCAAATATATATATATATATATATATAACGTATGGTGTTAAATATGAGCCATTGATCTTTATCAAGATCTATGGCTAGTATTATTTTGATTAATAAATATCTAAAATTTAATATTGACTATCAATTTTTGAGATATTTGATTGGATGGTTGGTAGATTAACCTCAAATAAATTTCAAGCTAATTTGAAAGAAACCTATGATGCACGGGTACGAATACGGGACACGTCAATTCTTAAAAATATTAGTACACAGACATGTCGGACATGACTGCACATGTGTATTTTTTCACTTATATTATATTAGTACACAGATATGTACTATATCACTAAAAACTTATACTATATTATATTTTTTTATCATTAACACAACATTTTGAGACAAAAAGTTATATGATTTGACAGCTACAATAAATTTTTTCCCTTCTGAAAATAAAACCAAACACAATCCCACCAAAAAATCACTCAAACATGAGTTGAAAACTCGAAACACATTATTACCAAAATATACAACTCCCAATAAACTTTTTCACCAAAATCTCCCTCCAAAATAGAAACAAACATAGCCGTATAATTTTTCCTAAAATATCATTCTCATGGTCTTGAGAAATATATTGACACATGCTATTGTAATTCAATATTTGTCACTTTCATTTAATGATAACTCGCACAACACTTCATTTTTATTTAACCGACTTTCTTTTTAATTATATTCAAGAGCTTGGCTAACCTTATTTATGAAGAGTTGATTTTATTTTATCCGTTCAGCTTACTCATTTTGGCATTGCATCAACGATAGCCTTATTGCTATTAAAACTTTGAGAAACCAAAAAAATTAAAAAAAAAACCCAAAAAAGTACACAAGTATCCAAATTTTGAGCCATATCGAAGAGATTATTATAAATACACATGACTCAATGAGAGGAAAGAAGAAATGAAGCGCTAAATCTATCAAAATTAAACAATATAATGTATAAAAGAATCATGAATTTACATAAGAATTTGTTTAGTGATATTATGATATAAGTCTTGATTTTCAAATATTCATTCAATTTTTCATGTCAATCACTATTTAATTTTTTAAATAATAATAGTTTATTAATTAATAGTTTATTAGTGAAGTTATTGTTTTTTTTTAGGGGTATATAAGTTAACGGGCCCGAATGGATGAGCGTCTATTTCTCATTTTTAATATATAAAGTAACAAATTTATTTCTTGGGTAGAAGAAATATAATGTAAAAAGTGGGTTTGGATGGATTTTTTTTTAAAGAGAAAAGTGTAATGATTCGGCGTAATGTGACATGTATGGGTTTTTATTTCATAAGAAAATATAAATAAATTTAAGTTAAACTCATCGATTAATGCATTCAAAATTGCTAAATTGCAAATTTTGTCAAGTTAATGTATTCAAATTGCTACCCAACCAACTTATTGTACCAAAAAATTATGTAGGCCAACTTAGAGTACCAATTTTGCAATTTTGTCTCTCTAGTATCATTCGTCTTTTGCTTATAATTAAGAAAGTGAACTTTGAATCCGATTATCTTTATTTGTTAGGCATGCACGTCATATAGCATAGCAGAAAGTGCAATCGTTTAGAAGATGAAGTTAAAGCAGATTGAAAATATTCATATATATGTTGATTAGTTCTTACTTTAGTCTTTCACTACAACTTGAATAATTGCATATTTTATATTCTTTTGTCAGATGATATGTAAAGGTACTAAACATGACTCAATACAAGTGTCTTATGAAATGTGTTCTAATATGTTGGGAAATGAGTACAAAAAATGGTGCAATGATCGATGTACAATTGAATTTCTTTAATTGATTTATTATATGATATTCCTCAAAATTTTGTGAGGTTATTTTCACAAATAACTAGATATGGTGTGAGATTGATAAAAGTACAAGATATGAAGGACCGTTAACAGAATTGATAACAATGTACAGGATTAATAGCAGGGGAAAGAAGAATAGGATAAATTGGGGTGTAAAAGTAAGAAAAGGAAAGTGGCAAGATGAATTCTTGTAACTAAACATAATATGTATAGTCAAAAGAATTAAGTCTCAATACGTTCCTATTTTATGAGAGTTTATCCTCTTATATATTAACTTAGGTAATTTTAATATTCAATGGATTAAGTACTGCATTATGCTTTGATAGTTGTTTATATGTGTGCAACAATGAAATCTGAAAAGATTGATAAGCAGTCCAAAAGTCGAGAAAAATACAGTATTTCTGAACATGGTTCAAAGTTGCGGTATCAGATATGGTTCAAAGGGACCAAGTTTGGAAAAAAGTGAAATATTTTGGGACCTTTTTTAGAATTTCGTAAACTGTGTGACTAAAACTAGAATCACGAGATCCTATAGAACTAAAATTAGACACTTCAATTTGAGTCCAAATAAGGATTTAACAAGGAGGTGACGTGCACGCGCTAGATTCCGTGTAAAATTAACGGAAAAAATCTTGTGGGACTAATTTTAGGTTAAAAAGGGACCAAGTTTGGAAAAAGTGAAATATTTTGGAACCTTTTTTTAGAATTCCGTAAACTGTGAGACTAAAACTAGAATAACGAGATCTTATGGCACTAAAATTAGAATTTTGCCTAGATATATACACACAATGTAATCTGGAGGGTAATAAATTAATAATGTATTGCATTTATTAATTTCAAATTTTCCAAGAAAGGAAATAAAAAGCTAGCCATACAAAAAAAGGATTTAGATTGATTATTTATTTTGGGGTGCATGATTTCTTATTTTGAGATTCCGATTCCTTTTAAACAATTTAAGAATTTTTGTCAAACATAAATCATAGACAATTAGGCTATGTTTATTTATATTTTTGAAATTCATTTTCATCATCCTAAATCACAAAATCCTAAAAAATCACATTACAAAACTATTTTCATTCAAATTCACATTTTCTCAACTTTACTTTTTCAATCCCCAATATAACTACTTATCAATCAGTATATCCATCATTTCAAACAACATTATGCTCCACTAATAATTTTCTCTTTCTAATTCATATTTTACAATCATTTGATCTATCACACATACAACTTCCAACCATTTTATAAAATTATAAACAAACACAATACACATTATACCATTTTCATACGAATCTCAGTAATATTCATTTCTAAAAAAAAATTCAGGATTCTAACTCAAAAATATAAATAAAAATGATCTTAGACTTTCAAATCTAGATGTCACTTTCTTGTAAACAAACGGAGCCTATGTTAAACTGTTATGACTTTTATAAAAGTTGGGGAATTACGTACCGAACTTCTAATGGGAGAGGGAAAAAAAGGGGGTAATTCTATGTCAGATCCATCCGAATGGTTATGACTTCTTTAACACCACACATTTTTATTGGGATGAGTGGTATTTACATAGGTAGTTGGTGATAAAAACCACCCATCCCAACACAAATATGTGGTGTTGAAGGAGTTAGGACCATTGGGATGAGATTAACTTAGAATTTTCCAAAAAAACGTTGGTTTCCTATTATTACAAGACTATTTTTGTTAATTAATTGTTGACGCTTGATGCTTGTTTAATTTCTTATTAAATATTAATAATGTTTACTTTATTTTCAATAATTATTAAGAACTGTTTAATATTTTTATAATCCGAAGAAATAAGATCCTTATTTTAATCTCTACAATTGTTTATCATCTTTTCAGACAAGATGTGAATGTTTTTGATCTTCTATATATAAGAGGGAAAATTACACTAACACCCACTGCTATAATAGATAATTGCACAAACTTATTCTCTTATAATTAAAATTACAAATACTTAACTCTCTATAATTAAAAATTATATTTACTCCCTTAAAATCAGTTTTTTTTATGATATCATCATGTAAACTTCCAAAAATGCCCCTATTTAAATGTCATTTATAAAAAATTACAACAACCTCCCCTCTTATTTTTGAAAGTACACGAATCTCCCTGTTATTCGTTTTATTCAGTCTTCTAGCATTTCTTTATCTAGTGTAGGCCCTTTATTCGATGACATTATAGCTCTGGCTGCTTCTTTTAATTCTGATTGGTTTTCACTTAATTGTGAGATGATTGAGTAATCAAGTTGCACACTTTATTGCGTGTGTTATGGTGGTGGAGGACCAAGAGTTTGTTCTTAGAACTCCTTATTCTTGCAGCCAACGCTTGGCGGCGGACATTGCTTGTCTTTAATTATATTGCTACCGGTTTCTCTGAAAAAGGGTAAAAAAATATATAATAAAACAACAAACTAAAATACAAAAAATTGAATTGTATCATAGCCCTTCTGGTAATTAGATTTCACTTTTCAATATATTGCAAACAACATCAGCCAAGTAGTACTAATCCGACACAAGTTATTCGAAGAAAAGAAAAAGACATGACATTTATTGGCTTGTCTTCATATTAATCTATGAGACCTAATTATTTCTTATATTGTAAACCATAAAACTTATTATTTAGACATATGAGCGATAAATGAATCCATCTCCTTCCTCGTAACTCCACCTTCCATCATAGACTTCTTCACGGCATCCCCCAATTCTGTTGCTCTTTTCCTAATCTCATCTCCTTCAGCTGAATCCAACAACGTTCTCACAGCCTTCTCGACTCGATCCGAAGATATCACTTCGTCCCTTCGCTCCCAATCCTTCAATTCCACGCCGATTTTCAACACTCTAGTAACTAAGAAAGCATTCCTCGGCTGGTCAAAATGAATCGGCCAAGTTGCTATTGGCACTCCCATGCTGATACTCTCCATGCATGAATTCCATCCGCAGTGACTGATAAAACCACCCGTCGAGGGGTGCCCCAATATTTCCAATTGGGGAGCCCAATCTCTCACAATAATCCCTCTTCCTTGAATTCTCTCTTCAAACCCTTCTGGCAAATCAGCCTTTCTATCTTTTCCTGCGAAAATACCGCCTTTATCAGCATCACTAAGTTTCCATATGAACTTCTGCTCACTTCTTTCCAAGCCGAAAGCAATTTCTTTGATTTGTTCATAGGAAAATAAAGATGATCCGCCAAAACAAACAAAGATCACAGAATTGAGTTCCTGTTTGTCAAGCCAATCTAAGGATTTGTGACGGTTTACTGAATCGTCTTTTTTAGGTAACGATACAGGATTAAATGGACCTATAGCCCAATTTTTGTCAGTCCCGGTAATCTTTTCTTTTGCAAGCAGATCAAGATATAAACTTTCGATCACTCGGGAAGTATTGTAAAGATCTCCAGAGTTGGACTTAGGAATCTCGTTTTGAAATTTCGAAAACTCTAATATGTCTGGCTCGTAACATCCTTCGAAGGATGGAACTTCCTTAACAATCGGCGCTTCAGGAGGAAAATCCGCTTGTCCTTCGAGTTCCCGTGAAAACGAGTACAAAGAAAAAGCTGATATACTCTGAAAACAATAGGATTTAGCATTTGGAACAGAGCAAATATCTTGCACAACATAAGGAATCATGGAATCGTAAATAACGACGACTTTCCCAACCGTCGCGGAAAGTTTTCCGACAAAATTGTAAACAAGTGGTCGGAGTTCCATTGATGATTTTAGCAACGGAACCATGAATGTGGGGCATTTAAAGGAGTCGGGGTCTTGAAGAGGGTTGCTACCGGATGATTCCAAATCGTGGAATTTGATATTGGCTACGGTTTGTGGGTCCCACCCGTGGACTAGTGTTTGGGCCTGGCGGTTGTGGGTGGCGGTGCCGACGAAGTGGACAGGTATGTCATAGGCGGAGACGAGGCGGCAGAGGTGGAGGAGCTGGTTGAGATGGCCTTGTGCCGGAGGTGGCACCATTACAACGGCTACGGGGATTTTTGTGGGATCATTGTTTTGCATATGGCTTTCTATAGCATGAGAGTTTGCCATTTGATGGGGTTGTTGGCTATCCCATCATGTTTACGTGCCCTTTAAATAAGAGCATGACTCCCTTGAAAAAAAATTCAAAAATTAGAGATTGAGACTATAAATGCGATTTGAATTAGGGATGACAATGGGACCGGATCTCACGAGTACCCGTCCCGGACCCTTCCCTAATGGGACGTGAATGAATCCAAACAAATGGGGCCGGGTCCGGGACGGGAAACGAGTCTAATCGATACCCGTCCCGAACCCGGACCTGGACCCGTCCTGGTAGTATAATATATATATTTTTTAATTTTATATATATAATAATAATTATATCAACCAAACCGTAATACCTTATTCTCTATTTCTCTCACCTAGTATCAAGCAAGCCCTTCACTTTCCTCAAAAAAAAAAAAAAGTGCAGAAGAAGAAGAAGAAGAGCGGGTAGGGTGGGAAGCGGATCTGAAGAAGAAGAAGAAGAAGAAGTAACGGGGGTGAGGAGAAGAAGAAGAAATTGCAGGGGGAAGAAGAAGAAGAAAAGGAAAAAGGAAGAAGAAGTAGCAGAGCCCAAAAAAAAGAAGAAAAAAAAAAAATCAGTGGGGTCCAACGGGAAGGACCCGGACCTGTCGGAAAATGACTGGGTCCGGGTCCAAATTTTTTTTAACGGAACAGAAAATGAATCCTGTCCTACCCATCTCATTCCCGTCCCATTGCCATCCCTAATTTGAATAAGTGTCTGACTCTATTAATCTAAGTGGACGTTTTTGCATGATTAGAATTTTGTAATAATTAACTTAATTCCCTTATAGTCAGTTATGCAATAGTGTGGTCAAACTTACCAAAGGATATATATTACTCATTTTGTGTTGTCCGTTGTGGTTCAGTGATCAACAAGGCATTCGTCGTGAAAATTTACTCGGGTTCGAAACTCAGGAGAAGGGGATGGGGGTATTACTCCTACATCCTCTCCTGGGGGCCCCTGCGCTTATTGAGTCCGTCGCGTATGGGTAATTTGGGGTGGATTACCCCCATACATGATTTGACTGAAGGAGATTTACCCTGAGATTTTTTTTAAAAAAAAATAATTTCCATAGTGGGAAAATTACCAAATACCCTCGAACATATGGACAAATTATAGGTACCCCTGCTCGAGTTTGGATGATTCCCAACACATCCCTTGCCGTCATCCTCCATCCAACAACACCACCCCTCCATTAACGTTTATAAGGAAAATGATGTTGTTATCCATTAAATTTTCTAAAATTTGATTACCCCTGGGGTGACTTGATCTTAATTTTGACTAGATTTTTGGATCTATTTATCCTTGAATGTGAGGAGGATAAATATAATAAAATGTGAAAAAATGACGGGGTAAATGTAACAAAATAAAAAAGAATGGGTTAACTAAAATATTTAGATATTCAATTAATAGTAATTAAAATGGACTTAATAATATAAGATTGTTTGACATCCAATTAAATATGGCAAATTAAATTGTACCTAAATCACAACACAAGTTAAATTTGATTAAATATGACAATATGCACAAAAATACACTGTGGAAATGAATTTGTATTTTCTCAAAAATTAACACAATATCCATTTATTAGATTATGACTAATTCAATTCGATTAAATCATATCTGAACCTCATGAATTTATATTAAAATTGATTAAATGAGATAAATTATATTCAAATTAAATATGATAAATTCTAAACCAAAAAAAT
Organism: Buddleja alternifolia; assembly: GCA_019426215.1. NCBI lineage: Eukaryota > Viridiplantae > Streptophyta > Magnoliopsida > Lamiales > Scrophulariaceae > Buddleja > Buddleja alternifolia. The sequence goes on from CM033401.1 coordinate 2,456,854, forward strand.
AAATATTGAAAAAATGATATATATATATAATATTAAGAAAAATTTATAATAGATATAAATAAAAAAATAAAGAAAGAAATTACTATTCGTCATCTGCCTCACTTGTTTGGAACACATTCGCCACCACCCACCTCACCTCAAAAAAATAAGTATGTGATAAAATCGGTAATTACAAAATTCCATAAACGGTGAGATATATTATTTTCACATATACTCTATATCGACTGTACCAAATTAAAGGAATGAATGATTTAACTTGTTTATTCGAATTAATTGTTAAAGGATTAACACGTTCATATTATAATAGTAAAAGCTTAGAGAAAAATTTATTTTTGGTCTTGTAAGATTTTTTTTAATACTTTTAGTCCCATAAGAGTCCAAAAGTGACACTTTTAGTCCCAAGAGTTAAAAAATAGACGGAAATTGACGTGTGTTACACGCGCCGTTAATTTTAAAGAAAAAGAAATTTAAATAAATTCAAATATAATGAAGAACAACCCCCCCCCCCCCCCCCCCAAAAAAAAAAACCCACCAAACCACCTCCCCACCTCCACCCCCATCCTAATCACACGCGGCCTCTGCCGCTGTCACAACCGCCATCGCCGCCGCCATCATCGCCAAAGCTCCACCCAAACCTCTCCAACCGCCAAAGCTCGAGCTAGAGGTGCCGGCAATGGAGGTGGGTCGAGATTTGGAGGAGTGCCGTCGATGGAGGTGGCGGTGGTGGTGGGGCAGCTTGGCGGTGGGTTTATGGTGATGGTAGGGGGTGGAGGTGTGGGGTGGGTTGGGGGAAAAGACGACTGTACAGTCGTCGTCTTCTTCCATTCTTTTACTTTCTTTTTTTGGTTTTTTATTATTTAATTAATATTTTGAATTTATTTGAATTTTTTTTTGTATTTTTAAAACTAACAGCGCGTGTAACACACACGTCAATTTTCGTCCATTTTTTAACGCTTGGGACCAAAAGTGTCACTTTTTTACTCCTATAGGACTAAAAGTGTAAAAAAAAATTCTACGAGACTAAAAGTGTTTTGGGGCGACTCCTACAGGACTAAAAGTGAATTTTTCCCTAAAAGCTTAGATCTCAACATTGTGTTTATTGACGCACTTATTAGATGCCTAACATTTTAACTCCTCTTTATTAACACACTTAATAATATCAACATTCCAACTCTTAATCTATAAATTTACACACTTATCAAGAAAAAAAATCTATAAATTTACACACTACGTACATAGGTCGTAATATAGATAATGACTAAAACAATTTATAAAGTCCTTAATTAATTTGAATTTCAGTTGTATAACCTACATATGCATATCCTGAGTATGCTTAGATATATATCATATGCACAAATAGTAAGAAACAATGTCGTAGTTGTTTCTTTCAATATCAAATGAATAACAGCCCTAATAATTTAATACGTAAATTTACTAAAACCCCCTTAAGATAAATTTTTATATCCAAAAAACCCATGATAATAGTTTTTCTTTCAAAAATACACATTTCACCAATTTTCATTTAAAAACTTCAATATTTAGGGTTAATAAATTTATATAATTAATTGCCGTTAGTTTTCTACATAAATAATTAATCAATTGTACTTATGTATATATATTTATTTATTTGGATTTTATATTGATAATGATTTTGATTTCAAATTTTCATACTTTTTAACATGTTTAAAAAATTAAAAGATACTTTTTAGATAATTATCATGTTAAATAGAAAATTAATGATATAAAAATATTTAAAATATTTAATATTAAAAATATAGTTTGTACAATGTAATCTAGAAACTTCAAAAATTCAAAACAAAAAATTTTTATAAAAAAAAATCACTTGATCAATTCTTAACATAAGCAATAAATGGTAATTTAGTCCAAAATTTTGTTAATCTTAATTTTTAGATTTTTTTTTTGAATGAAAAGTTTGTAGAATGAGTGTTTGAGATTAAAAAAATATTTTCATTTGTTGTTTGGATATCAAAATTTATTTTAGGGGTTTTTAGTAATTTTTCCTTATTAATAAAAGAGTGATGTTATATATATTATTTTTCAACGTCTAATTACTTCTTTTAGTTCTGGTAAGAAATAAATGCATTAGATTGGATCTCCGTAATTTATGTTTATTATAATAAGTAAGTTCTTATCATATCAATGATTAGTGGAAAATAATGAATAATTACTGGTACTATACAACATTTTTCATAATAAAACACCAAATTTTTTTCTCTAATTAACTCTGGTACAATTAGGCTGCGCCCCCAACACGTACACCATTAATGTTTCTTTCACCATCACTATTAGAGAAAATTATTGGGGACGCTGCCTAATTGTACGCGTTAGAGAATTTTGGGTTGTCATTAATAATTAGGGATATTTGATTTCTTATTGATATTGTCCGTACAAGACGTGTTAGACTTTTAAAAGAGTTGAAATGTGAAAAATGTTGATTTTTTCTCAAGGGTGAATGTTGATAATACTACGTGAAATTTTCATATTTTTGTACCACTTTAATTCTCAACGTACCAAATGTTGTGCTATCGTTTTTAAAGTTTAATTTGTTTTACTTTCATCCTTCGAGCTATTTTTGGTGGATTTTGGTCGTATTGGGGAGCATGTGCACCTCAAGTATCACTTTTTAGGAGCAAATATGAGATGCATATGTTGTTGCTCTTGTTAAGGTAAAATCCCCTTGTTTATTTGTTTACACTATAAAATAATTTGGACTTTCAAATTACAGAGCCCAAATCGACCAAACTGGAGAAATTCAAAAAGAAGAAAATTTGGTCCACATGTAGGTAAGATAAGGCCCAATAAACTTAGAAAATGGCAGCTCGAGTCAAGTGCTCGAGCACTGCTCAGTTCCAGCTCGAGCGAGTGCTCGGTAGCAGAGAAATAAAAAATTATCCTAAAGCTGCTCGAGGAGCGTGCCATTTAATATGTTTTGTAAATGGTGTAGTTTTCAACGCAGCCTCCCATGTCAGGAAAGGTCAGAGGATAGTGAAATGGGATTTTCCACGATTTCCTTCTACTAAATATTCAAACCCTCCAATACTTGGAAAATTGTGATGTTGACTTCACTTTTGATTTGTTTTGTAAATTAACTCCACAAGATTATGTTCCTGTTTACACTATAAAATAATTTGGGCTTTTGAATTACAGAGTCCAAACTGTAGAAATTTGAAAGAGGAAAATTGGGTTTGCAAATAAATAAGACAGGCCCATCAAATTCGAAAAATACTGTAAAAACATGGGCTGAATAGATAAAAGCCCAAGAATCGAATCTGAAGAAACAGGAAGAGCCAAAAAGCCAATAATTTGCATTCAAGAAGGACGCGCTAAGAATTAAAGATTTGAAATCAGTAGTTAAAGGCAGTTCCCAAGGAAGAGGGACGTGGGTTCCCCAAGGCCAAGATATATTCGGCTAAGAAGGAAGAGATCGACATCATCAGAATCACAAACTTCTATAGTTTTATTTTCTTAGAATTAGCTCTAGTCTTAGGAGTAGTTCATAGCGTAAATTAGGAGTAGCCGTAGAATAATGTAAAAGTTGCTTGTCAAGAATTGCTGGGATTCGGCTGCAAAGCTTATATCCGCAGATAATTTGTAATCATCACGATCGAAAACTCTCATGGAGGTATAAATTATCTTTTTTCAGATTTAAGTATTTGATAGGTTAATTTTATCTTGACTTGAGTTGTTCAATTAATTGTCTTTACACTCGAAGTTAATAACTAAAGAATTAATTAAAGACTTGAACCACCATCCAGCATATCGAACGCAGGGGTTGAAAGATAATCTCAAGTTATAGATTATCGTGGGGCTCAGAACGACTATTCGGATCCACTTCATTCTGATTTATTTTATCGCGAAACAATATTATTTGTAAAGAACTAGAATTGATAAGAAGAAAAAAACAGAGAACAAAATTCATAAGAAGAAAATGAGAGAGAACTTTTATTCATTATGTAATTGGTTTTGTACAATCTGATATGACGAAAACAGAAGGAAACTTATTTATATTTCTATTCTTTTCTTAACTAGCTTTTAACATAAGCATAATCATACTTAAGCCTAATACTCCCGTTGCTATATAGTCAAATGGGCTTTGACTTGGTAATATACCTAATTGAACTCTTCTAATCTCAATACTCCCCCTCAAGTTTGAGTCTTGAACAAATCTAAGACACCAAACTTACCAATTAAGTACTCAAATTGAGCCTTTCCCAATGCTTTAGTAAGCACATCTGCTGGCTGCTCTGTTGAAGATATGTACTTTGTACATAGCAAGCCTTGTTATATCTTCTCCCTTATAAAATGGCAATCCACTTCAATGTGTTTGGATCTTTCATGAAATACTGGATTTGCTGCTAGTTGAAGAGCAGATTTACTATCTGAAAACACATTCATTGGAGTGTTAACTGAAATATGCAAGTCTTTTAGTACTGCTAAGATCCACAAAACTTCACAAGTTGTAGTTCCCATTGCTCTATACTCTGCCTCAGCTGAACTTCTGGATACAGTACTCTGCTTTTTACACTTCCAAGATATCATTGAACCTTCAATCTTGATAACATAGCCAGTAAGAGACTTCCTTGACATAGGACATGTAGCCCAATTTGAATCACAAAAAGTATTTAACTCTAAATTAGTCTTAGATGGCATAAACAATCCCAGACTTGGTTTACCTTTCAAATATCGCAGAACCCTATTCCTGGCTTCTATATGAGATTTTCTGGGATTGTGCATAAATTGACTTCGCATTTGTACAGCATAAGAAATATTCGGTCTAGTCAAGCATAAGTATATTAATTTTCCTACAACCATTTGATAAAAAGATACATTTTCAATTAAAGGATCATTCTCCTTATTATCAGTATCTATTAAAGATACATTTTGTTCAATAGGAATGCCTACAAGTTTGGATCCTATCATGCCTGTTTTTGTCAACAATTCTAACACATATTTCCTCAGACACATACTGATTCCTTTTTTAGATCATACAATTTCAATCCCCAAAATACATTTGAGTTCTCCCAGGTCTTTCATGTTAAAAGTATTCTGTAAATAAGTCTTACATTCAACAATCATCACAACATCATTACCAGATAATAAAATATCATCTACATATACCAATAACATCACAAGACTACTCCCCCTAGATTTGACAAACAAGGAATAATCATTGTTTGATTGGTTAAATCCATGATCAACAACAGCATTAGAGAACTTACAATTCCATTGCCTAGATGATTGTTTTAAACCATACAAGCTTTTGAGGAGTTTACATACCTTTGGTGTTGAATTTTTACCTGGATAGTGGAAACTAAGTGGAACAGACATGTATACTTCTTCCTGAAGATCACCTTGCAAAAATGCATTGGTGACATCCATTTGCCAAACAGGCCAATCAAACATAGCTGCAAGAGAAATTATGAGTCATACAGTAACTTGTTTAGCTATAGGGGAAAAAGTTTATGTGTAATCTATCCCTTCCCTTTGGGTATAACCCTTAGCTACTAGCCTTGCCTTATATCTATCAATGGTTCCATTTGATTTATACTTAATAGCATATACCCATCTACAACCTATGGCTATTTACCAGGTGGTAATTCAACTAACTCCCAAGTTTTATTAGCTTGTAATGCATTCAGCTCAAGATCCATGGCATCTTGCCAATGTTTATGATGTCTAGCTTCATAGTAATTAAGCGGCAATGAATCATTAGATATAGTTGTTAAGAAAGAAAAGTGCTTGGAACTAATATCATTATATTGAATATAATTAGATAAAGGATGACAAGTACTTGAAACATGATTAGAATTATGTAAAAGAGGAGAAGTATAGTCATTGGACCAGTAAGGTGCTTTAGTAACTCTAGTGGATCTTCTCAATTCAGGTTGAGTAATAGGAGGTATATTAACCTCTTCATGTTCAATAGGATCCAAAGTAATAGAAACAGGATCATTGATTATAGTAGAACTATGCTCATCACTTTGATCAGTAGCAGGATAGGGACCAATAAAATCTTCATAATACATTCTAGAATCGTGATGAGGAAATTGTTGTTTCTCAGATTCTGTATTAGAAATAGCAAAAGGAAATACATGTTCATGAAATATAACATCCCTCGAAATTAGAAAAGAATTAGTGCTCAAATCCAAAAGTTTATACCCTTTCTGTACAGTAGCATATCCCATAAATACACATGATTTAGATTTATGCTGAAGTTTATAATGTTGTGGCAAAATTTTAGCAAAACAAAGACATCTAAATTTTTTGAGATGATTATAACTAGGTGGTTTACCATATAACACACAAAAAAGAGATTTTCCACCTCGAAGAGGGGTAGGTGTTCTGTTAATAAGATAAACAGCAAAAATAACACATTCACCCCAAAACTTCGTTGGAACACATGAACTGAATTTCAAGGACCTTGCTACCTCAAGGATATGTCTATGCTTTCTTTCCACCACACTATTTTGTTGTGGTATGTATATACATGTACTTTGGTGAACAATGCCTAAGGAAGAAAATAATTCATTACATTCTTTGCTAAAGAATTCCCAAGCATTGTCTGATCTAATTATCTTAATCTTAGTAGAAAATTGTGACTCAACATATGCAATGGATTTCTTAAGAATATCAAGCACTTCTGTCTTATATTTCATCAAGAATGCCCAATTGTAGATCTAGAAAAGTCATCTACTATGGTAAGAAAATATCTCTCCTGAGTATAAGTTTCCTCTTTATAAGGACCCCAAACATCTATGTGACTAAGATCAAATGAAGCAAAAGTAAACTCAATTTTCTTTGGAAAAACAGTCCTAGGATGTTTGGCCAAAGGACAAATATCACAAAAGACATCATCCTTGTCAACATTTACACCAAGATCAGGTAAGTACTTAAATCTACTGTAGGACATATGACCAAATCTCTTGTGCCAAATATTGGCTTTACTGTCTTTAGCTACATTAATTATTACAAGAGATATCATCAAAGGTTTTATTACAAATTTGAGAAACAGTAGAAAAAGAACAATTATGCAAATCACTGGGGACTGGCTGGAAGTAGTACAATCCATCTCTAAGTTTACCAATCCCTTTTATCATGCCATTCCATGTGCCCTGAATTAAGCAAAAAGTAGGATAGAAGTTTACTGTCACATTATTATCCTTTGAAAGTTTGGAAACGGAAATAAGGTTATGACTAAATTCAGGGACATAAAGAACATCTTTAAGATATAATTCAGCCCCTAACTTAGATTTACCAATATGTGTAACCTTACTTATGTTTCCATTTGGAAGTTTTACATTTGTTGGAGTAGCACATGGTTGAAAATTATGATCAAGGTGAGATATATTGCTAATCATACGTTGATTAGCTCCTGTATCTATAATCCACTTAGCACAATACATATCATGATGGTATCTATCAGCTAAGGATATAGATATACTTGCTATATTTACTGTTGCACTAGTATTTGCAGTAGAGCGTTCTGCACCAGTTGTGGTATGGCCTATGAGCTGCATCAACTAGTTGTATTGTTGTGTAGTAAGAGTAAGAGAGGGTGTGTAATGCTGATTTCCAGAGGCCTCATTAGTAACACTTCCTGCAGAAACATTATCTTGCAAAACAGGAACATGGTTAGTTTTGTACCTAGAAAAGCCTCTTCCAGTGTTTCCTTCTCTCCGATTGTTGTTTCTGCCACCACTTCTCCATCCCCTTCTTCCTCTATTCCAGTTTGGGGGGTATCTATGCAACTTAGAACAACTCTTCTGAGTATGTCCATTATAACCACAATGTTCACATATAAGAGTAGTTTTTTCATTCTTCTTAATGTCTTGAGAATTAGCCAGGAAAGCCATGGATGTATCACTCTTGGTGTTTATCAAACTAATCCCCCTCTGAGCTTCATCATTATTGATCATGGAATAGACTTGGTTAGGTGAGGGAAGAGGCGACATCATCAAAATCTGAGATCTAAGGCTATTATAGCATTCATTTAACCCCATAAGGTATTGCATCATTTTCAATTGATTACAAAAGTCTATGTAATCCTTATTTAATTCCTTAGAAGGTGGGAATTAAGGATTCATACTCATCCCAAAGATATCTAAGTTTAGAGTAATATTCTGCAACACTATTTGTTCCCTGAGTTATAGTGTTAATCTGTCTATGGAGGGCAAACAATCTAGCACCATTAATTCTGTCAAATCTTTCTTTTAGGTCTTTCCATATCATGTATGCAGAATCAATATACACAACACCATGTATTAATTCTCTAGAAATTGACCTGTGTATCCATGCCTTTACTAATGCATTGAGCACTTCCAATGAGGAAGGAGAGGTGAATCCACGTCTGGCTGTTGGCAATCTCTAGTGTTGAATCCTATCTTGTTTTTTGCCTTTAATGCTACCAACATCTCACGGCTCCAAACTTTGTAGTTTCTGATCCTTTTAAAATCTCCGCCACCAAATCTAAATTTGGTGTATCTGACGGATGTAGGAATAGTGGATCTTGAAAATCGATCTTTGTCGCCATTGTTGAAGCATCTTTTTCAGCAGGTTGATCATCAGTTTTTGCCATTACGGAATATTATTCAAATTCACTGAAGAAATCAAGAAATCACCAATAAAATTGAGAGAAAAACCGCCAGAAAACAAAAAAAACACCTCTAGCTAGAAGACTGATTTCACAAGAAATCGATCAAGATGATCGATCAAGAAGAATAAAATGCTCGCGGAAGGAAAACGCCCAAATTGATCGAAGAAGAATCGGAGATATATGAAACCCTAAGATACGAAATCAATCGAAATCTACACCATAGCTCTGGTGCCATGTAAAGAACCAGAATTCATAAGAAGAAAAAGAGAGAAAACAGAATTCATAAGAAGAAAAGGAGAGAGAACTTTTATTCATTCTGTAATTGGTTTTGTACAATCTAATATGGCGAAAACAGAAGGAAAATTATTTATATTTCTTTCATTTTCTTAACTAGCTTTTAACATAAGCATAATCATATACTTAAGCCTAATACTCCCACTGCTATATAGTCAAACGGGTTTTGACTTGGTAACACACCTAATTGAACTCTTCTAATCTCAATATTATTATCATGAGAGAAGGTTTATATAGAGATACAAAGCAATAAATATCATAATAAAGGAAATAAATAAATAAGGAAACTTATACTAATATAAATTACCTGATCCATCGAAAATTCATCGAAACGGTCAAAGGATGAAAGTGAAACATAACTATTTTTTAAAAGGGACGGTACGTGACATTTAAGGACCAAAGCGATACAAAGGTGAAATTTCAAGACCTATTAATGATGTTAATTGGGTTCTCATTAATTAAGCAACTATTTGCTTTAAATGTTAATCCGGCAGATGAATAAAGTTGTTTTCTTACTATTACAAGACTATTTATGTTAATTGTTAAATCTTGATGCTTGTTAGTTTCTTAATAAAATATTAACATTCTTTGGTTTTTCATTAATTATTGAGGACTATAATTGGAAGAAATTCGCTTTAAAATACTCATTTTTATCTTCTCTCTCTCTCTCTCTCTTTTTTTTTGTTTTTTTGGGTGTAAAGTAATCCTTTATTCCCACTTGAACAAAACTGTACAAACAAGTTCAACCATCCATCAGGCATTACAAAGCTTTGCCTAAGTGGATCCAAGCAAAAGAATCAACTTAACATAATCTAAAAACCTAGCCTGAGACAATTATAAAATAGACTCAAGGTAAGTTCTATCTCTAGTCCTATGTATATTTGCAATTTGTCCTATGATCCTCAATGTAATGTCAGTTTTCAAGCTTTCAAAAACAACTGCTTGCTTTTGTATTCTTGAGTAAAGATTCTTCAGTTCCTCTCCTCCCAACATTTATATATGCAACCTGCAATCCCAGCTACTACTATTTTCTGTTTCAACTTCCATTTTCTAAAAGCAAAGAGTAACCATCTTTTCCATCTAAGGGATTGACCAGGACAATTGGACACCTGCAGCCATTGCAAAATGTTTTTATCTCTAAGATTAAGCATTATGTTTTTTTATATGATATGAAGATTTTTTTATCATTCAAAGAAAGCACGACGATTTTCTATGAAAAATATGGCAAATATTCAATTTCCAATCAACATGATTCCATTTCTCATTATATATAACTATAAAATTAGTATTAAGTTATTTCCTAACAAATTGTATGAATGAGATGTTTGAAGACTGCATGATAATTGTCAAGGAGAATGTGTGAATATTTTCACTGGCTCGATCCCGTAAGTGTGAAATTGAAAGGAAAATTGAACTAGGATTGTAAAATTGTAATTTTCGCCCTGTAATTAAAGAAGATGGTATTTTCGTCCTTAATAACAACTAGTGGCAATAAAAGTACACTAATTTTTAATTTTTCTAAATTTAAAGACAAAGTTTACCGGAAATAAATAAAAAGTGGAGAAAATAGCAGATACCCCCCAAACTATTAGGTGATGTGCACTTTGCCCCCCAAACTATTAAAAGTTGCACTCAACACCCTAAACTATCATATATGTGCACTTTGCCCCCTCGGTCAGCTTCGAGCAGCACACAGGGGGCAAAGTGCTACAAACCTCATAGGTGAGGGGGCAAAGCGCACTTCACCTCATAGGTTGGAGGGTATTTGCTATTTTCTATTTTTTTTTTAAATTCAAATATTTTTAATATTAACTTAACTCATTCATCGTTCAATTTAAATCATGCATATTGGGATTTATTTGGATTTTTCTTGAAATATTATTTTTAGGTTTGAAATAAATAATTTTCAAATATGAAAATAAGAAAAATAAAAATAAAACATGAAAATAAATTAGAAAACAATGAAAAGAAGTATAAATTCAAATATTCATAATTTTCTAAAAACAGAAAAGACAATTCAAAAATCCGGAAACATGAAAATAAATTAAAAAAATGAAAAAAAGTATAAAAATAAAAAATAGAAAAATTAGTAAAAATTTTTTTTTTAAAAAAATGGGGATGTGCTCTTTGCCCCCTCACCTATGAGGTGATGTGCGCTTTGCCTCCTCACCTATGCGGTTTTGTAGCACTTTGCCCCCTGTGTACTGCCCGAAGCTGACCGAGGGGGCAAAGTGCACATATATGATAGTTTAGGGTGTTGAGTGCAACTTTTAATAGTTTGGGGGGCAAAGTGCACATCACCTAATAGTTTTTTTTGGGGGGGGGGGGGTATCTGCTATTTTCTCTAAAAAGTGTCATTTGTTTTTCCCCCCATGAAAATCCATGCGTGAATGACGGTCAAGCACGGATTCTCTCCTAAAAATGGTAAAAATATTGACTAACGGAGCATATGATTTTGATTGTTCAAGTTTAAATGGAAAAAACTATAGAGAAAGAACAGCCTCTCTCTCTCCATCTCTCTCTAAACCCTAAGCTTCTTTTTCTTCTATTTTCCTCCGCCGGCGATGGCTCGGTGAATCAATTGTCTACTTCACCAATGTTATCACTACCATCGGCGGGTTGGGTTGGAGCACCCTTCTTCAAATTGTACATCACATCATCAAATCTAACAAGACGAATATGGATCTAACGAGACAGAGATGGATCTGACGAGATGAAGACGGGTGATACATAAATTTTTATATAGCGTTTTAGATTTTTGTTTAGTATTTTATTTTCTCTCTCGTATGAGAGTTTGCTTTCTCTCTCGAATGAGAGTTTTGTCTCTCCTTGAATAAGAGTTGCACAAGAATTTTCTTGTGTTCGTTTGTGACTTCTTAAAATTTGTTATCTTCAAGAAACTTGATAGTTGGTGTTTCAGATGTTCTTACTACATCGTTTGAGTTGATATGAATTGTATTGTTCCAAGCGCTGTAAACTTTCGATTGAATGATATATAAGACTGATTTTTCTTCAAAAAAAAAAAGTTTAAATGGAAATTTTGGTTGAGACGAAATGCGAGATATTTTAAAAAATATGGGACCAAATATGATAAACCATAATGACTGAGACCAAAATTGTTGTTGAGCAAAGTTATGGGACGAAATATATGAATTTTTTCCATCATAATAATGTTGGCGCTTTTAGTCTCCGTCGAAAGCTGAAAATCCGATTCCCTCCTGCTAGTCACGTGAAATTAAATCCGGCCAAATTTATTCTCAAATCGAGAAAAATTGAATTTGTTTAGCATTCTTTACTTGCCAATACACCAATTTCTAGAACCAGAAACGCCACACCTCTAAAAGTATATGGCTAAAAATGCAATTTTGATGAATTGTGATTGCCATGCTTTTCTATGCTTAGCTTTTGGATGGATTGGATGCAACTGATAGATTAGAGAAAATCTCATAGGGAACTTGTATTATTGAGTAACATATTTATAGAGATACATGAACTTGGTAAACAAGAAACCCTAACTATAAATAAGGGAAAGATAAATACAAGAAAACATAAAAAAATCGAAATTAACATAAATACTAAAGAGATATATTATGTTATCTAACAGCAACAACCTGACATCTGTCACTATCATATTATGATTTAATGCTCAAAATTAAAGTGAATCAATTTTGTTGCAACTTGGTCCACCTTAGGAATCACACATTTTCATTAGCCAAGTCCTCTCTTACAATCTTACCAAGTGCTAGTGCTGGTAGAGTAGCTTCTACAATTTTCTTTTATTTTTCAAAACATAAATTCCTTTTAAGAATTTATCTAATCGAATACAAGATAAAATACTATTTTTTTTAAAAAAAAATCTAATATGCGGTAACATGAAATATATATATGATAAAACACCATATTAAAAATAAAATTTCGAATTGTATGAGACCCTTTCCAATATATTGGCCAAGTAGAATTAATTTGACCCAAGCTAATACGGAACAAAAGGAAAAAACAGCATTTATTGGCTTGTATTCATATTAAGCTATGGGCCCTAATTATTCTAATATTGTGAACCATAAACTTGAAATAGGAATTGCAATATAAGATCTTATTAGTAAAATTTGCTATTTAGAGATATGAGCAATAAACGAATCCATCTCCTTCTTCGTAACTCCACCTTCCATCAAAGACTTCTTCACAACATCCTCTAATTCGGTTGCTCTTTTTCGAATCTCATCTCCTTCAATTGAATTCATCAGCGTTCTTACAGCCTTCTCCACCGTACCCGAAGATATCACTTCGTCTCTTTGCTCCCAATTCTTCAATTCCACGCCGATTTTCAGCACGTTTGTAATTAAGAAAGCGTTCCTCGGCTGGTCCGTGTGCATCGGCCAAGTTGCTATTGGCACTCCCATGCTTATACTCTCCATGCATGAATTCCATCCACAATGACTAATAAAAGCACCAGTTGAGGGGTGCCCCAATATTTCCAATTGGGGTGCCCAATCTCTCACAATAATCCCTCGTTCTAAAATTCTCTCTTCAAACCCTTCAGGCAATTCAGGTTCTCTAACTTCACCTTCGAAAATATCGCCTTTATCAGCATATCTAAGTACCCATATGAACTTCACTTTACTTCTTTCTAACCCAAACGCGAGTTCTTTGTTTTGCTCATAGGATAGTGAAGATGATAAGCCAAAAGAGACATATATCACAGAATTTGGTTCCTGTTTGTCAAGCCAATCTAAGCATTTGTGACAGATTTTTGGATCCCTTACTCGAGGTATTGTTACAGGATTAAATGGACCTATAGCCCAGTTTTTATCAGTCCCGGTACACTTTTCTTTTGCAAGCAAATCAACATATAAACCTTCGATCACTCGGGAAGTATTATAAAGATCTCCAGAGTTGAATTTCGGAGCCACATTTAGATTTATTGACACTTCTACTAACTCTGGCGGGAAGCATCCTTCGAAGGATGGACCTTCCTTAACAATCTCAGCTTCGCTAGGTAGAACTAGTTGTTCTTTATCTGCCTGGTAAAGCGAGTATAACGAAAAAGCTGATATAGTTTGGAAACAATAGGATTCAGCGTTTGGAATAGAGCAAATATCTTGCACAACATAGGTCATCAGAGAATCATAAATAACTACGATTTTTCCAACCGTGGCGGAAAGTTTTTTGACTAGATTATAAACAGGCTCTCTGAGGTTCGGCACTGATTTTAGCAACGGGAGCATGTGTGTGGGGTATTTTATGCAGGAGTTAGGGTTTGGAGGAGGGTTGTCAAAAGGAGGTGTTGGTAAATTGTGAAATTTGATATTGGCTACGGCTAGTGGGTCCCATCCTTGGACTCGGATTAGGGCTTGGCGGTTGTGGGTGGTGGTGCCGGCGAAATGGACAGGTATGTCATAGGCGGAGATGAGGCGGCAGAGATGGAGGAGTTGGTTGAGATGGCCTTGCGCCGGAAGAGGCACCATGACCACGGCTAGGGGAGTTCTTGTTTGGTCATTGTTTTGCATATGTTTTTCTATAGCGGGGTTTGCCATTTGATGTGTTTGTCTATCTTACCATGTAATGTGGCTTCTATATATACTAAAAGCAAGATACATGCGGTGGCGAAGTCAAAAATTTGTGATGGGACTGACAAATACGACTATACGAGTGTGTATTATATTTCTATCTATTTTCCTTTTATCTCAACTTTGTACTTATTGACACACTTAGTAGAAGCCTAACTTCTTTAACTCTTCTTTGCTAACACACTTACCAACTGTTGATTTATTAATTTACACACCACATAAGTCCTAATTTAGAAATTGACTAATGTAACACACTTACTATTTTTTTTTTTATTTAAATGTAACACAATAAATTAAAGTCCTTTGAATTTCAGCTGTATTATTTACATATATATATATATATATATTATATGGCGCACCGATTCTTATATTTTTTGTTTTAAGTTGTTATCATGTTTTTTAAATCTAGGCATATAATATCGCAGATGTACATATAATTCATGACATGTATAAGTTTCTTAAGTTTTTTGATATATATAGGAAAGAAAACGACCCTTGATTTCATAATAATTATATTGAGTATTTCTTTTTCTAATAAGTATCGAAGACTACTTGGTTTCTTATTATATATTGTTGAAAAATATCTAGGCTTTGTTTAAATGTGTTTTCATTTCATTTTTAATTATCATTTTTCAAAATGTAAGGAAAAAATGAGTCTTTTTACATTTGTGTGAGAGAATTTCGGTAAGAAATTGCGTAAAATGTGTGCACTTGACTTGCATGTGTACATAATAGTTTAAAATATTTTGATTTCATATTAGTTATATAGAGCTGTTTGCGTTTTTTTATTTTTATAAGTGAATTGGTCAAGTCATGCATATCAAATAAAAATAATTTACAACCACTAGCTAATAACTATTACAATCAACTAGGAACTACTATACAAAGATCCACACGTAGGTGGGTATAAAATTCAAGACTTCTAATATTTTGGAGTCTCAATTTCGCTGTACTACTCGCTTCCTTATTTATTGGTAATTATGACTACTATTATTTTTATTTCAATAGTAATTACTAAGAGTTGTCTAATCTTTTGATAATGAAGAAATAATGGTGTAGGTGTTGGGACGCTGCCTAATTGTACCAAGAGTTGGAGAATATTTTGGGTTCCTATGAATTATTAGGGCTAGCTATTTGACTTTTCTTATTGATTATATCCGATTAATTAGGTACTGACAGTGTAGGTATTGTTGATTTTTTTCCAGAAAAAGTACTATTGTTATTATGCATTACTAATCAGGTGCACATTTTGAAGTATGAAGAAATAGCGTGATACAATTATCTTTTTTGAATTAAAATCTAAATTTTATTTACAAATTTGTACGCAATCTGAAGCCGATGCATACCACATGCTGGAAAAGATAACATACTCCTTTGTCCATGTAAGAAATAACCATATATTTAAAAATAATTATATTTTAAACTTTTAAGCTAAAGGGTAACACCACAAAAAAATGTAATACTAATGACAAAATTTTAAGGGACAATATTAAAATTGTCACTATATATACATAATGAGTGACAATAATTTTTGGTTTGTCACAATAAAGATTTTTAGTGACAAGAGTGTTTTTGAAGTTGTCACTATTGACAATTAGTGACACATATATAGTAACAACACAAATAGAGTGAGAACTTTGATTGTTGTCACTAAGTTGTCACAAAAGGTGTGTCACTAATTGTCAATAGTGACAACAATTTTCTTGTCACCAATTATTAGCTTCTACACAAATCTTTTTTTTTTGGAACAATTGAGCATATTATTTCAACCAAACTGTCTTACAACTCCCACAGGCATACCTGGGATGACCATTTACACACCTGCAAACAAAAGAACCTATCTTCTATACATGATCAAACCTATATTGTATTGAGGCCCAAATCCTCTCTATCAACTGTCTATTTGTACTATAATTGGAGGTAAATATTCTTCTATTTCTTTCAATCCACACATGATAAACAATAGCTGCAAAAAGAGCCCGCTTTTTGCAACTTAGTTCTGATTTTCCTTTGCTCACTTTGATACTCCATATCACATACTCAATCGACCTGCATTTGTTAGTTGTTAAGCCCAATTTTACCCAACACTGTTTCATAACATCTCTTGTGAAATCACATTAAAAAAATAAGTGATTCCTGTTTTCCTCTTTTCTGGCACAAAAGATACAACTTTGGTCTTCTATATTCTGCCACCTTGATAGCCTATCTCTTGTCTTGAGTCTATCCAAAATTGCTAACCATAAGAACACTCTATGTCTCGCCACAGGCCCTTTGCCCCATACAAGATTGGCTCATTCAACTTCTTCAGATGCTCCAACTTCTACACAAATCTTGTCACTATTAAAAATGTAAAACCTATTGCTGTGACAAATCATAAATTTTTGTCACTAAAAATTTATAATTAGTGGCAACTTTTATAGTGTCACTTGGCATTTGTCATTAATATCATAATTTTTTGTAGTGTAATTTGACCTTTGAAAATGATTTCATTCTATTCCTACATTCATATATAATTATCAATCATGGATTGAAGTGAACTAATGCGTGGCAGTTTCATTCTTTAAGCATTATATTCCCATTTATTTAATCCATTTCTACTTACCATTAAATGTAATTCCTACGTACCATTTATTTAATTCATTCCTACGTACTATTAAATGTAATTAATTAGATGTAATCCGCTGGACTTTTATAAAAGTTGGGGAATATAATTACCTAACTTCTAATGGGTTATCAAAAGTGTTGGCTTCTTATTAAGGCTAATTACATTTACACCTCCTCATGATTGACGTAATTCGAATTTTTTTGTGTTTTGGGAAATTACATGTATGGATGTATCCCCTGAATTTTACTTCGGCCTAACATTTATGTCCTGCCGTCCGTGTCTTATACGGTTTTGTTAACCTTTTAATATGGCTAAAATACCCTTTGAATTAATATTAATGAATTTTTAAAATCTAAAAAGTTATTTAAAAATATTAATACATTAATAAATATTAAAATTATTATAAAACATTAAAAATTTTAAAAATGTAAAAATACAAGTAAATCTTAAAGTTGTTGTAAAATATTGAACAATATCTAAAGAATGCAAAACTAAATTGATAAATGCCAAATATATTATAAAAATATTAAAGAATACCTGAAAATAAAAACAATATTTGATAAATTTTAAAATTACTATAAACATATCAAATAGTGTCTGGAAAATGTTTAAAATATTAAATATATAATAAAACTATGCAAAACAAATTAGTAGAATATATGAGAAAATAAAAGAAATATTTAAAAATATTAAAAATTAATAAGCAGATTAAAAAAATTCCAAAAGATATAAAAAAACATAGATTCAATCAAAAGATATTATAAAAAAATTAAAGAAAATAAAACTAATATTGAAAATGTCTGTGAAATTAAAAAAAATTAAAACTTTATATTTATAAAAACATTCAAAAATCTAAAAAATAGAGAACATATTAAATAAATGTTAGTTTCTATATAAAGATAAAAAAGTATCTAGAAATATTAAAAGATACTTTATGTTGGTTCGATTTTACATCAAGAAAATTCAAATAGCGAACAAGACTTTTGAATTTTATTTTATATTTGATATTGGGAATAATAAGTTAAAAACTCAAAGATGTAGAGAAATGAAAGAAGAAATAAACTTCTTTATTTATTTTGAATATTTGAAGCACATAAATCCTAATTTGAAAGCAAATAATTTGACTTTCTCTAGAAATAAAATTACAACTCCACTCTTTTTTCACCAAACTTAAAACTTACACAAAAAATAAAAATCCCCCTATGTATAAATGGAGTGGACGATTTTTTGAGGATGAAGAGTCCTCAATTTGTCTTCCACTTCACTTAGATATTTTTGGGATAAAAGATATATAAAATCCTATATTTTAGGATTTAGTTGTTGTGAGGATATTATCCCCTCTAAGAGTCTATGTCCATACAAGCCTTCTTGTAAGCATTTTGATGAGATTTCTTTTGGGTTTTTCTCCTTGCATTCTTCCGAGCATTTCCTTGGGCTTTTCACGAGCTTTCCCTTTGAAAGTCTTCTTCAATTTAATTAATTGGGCCCATTCAAAAAAATTAAAATTATGACCCATATCATAAGCCCCCCTACTCTTGAGAATTTTGGAATAAAAGACTCAAAAAGTCTCGAGTGTATAATAAATTGTCATAATTTCAAGAGGATGAGATCCTTTTTAATACACTTACCACCTCATTAAAAACCTTACCCGGAAAAACCCAATGGGAAAAAATCGAGTTGAAGGGAAAAAGAGTATGGGGTGTATTAATTCCTCTTTTATGACGTCTTCCATCAAGCTATTTTCATGTTCGTAGCCTCCAATGTTGATAGTAGCAAACGTGTAGAACACGCGAAAAATATACGTTGAGCTATCCGGGAGGCAAGCTAATAAGTGAGATCATGGGTTAACGCATGAGGTGATGGCCGATTTTTTGGGGGGAGGGGGCTGAAAATCCCTCCCCCTCCCTTCCCTTGCTTTCTCCTTTCACTTGTTGCCTTGTTTGATAAAACTCCTCCCTTCCAACTCCTTATGCAAATAGGACTTTCCTTTTTCTTCCTTTCTTTAAAAGACTCTTTAAAATCCCTTATTTTTAGGAGAAAATTTAGGGAATTTATGGCTATGTTTGTTTGTGTTTCCGGTTTACTTTTTCCAGTTTCATTTTCTTCTGAAAATGAAAATACACACTTTACACTGTTTTTAACTGAAAATATTCTCATTTTCATTCTCGTTTTTACGTTCCCAATAAATTTCAATCATTTTAGTAAAATTACATTTCACATCACTCATCTCACAATTTTTTTTTATCACTTTTCTCTCTCATTTCCTTTCAATTTTTTAAACATTTCTCTCTCATCTCGTTTAAATTTTTAAATTCAACACTATTCATCTAATCATTACTTTTCAATGATTTCAACCATTTTTTAAAACACAACCAAACACACCTACTTTTTTCACTTTTCTCACACAAAAATAAAAAAACTCATTCCTCCATACATTTTAAAAAATGACGGTTGAAAATGAAATGAAAACACATCCAAACAAAGCCAATATTTTCCCCCATCTTTCCAAGAGTCCTTCTTCCTCCTTTTTCCTACCTATTTTCGAAAATAGCTATTTATTTCCATGGAGATATTTAATTTATTTTCCTGCCTTTTCTTTCCCCATAATTTTTGAAAATTACTCCCCCATAAAATAGGAGTATTTCTAACAGAACTCTCCTTTTCTCCTAATCCTCATAGAATTTGAGGAAAAGGAATCTTTTTAGGATACCCCTTAGTTTCTAAGTATAAATACTCCTCCTTGGTCTTCGTTATTTTAAAAAACACAAGCTTTTTCGGACTTCAAATTTTCGAAAATTCCAAGCCCCTTTTTTCTCTAAAATTTTTGAAAATTGTACATCATGCAGGCCAACTTTGCCAATTCACCGGGTAATATTTCTTCACACATAATTCTAGGATTTTCATCATTTTTCATTTGTCTTCATATTTTCATAAAAAATATGTCTTCTCATGCATCGGGTAGCTCGTTAAATTTGTCTTCTCATGAAACAATAGTAGAGGTGTCGTCGAGTGATAGCACAAATATTAGCTTTTCATCACCTCGTAAACAGCTCTCCTTGTCGGATGATGAGACTTCTGACGATGAGGCTTTTTTTGTAGTAAGTGAGGAGCAAATTCATTTGGAAAGGCTCAAAATAAACGAGGGCTCTCCATCATATGAGGCATACTCTCCCGTTTTTCTATATCCAATGATAAAAAATTAACAAAGAAGTTACGTCTTCCTCCAGGATATGAAATAGCCACCCCGTCTCCTCATGATCGGCCGAACACGCCTCCTAAAGGCTTCCTTTGCTTTTTTGTGGCTCAAATTGAGGCGGGTTTGCATTTCCCGATACTCTCCTTTTATGTTAATGTATCAAACCTATATCAGGTATCTTTGTGTCAGCTATGTCTAAACTCTTTTAGCCTTATGGAAACCTTCTTTATGGCGTCCTCTTTTAGAGGTGAGGTCCCCTCAGCAAATAAATTTTATTTTTTTTTCCAACTCAAGAAATTAGAAAAAAGGGTCTTTTACTTCACTGCGAGAGTTGGGGTGCACTTTTTGACTCATAATTTTATAACTCACGGTGATTGGTGACACCATTACTTTTTTGTTTCTTCGCCTTCCTCCTGGTCGTTTCCTAGTATTTGGGTTGAGGAGAGTCCCAAATACCCCCGATTTTCTCCCAAGGATCGACCTTCTTCCTATCAGCGTATGTTGAGTAGGTTGAATGAGCAAGTTTACAACATCAAGAATTTGATTGACGAGAGTTTGCAGACATTTTCACTTGAGTCACATGCACACTTCGCTGGGGGATAATTTAGGTATATCGTCAGCTTCCTACAAGCTTTCCTTATGCATGCATATAAGCTTTTCATCAACTATTCATTTTGTTATCGTTTGCCTCTGTTTTAACTTTGATTGTCTTCGTTGCTAGGTGCCAGCATGTTTAGGGCCCTTTTGAAGATTAAGGCCGGGATATCTTCTCCTGGTAAGAGTGCCAATGGGGCACCTGTTAGATCAAACTCAAAGAAGAGAGTTCTTGACACACTTCCAATTTTACTTAATGAGCCAGCTGCTAGGCAAGCTGACGGGAAAGATAAGTACAAACGCCTTAGGAAAACAAAAGAGAGCCTCTCCCTGCATGCTGACTGGCAGGGTCCCGAGCACCAGCCTCCTTCTCAGCTATCCCGCGAGCTATCCGGCGCGAGAGCTTCTGATAATGTGACACCTCTTTTCCAGAGGGCTCGTGGTCATT
This sequence comes from Buddleja alternifolia, assembly GCA_019426215.1. Taxonomy (NCBI): domain Eukaryota; kingdom Viridiplantae; phylum Streptophyta; class Magnoliopsida; order Lamiales; family Scrophulariaceae; genus Buddleja; species Buddleja alternifolia. The sequence continues at coordinate 2,478,172 of CM033401.1, forward strand.
CTTCTCGAGATAGGGTTCCCTCCACTTCACTTTTCCTTGGTGGGACACGAGTGGCTTATGATCAGTTACTAGGTCTTGTTTTGTCAAAAGATCGTCAATATATGGGCGACCTTACTGACTCCGCCTTTATGGTTTCCTCCACAATGTTGAAGGTATATTCTTTTGGTTTTTCCTCCTTCTTTTTGGCTCGTTTCCTTCTATGTCTTCTTTACCAGCTAGCCTTTAATTTTCTTTTATGTTTCATTGTCAGGCGAGCATGCTTGGTGGTGATGCTATTGCCAAGCTTCGTCCTAAAGCAGCCAAGCAAAATACTAGCTTAAAAGAACAACTTTCTATCAAGTCAAATGAATTAGAGAAAAAACGTACTTTAAGAAAAAACTTATCTGGTGAGCTAGAGCAGCTAATGAAAGATTTTGCAAAGTCCCAAGATAATCATGCTAAGGAAGTACAGAGAGAGCGTCAGGCGGCTCATCAGGAAGCCACTGAGGGCTTTGCCCATTCTTTCACCTGGCAAGCCTTCTTAGAGGTTTATTATCAGCGCAACCAAGAAGAGTATCTGAAGTCCGAAGACTTTTTTGAAGTGTTGCTGAATTCAGCTCTCCCATACTATCGCCATGGTTTTCGTTCTTGCCTAAGCAATTTGTGGAGGTTGGAATTTTACCTCTAGACTCAGATTTTTTGTTCCTTAAGGAACCAGAGGGGTTAGAATCTTCCTGGTGAGGAAGCTCCCAAGTATACACTACCTACTAGGCAGCCCATTGAGATGCCAGCTAAAGAGATAGCTGATGAGACTTCCGATAAGATTTTTGGCGCGACAAGTGATGATTTTGCTGAGAGGCTCGCCATTGAGACAGATGATGAGGCCCCTGATGATACTGCGGACGAGATCACTGATGAGATACCTGCCAAAGCCCCAGATGATGTTGTTGCGGGTGACCAGCCTCCCCCTGGATCTTTTTTCGAGACTATAGACGAGCTGGATGTCCGCGAAGAACCTGATTTTCCATTATTGACTTAGATTGTTTAGATAGCTGCTTTCTTTTTCCTGCATTTTGTTTTTCTTGCAAGTACTCTGTTTTTGTGTTCACCTTTCGTGACACATATGTCAGTTTTTGTATCATGCTTACTTTTGGAGCATGAGCTTTCCCTTTCTTTGAAGTAATAAAAGACATTTGTTTTTTTCGTTCAATATATGATATTGATAAAGGGTGTACCTGCGATGATCACATACATATATATTTTTCATAGAAGATATAATACGTAAGCATAAGCATAAGATATACCTGTCATGATGCCTGGGTTTTACGATGCCTTTAGGGCTTACACAGCCTAGGGCTTTTTATTTAAGGTGTCGAGGTATTACGATGCCTTTAGGACTTACACGGCCTAGGGTTTTTTCTTTAGAGTACAGAGGTCTTACGATGCCTTTAGGACTTACACATCCTAGGGATTTTTCTTTAGAGTGCTGAGGTCTTATGATGCCTTTAGGACTTACAACGCCTAGGGCTTTTTTATTTAGGGTGCCAAGGTCTTACGATGCCTTTAGGACTTACACGACCTAGGGATTTTTCTTTAGGGTGCCGAGGTCTTACAATGTCTTTAGGACTTACACGACCTAGGGATTTTTATTTAGGGTGTCGAGGTCTTACGATGCCTTTAGCACTTACACGGCCTAGGGCTTTTTCTTTAGGGTACCGAGGTCTTATGATGCCTTTAGGACTTACACGACCCAGGGCTTTTTATTTGCAAGACATTTTAGTCATATTATGAGCACAGCAATAGGAGGATGAATGAAATTCATTTATGTCACATGTATTGAACATGCATCTTGAACATAAACATGATATTTTTGTCATGAGGATAGTAGTGAATCATAAGACTACTTCTAGATGATTTCAAGCATTTATTTTAGAAAAGCAATAAACATACTAACTTTATATGGATAATCATGTCTTCAAGTGTAGAATTTTCTCAAGTTGTGCACATTCCACAGCCTAGATAGTTGCCGGCCTCCTACATCTTCAAGCATGTATGCACCTCCACTCAGCACCTGCACCACTTTGTAAAGACCCTCTCATTTGGGTCCTAACTTTCCGATCGGCTTTAGTACATCAGCTCGCCTGAGGACTAGGTCCCCCACTTGAAATTCTCTAACTAGCACCTTTTGATTATAAGCAGCTGCAACTCTTTGTTTGTACTTCGTCATTCTCAAGTAGGCAATGCTCCTAGTTTTTTCAATGACGTCGAGGCTTTCCCTCATCAATTCTTCATTCTTCTCAGCATCAAAGTACTTTACCATGTAGGACATCATGTTGACTTCAGCTGGTATAATAGCCCCGGCTTCATACAACAGGGTAAAGGGGGTTTCTCCAGTAGTGCTGCGGGGAGTAGTTCGGTAAGACTATAACACACTTGGAAGTTCCTCCACCCACGAGCTTCCATTTTTCTGCTGCCGGGTCTTAAGGCCTTGCATCACCTTCACTTGTCCATTACACTGTGGGTGGTCCACAGCGGTGAACTGTTATTTTATGCCCATAGTCATGCACCAGTCTTGTCTTTTGGCGCCTTGAAATTGCCTTCTGTTGTTAGATATTATCTCGCGAGGTATCCTAAACCTAAAGAGTATAGTCTTCTTTAAGAATTTGATAACCTCACTCTCCATGATCCGAGCTGTGGTTCCGCCTCAATCCATTTGCTAAAATAGTCCACTGCTACAATCGAAAACATTTTTTGTCTGATAGTAGTGGGGAAGAGCCCCACTATGTCCATCCCCCATCGGGCAAAGGGGTAAGGTAAACTTATGGCTCCCATCGCTCCGGCTGGCTGGTGATATAAGGTTGCATGCACTTGGCATTGTTCACACCTCCTCACTAGGTACTTAGCATTTTCCTTCATCATGGGCCAATAGTAGCTAGCCCTAAGGGCTCTTCCTTGGATGGTGAATGCACCCGCATGGTCACCACACAAGCCTTTATGTAAGTCTTTTAGAACTCTCCAGCCTTCCTCTCTCGAGAGGCATCTCAGAAACGGGTGAGTGAAAGATCTTTTATATAAAGTTCCCACTACTACAAAAATACACTATTATAGCGCACCTATTACAGCGGTTTTGGGAAAACCGCTGAACGGAGGGACCTATTACAGCGGTTCATGTATGAACCGCTGTAATAAGGTCAAAGCCATGACCTATTACAGTGGCTCTTCGAAGAACCGCTGTAATAGGATCACGCCTATTACAACGGTTCTTCATTGAACCGCTGTAATAGGACTATTAAAGCGGTTCTTCGTTTAACCGCTTTAATAGGATTAATCCTATTACAGAAGTTCTTGGTTGAACCGCTTTAATAGGATTAATCCTATTACAGCGGTTCTTGGTTGAACCGCTGTAATAGCTCCGCTATTATAGCGGTTCACCCAAGAACCGCTATAATAGCACACGCACCCCCCCAAAACCAAAAAACCCGGCATTTTCCCCTCATTTTCTCTCTCTCTCTCACTCACTCGACTCTCTCTCTACTCTATCTCTCTCTCTCGACCACCACCACCACCACCCTCATCGCCGTCTGCTCCACCACCATTGTCGCTCTCTCTCTCTCTCTCTCTATCTTTCTTTCCCTCTCTCTCTCTTTCTCTCTCTCGCCCGTCGATCTGCCGCCGCCGTCGCCCAGCCGCCCCTCGCCGCCCGTAGCCCCGATCGCCCGCCGCCGTCGTCCACCGCCGCCTTGGGTATCTCTCTCTCTCTACATATATATATATATATATGTGCATATGTATATGTATTTATGTATGTGTGGGTGTATGTATTTGTGTATATGTGGATGTATATATGTATATATATTTGTGTATGTGTGGGTGTATGTATTTTTGTGTATGTGTGGGTGTATGTATATATATTTATGTATGTGTGGGTGTATGTATTTGTGTATATGTGGATGTATATATGTATATATATTTGTGTATGTGTGGGTGTATGTATATATATTTATGTATGTGTGGGTATATGTATATATATTTATGTATGTGTGGGTGTATGTATTTGTGTATATGTGGATGTATATATGTATATATATTTGTGTATGTGTGGGTGTATGTATATATATTTATGTATGTGTGGGTGTATGTATTTGTGTATATGTGGATATATGTATATATATTTGTGGGTGTATGTATTTGTGTATATGTGGATGTATGTATTTGTGTATATGTGGATGTATGTATATATATTTGTGTATGTGTAGGTGTACGTATTTTTGTGTCTAGCTGGGTGTTAATTACATTTAATTGGGATTAAATTGTGGTTATTTTGTAGTTTAGGATACATTGATCCAACTGGTGATCTATATTTATACTTAGTTGTTGAAAAATGAAAATATAATACTTTATTTGTAGTTTTATGTGATTTATGTGATTTATGTGATCCAACTTGTGATCAATATTTGTATTTGCTAGAAATATGATGATTTATGTGATTCAACTGGTGATCAATATTTGAAGTTGCTTGAAATATGTTGTTTTATGTGATCCAATTGGTGATCAATATTTTCGTATAGTGAGATCGACATTTTGGGTTTGTTGTGGTTGAAAGATACGAATTTTGTTGTTTGCAAGTTTGGGGAAGATTAAGTCGAGAATTTGGTAGAAATTTTTGCGTTGTTACTCTGCCGAATTTTTTCTAGGATAATGGGAAATAAATTAAAATTAAAATAACTTAATTAATTCAACTGAACTGATGTTAAAATTATTTAATTTAATTAATTAAGAATCAAGATGGATATATCAAAATTGGATTTTAGCGGATCGTAAGATCCGAATTTTGTTGGTTGTAACCCACCCAGGGGAAGATTAAGTCGAGAACTTGGTAAAAAAATTTGCGTCGTTACTCTGCCGAATTTTTTCTAGAATAATGGGAAATAAATTTAAATTTAAATTTAAATTATTTAATTAATTCAACTATGAAGTGATATTAAAATTGTTTAATTTAATTAATTCAGAATCAAGATGGATCGAAATTGGATATTAGCGGATCGTATGTCGAAGCAATATGAGAAAGGGGTGAAAGAATTCATCAATTTTGCGATTGAGCATGTATCAGATCGGACTAGAATCAGTTGCCCGTGTTTACATTGTTGTTTTGGAAAGAGAATTAGTCCACATGAATTCGAAGATCATTTGGTGTGTAATGGAATTGATAAAAGCTACACACGTTGGACAAGACACGGTGAGAGCAGTGTCACCTCAGATGATTTGGGTGGTACATCATATCGATCATGGGATTTGGACATGAATGATCATGAGCCTAATCGTTTGGAGGAGATGACAAATGTGATTGAGAAGGATTTGCGAAATTGTCCCAAGATGTTTGACAATTTGACAAGTGATTCAAAGACACCACTGTATAGTGGTAGTAAATTCACAAGATTGAAAGCAGTCCTAAACCTCTACAAGTTAAAAGCCAACAATGGGTGGAGTGATAAGAGTTTCACAGACTTACTTGATCTATTAAAGAACATGCTACCCGAGGATAATGTGTTACCTAATCGTACTTATGAGGCTAAGAAGATGTTAACCTCAATTGGCATGGGATATGAGAGGATACATGCCTGTCTCAATGATTGCATATTGTTTAGAACTGACTATGCATCATTGAAGGTTTGTCCGAAATGTGGCGCCTCGGGGTACAAGAAGAACGGATCTGCTCCTGTCAAAACCATGTGGTATTTGCCCATAATACCACGATTTAAGCGCATGTACAGTAGTAAAGAGTTAGCCAAGGACTTGACATGGCATGTTGATAGAAGGCTTGAAGAAAGGATTGAAGATGACAAGATTCGACGCCTCTCAGATTCTCCTCAATGGAAAAAGATCGATGATGATTTCCCTGAATTTGGTGAATAATCAAGAAACCTTCGCCTTGTATTGGCTACAGATGGCATGAACCCTCATGGATTGCAAAGTAGCTCAAATAGTACATGGCCGGTAATTTTGATGATTTACAACTTTCCCCCATCGCGATGCATGAAGCGAGAACATATAATGATGCCTATACTCATTTCTGGGCCGAAACAACCTGGAAATGATATAGATGTCTATTTGGCTCCTTTAATTGAGGATTTGAAGGTGTTGTGGGAGACCGGTGTTCAAGTATATGACGGGTTCAGAGAAGAAAATTTCAATCTCAGATTCATGTTATTTGGAGCAATCAATGATTTTTCGGCAAGAGCAAACCTCGAGGGATATGGTGTACATGGCCAATGTGGATGCCCCACATGTGTCAAGAGTACAGATCAATATCGATTGACACACTCTAAAAAATATACATTCCAAGGGCATCGGAGATGGCTAAATCGGAACCATAGATATCGTCGGTGGAAAAAAGCTTTCAATAGGAACATAGAAGAAGGCCGAGCTCCTAAGTGCTTGACTGGTGAAGAAGTGTTTGAGAATATAAAAGACTTGGAGGTTAAATTTGGAAAGACTTTTGCAGGTGGCCTTGCAAAAACTGGGTGGAAAAAAAGGTCAATTTTCTTTGAGTTGCCGTATTGGACGTCTTTACATGTTAGACATTTTCTTGATATTATGCATATTGAGAAAAATGTATTTGATAGTGTCATTGGTACACTTCTAAATGTGCCCGGAAAGACAAAAGATGGCTTAAAGGCAAGGTTAGACTTGGTTGAAATGAAAATAAGAGAAAAATTGGCACCAACAAATAAGGGAAAACGTATTTATTTGCCTCCAGCAGCTCGCACTCTATCCAGGAAAGAAAGAATTACATTATGTGAGTTTCTTAATAGAGTGAAAGTTCCAGAAGGATATTCTTCAAACATTAGCAGTCTTGTATCAATGAAGGACTTGAAGCTAAAGCACATGAAGACTCACGATTGTCATGTGATCATGGATCATTTGCTACCAATTGCTATACGGACCATTTCACTAAAAAAGGTGAAAGAAACTATAACCTCATTATGTTTCTTCTTCAAAGCAATGTGGAGCAAGGTGTTTGATCCTGAACAATTGCCTGCACTTTAGAAACAAATTGCCATCACTTTGTGCGAGCTTGAGATGTATTTTCCACCAGCGTTTTTTGATATAATGACTCACCTACCTATTCACTTGGTGAGAGAGACAACTATGTGGACTGGCTTTTATGAGATCTATGTATCCGGCTGAGCGTTATATGAAGGTATTAAAAGGCTACGTGAAAATCGTTGTCGACCGGAGGGTTGCATTGTTGAACGGTACATAGTTGATGAAGCGATTACATTTTGCATAGAATATCTCAAAAATTCTAACGTTGCAGAGCTTCCAAAGTCTCATGTTGTGGGAGGGAGAACAGAAGGAGAAAGCGTACTTGGAAAACAATTAGTTAGTGTTCCTTGCACACAAAGGGATCAGGCACACCTATATGTGCTCCACAACACCGACGAGGTTGAGCCATATGTTGAAGAGCACAGGGACCAACTTAAGAGATCAAATCCAAATAAAAATGAGAGTTGGATTTCAAGAGAGCATAATAAGAATTTCTCTGATTGGTTCCGAAATCATATTCAAAAGAAACAGAACGAGAATCCACTTTCAGTTTCAGATAAATTGGCACGGTTGTCGATGGGACCGGGCAAACTTGTATTTTGTCATTCAGGTTATCGTATAAATAGTTGCACATTCTATACAAAAGACCAAGATGAACGGAGTACAATGCAGAATAGTGGGGTGAGTCTTGTAGCTCAAGCAATGCATATCTCAAGTGCGAGAGATAATAACCCTATCTATGCTCATTTATCATATTATGGGGTGATTGAACATATATGGGAGCTGGATTATAGTTGGTTTCGGGTGCCTGTATTTGGGTGTAGGTGGGCTGACAATAAAAATGGTGTCGATAATAGTGAAATAGGCTTCACTCGAGTAGACCTTGAGAGGGTGGGTTACAAAGATGAACCTTTCATTTTGGCATCACAAGCTAAGCAAGTGTTTTTTTGTCGCCGATCCTATTGATAAGAGGTGGTCAATTGTTTTATCGGCAAACAAAAATACTTGCATTGAGGATGATAGTTCATATAGTGATGATGATGGAGAAAATCCTATCTTAGGTGATTCACAAGCCACTGATAGTGATGGTGACTTGGATATCAGTGATGATGAATTGTATATGCGACAAGATCACCAAGAGGAGATATGGATTAATCTATCTGTTCATTGACGTACTAAACAAAAGGGTCATACTGAGGGGAAGCAAAAGACTACTAAGCCAACGACAAAAAGAAAATGATGAAAGATATTTGAACTTATGTGATAATTATATGATGTACTTATTTCCTAAACTTTTTTGCTGGTTCATATAAGCACTTGTTAGTGTATGAGTCAGGGCGTCTCTTGTTAGTGTATGAATTGAAAAATTATGTTGTTGCTATATGAAACTAACTTCTGTATTTTTTGCTTTTGTAGGTCGATATTGTATACCGCCGCCGCCGCCACCACCACCGGCACAACCACAACCGCTCTCTCCTCCTCCTCTACGACCACCACCGCCCCCTCCACCACTACCACCACCACCGTAAGCTTCTTCTCTCTCGCTCTCTCTATATGATAACGAGTATTATTATTTGAATACATATTATGAGTATAGCCTGTTTGTTGATATTTATTTTGATTATGTATCGTGATTGGATCAATATGTGTTGTTTTGTTGACATCGTTTAATGCATTCATGGTTTTGTGAAATTTGATTGGTTTTGTGAAAGAATTGATGGATTGGTTTTGTTGTTTGCAATTTTGGGGGAAGATTAAGACGAGAACTTAGTAAAAAAAATTGCGTCGTTACTCTACCGAATTTTCTCTAAAATAATGGTGGCGTTATTTGGTACTATAGATTTAGTATATGAATCTAAATTCTGTATTTTTGGCTTTTGTAGGTCGATGGATTCTGGGGGTGCTTCAAACAAATGTGTTCAAAATGAGATACGTAGAGGTATCGCTGCAATGAAAAAAGTCATAAATGCCAGAAGTAAAGGCTTAAAGCTACCAGTCGGTTGGAATAAGAATGGCCAACCAATTAACCCAAATAAATCAACATTTGTTGGTTACATTGGAGTTATAGCTCGTGAGAGGGTCCCGATTACCATCAGTGATTGGTGACACGTCTCGGAAGCAACAAAATCAGCAATTTGGAATGAAATAGCTGTAAGTTGGTTATTATCATGTTTCTAATTGGTTAATGTATTTTTTGTTTATTCAATTTTCTCTAAATTATAATTTCATATATACTTTGTTGTTTGTTTTTCATAGTTGGCCTTTGATATTGAAGAAAGTAGACAAAAATTTGTTTTAGTCGAAGCTGGAAAGCTAGCTCGAAACTTCAGGAGCTTCTTGAGCAGAGTGTGGGTAGAGGATGATAATGGGAATATTAATTCCAGCCCACCCTAAAAATATAATATATCTTAAGAAGATTGGACATCGTTTTTACATATTCGGCAAAGTGAAGGTTTCCAGGTAATTATTTTAATTGACGGTTTCATTTGTTGCATATTGCGTTTATATGAACATTGACTAATGCTTTGATTATGTAATGAACAACAACTAAGTAAGGAAAATCAGGAAAGAGCTAAGGAACCTGAATTTCCTTATAGGAAATCACGTCTTGGATATGCTCAACTGGAGCAAATTGAGGTACGTAGTTCGTTTAACAGTGAATCCTTACAAGTTTTCTAATAAAAATTCCTTATTAATATATATATATATATTTAATCATAATATAGATGGAAAAAAGAAAGGAAGCTGGGTCAGATTGCACAGACGTGACACGAGCACTCGTGTGGAGGATTGCACATTCTGACAGCCAACATAACATTGATAATGTCAATGTTAAAAGAGTAGCGAATGAAATTGTGAGTTATTTGCAATTTTAGCTATATAATGTGTTGTATGTTTTTTTTAAAATATTTTTAAAAGAGCAAAGTTCACTAATGTTCAAAATGTATTATTACAGGAGTGCTTATCACAGAAGGGTAGCCATAGTGGAAATGAGAGGACCCGAGATGATATATTGGCTAAAGCTCTTAAAAAGAAGGAGCATTCGGGTCGCGTTAGGAGTGTAGACTTTGGGGTATCACAAAAAAACTACTTTACTGATTCAAAGCCTTCTAAAGATGAGGAGATTGATAACTTGAAAAACATGGTGCACATGCTCACTGCATCATTATCCTCATTGCGACGCGAGTTTGACGAGCATAGGGCGTCTGGGTCGCAGCAGCCACATGAAGATGAGGCGGTTTCTTTGAAAGATAGCTACCCAGATCCAGTTAAGAACCTTCCTCAGGTAATGATATGAAATTATTAAGTGATCATATAACTTGCAATTCTCTAAAACATACACAATTTTTAAATATAATATGGTATATATATATATATTATGTAGGTTGTGGGCCATGTCAATTGGCACTTTCAACACCGTCTTATCGTATGGTGGCTAAAGGACAAATGTACAATCGATCAGATGATAGAACGATGCATACACGTCCATTACCCACCCACCTTGAGAAAGTGATGATTGACATTGCAATTGAAGATATTGCACCCTTACCAGTCCCTCTCGCTGATGAAGGAGTGTTCACAGTTTCTGAGGCTGTGGGATACATTGTTGCTTGGCCTAAGAGTCTTGTCACTATCAATGATGCATCGGTACGTAATTATTAATATCTAGCCATTAATAAATTATAACAATTGTTTAAGGTTACTAAATATACTTTGGTTTGTAGCATTCACGTTTTGTTTTCTTTGCTTAAATAGTCTCTTGAAAAATCCAAATCATCAGTTGGAAAACATAAATCAGAGATGACGAAACACTCAGCTATCAAACGAACACCTCCAGTGGCCAACCCTTCATGTGAAGATGACAAAGCAGCAGACATAACAGCTGATCAACCCCCTCAGCCACTTGTAACTCTTGAAAGGTACCTGCAGATAATGCCTATTGAACAACTGGTCTCTATAGACATTCCCGAGGCAATCTATAACAACGAAGCCTATCAAGAGTATCTTGGGCGGGAGGAGATTTGTCATTTTTTGCGCAAAGAACATATAGGAGTCTCTATCATTTCAGTTTACATCAAGTAAGTTTTAAAATATGAATTAAAAAAAAGTCAATTTTTAAATTATTTTACTGCATTAATTTGAACTATATATGTTTATTTTCGTTGCTCAAATTTATTTTATGCTCAATTTAGGTGTTTGTGGGCTAAGTACGTGGTCCACGAAGAAAAAGCAAATAATTTCAAGTTCCTTAGTCCACATTTTGGGAAGAGGGCGGCGGCGCAAAGATGGTTTGATTTGGTCGTGGTGCGGCGACCAAATTGGTTCGACAAAGAAGTGATGGGGTCATGGTGGGATCCTATCTTGGGGAAGAATATTATTTTAATCAATGGTATTCTGGACATTTTGTCATTTCCATTTGGGCTTCAGGGTTTTCAGAAAACTTGGGGTTACATGTAATTTTCCAGAACACGAGGGGAACCCATAATTATGATAATCGTTAGAGATGTAGATGTAATTAACCTTTCCTTTTATCATAAAAATTTTATGTTAGTTGTTAACTCTTGATGCTTGTTTAATTTCTTATAAATATTAATGTTGTCTAGTTTTTCATTGAGTATTTGATATTTTTATAATTGGGAGAAACATGCTCCAATATCTTATTTTTATATCCTAGGTTATTTGTTAACTTTTTCTATATATGAAGAATTTTTATTTTTCTAAGAAAATCCGACGTTTCTTATAAAAAAATATGACAAATGTTCAATTTCCAATCAATACGATTCTATTTATCATTAATATTTCACTACAAAATAAATATTATGTTTTGTCCTAGTAAATTGTATGAGTGGGATTTTTTTTTTTGAGATAATTACCTACATAACCTCTCATGTTATGGTCAATTACCAAAAAAGGCATTATGCCATTTACAGTATGGCTTGCCTTTGGTTTTTGCTTTTGATGGGATTCGATGTTTTCCTTTAAACCTAAGTTTTTTATTAGCCAATAACCAATCGAAAATTTGTTCCGTTTTCTGTACATTGAAGGTATACTTCTTTTCTTTTTTCGATTGTAAAGAACCAGTAGCTACACACTCTTTCTTTTCAAGGGCCCCACATTGGAAGGGAGGTCCTTTTATGAACTTCGCTAAGTCGATTTCATACACATCCTCGAATGCCCATGGGACTCCTACTTCGAAAGTATTAAAGCCTGATGTTTTCGTAGACTTTCTTCTTTTAACATATTTTCACATCTTATGGTGTTTTCAGCTAAGCTTCTGAAATCAGGAAATACCATCCCATCAAACTTTATCCTATACTCGAAGGGCATATTCTGCTGAGCTAATTGAACAAACTCAGACTCCGGGATATTTAAATGACACTTAACCCTAGCTTTATTAAATCGTGCTAAGAATTCTTCTATTGTCTCCCCTGTATTTTGCCTTCTTTGCCTGGTCATTGATATTCCTCGGTCAGTTCAAGCAAAATAATTTTGGAATTGAAATTGCATTTCATCCCAAGTATGTATCGAGTTAGGTGACAAATTAATATACTAATTAAAAGCTGACCCAGTAACAACCTTAATTTGAGGTAATCTTGATCGGCTGTGTCTCGACATTGGCATGTAAATCTGGATAAATGTTCCAATGCTGACACATTATCGTCCCCAGAAAACAATGTAAAATTTGGAATTTTATATGTTCGTGGGAACGGAAAATTTCGGTCTACCTAATTAGGGTAAGGTTTTCCTGGAATTAAATATTGGTTTCTTCGGAAACCCGGACCATACATTCTTTCAATAGCCACTTCTATTTGATTTTGAAAAGGGTCTTGAGCTTGTTGTCCCATGTTACCCCCCATATAGACGTTGGGCATAGCTTGCCCCCCAGTATATGGGATTTGAAAGTTATTCGGAACGAAAGGAAGGTTTTGATTGGGTTGGAAACTTGGAAAACTTTGGTTTCCTGCATCAAAATGGTCGTTCGAAAATCCCGGGTAGTTTTGCCCCCCGGCATACTGCCCTTGAGCAAAACTGACATTCGGTTCGAAATTTCAAAAATGAGCTTTCGGGGAATATCTTGTTGGCATTTCTCCCAGATCACTCGGTGGTATAGAGAAATTAGGCCTCACAGGCTGAAAATTAAATTGATTTGAATTTACATTTTGTAAATTCAGATGTGGAATTTGGTTACCATTCAAATTTATAATTGGTTGACTCATATTATTTTGTTCTTTGAGAGGCGAAGGATTTGAAGTCTGACTGACTTCGAACTGGCTATTTCGAGGTCGAGCATCTCGAGGATAACCTAATGGGATCTCGTTTGGGTTAATATACCTACTTTGAGTCCTTGGTTCGACTGACACTAACTGGGACACTTTTTCTATTAAAAAATTTTGTTTCTTAATTAAAGGTTCAAGTGCCAAAACTACTTGAGCATTTATCATATTCGAAAAAACATCCCACGTTTGATTAAATATTTCACCAAATTCAGTTATTACTCGGGTGACCTCTCGAGCTAGAGTACTCATAGCAATATCCTGTACAATTGCTGTGAATATTCGGGTAGACTCTTGAGCGAGTGCTCGATATTGACCATCAAACTCCTTTCTTTGATCTTCTCGAGCACCTGCCAAGGTCTCTTTCATAACTCGGACAAATTGTTCGTACATTTTGTCCGCTCTGACCTTGTGTTTCGAAATCGGTTGAGCATCAAAATTCTCATTGAAATTGTCTCTGGTTGACCTTCCAACATTGTTTATTATGTTTTATCTTACTTTTCGGAAAAATTAGGATATCGATTATAAAAAATGACTCCCATTGTGGTCGCCAAAAATTTGTTTCCCGATAAAACAAACTTGAATGAGGTGGATCCGATTATTCGCTCCAACCCCATGATAATCTATAACTTGAGATTATTTTTCAACCCCTGCGTTCGATACGCTATTTGGTGGTTCAAGTCTTAAATTCAACGCTAATTATCATCTTCGAATGAAATAATAATATAGTGAAGGAAAATTCAAGTCAAGATAAAAACTATCTATCAAATACTTAAATCTGAAAAAAGATAGTTTTATACCTCCATGAGAATCTTTTGATCGAATGTTTTATTGGTACAAGCTTTCTACAAGGACAATCTGCCAATCTCCTTGCTACGTTAAACTACTCCTAATGCTAGAGCTAGTTTTAAGAAAATAAAATGTGGAGTTATGATTCTGATGATGATCCTCCTCTTTTCTCCTTGGCTAGTATATATTTCTGCTCCATGAACCCGCGTTTCTTGCCTTCGGAATCGCTCACAACTGCTCTTTTAAAATCTTTTATTTTTGGTGCGTCGCCCTCTTTGACAGACTTCTCACTTTTTGGGCTTCTTGCCAAATCTTCCAATTAACTTCATTGGGCCTGGATCCTTGTTTCATCAAGTCTGAGTTTTAATGGGTTCACTTTTTTTGTTCTTGCACCTATTATTTTGTGCTTATAAAATACTGGGCCGATTGGGTTTTTTGATTCGAAAAGCCCATTTAATTTTTAAGTGTAAACAACAAGCACACAAAAAAACTCAAGGAGAGGAAAGAAAAAGAGAGTTCTTACCATAAAAAATAGATGAGAGAATAAACAAATGAAGCTTGAACTTATATAAGATTTTATTTATTTAAATTACTATTTAGGTTTTAATTTTCAAATTTAATTCATTTATGTTTTGATTCAGTTGTTTAGGCCGACCCATATTTAACTTTTCAAGTAATTATAGTTTGAAATCGAATAATATTTATATATTTTATTTTCGTCAAATCATATAATTTATATGAAACGCACGTGTTGTTTACATGTTAAGAAAAAGTTGAGTTAGTGCACTTTACTTGACAATACCGATATCTATAGAACAAAGAACGCCATACTACTAAAATTACAATTTTAATTTATTGAATTGTGATTGCCAAGTCCTCTATGCGTAGAGTTTCGATGGAATATAATCACAAGCATAAAAAAACTCTAACATCCATCACTATCAGATTATAAAGAGATGGGTGTTTAAAATCACTTCATCCGTTAGATTTTGCGCTTAAGTTGAAGTGGTTAGACTATATTCCATCCTAGTCCACTTTAAAATCACACATTTTGAATAGTCAAATCCTCACTTAGGATCTTATGCTAGTGCTTTGTAGAGTACTTCTGAAGTAAACTTCATTTATTCTGAATCGTAAAACTTTTTGGAAAATGTTTGTATATATATATGGTGTTCAAACACCAAATGATTCAAATCAAGCAACATGACTTCACTATATATATGTTAGTGAATGTTGACGAGACTTGATCAAAATCGTTTGGTTTGAAACACCTTGGTCCATACATGAATTGTCAATAAGAGGAATTCATCTAGTGATATGAGCAACAAATGAATCCATCTCCTTCCTTGTCTCTCCACCTTCCATCAAAGACTTCTTCAGAGCATCCCCTAATTTAGCTGCTATTTTCCTAATCTCATCACCTTCAGCTGAACGCATCAACGTCCTCACAGCCTTCTCCACTCTAACCGAAGATATCACTTCGTCTCTTCGCTCCCAATCCTTCACTTCCACGCCGATTTTCAGCACCTTCGTAAGTAAGATTGCGTTCCCTGGCTGGTCGGAATGCATCGGCCAAGTTGCAATTGGCACTCCCATGCTTATACTCTCCATGCATGAATTCCATCCGCAATGACTAATAAAACCACCCGTCGAGGGGTGTCCCAATATTTCCAATTGGGGCGCCCAATCTCTCACAATAATCCCACTTTCTTGAATTCTCTCTTCAAACCCTTCTGGCAATTCCGCTTTTCTAACTTCACCTGCAAAAATATCGCCTTTATCGGCATCTCTAAGTACCCATATGAACTTCACTTCACTTCTTTCTAATCCGAATGCTATCTCGTTGATTTGTTCATCTGACAACGAAGACGTCGAACCGAACGAGATAAAGATCACAGAATTTAGTTCCAGTTTGTCAAGCCAATCTAAGTATTTGTGACGGACTGTCAAATCCCTTTTTCCAGGTGCTGATACAGGATTAAATGGACCTATAGCCCAGATTTTATCAGTCCCAGTAGTCTTCTCTTTTGCAAGCAAATCAACATATAAACCTTCGATCACTCGGGAAGTATTGTAAATGTCTCCGGAGTTGAATTTTGGAGCGTCTTCTTGAATTTTTGAAAATTCTAATAACTCTGGGGGGACACATTCTTCGATGGATGGAACTTGTCTGATAATCTCAGCTTCCGTCGCTAAAATTGGTTTTCCTTTACCTTCCCAATAAAACGAGTATAACGAAAAAGCCGATATACTTTGGAAACAATAGGATTCAGCATTTGGAATAGAGCTAATATCTTGCACAACATAAGGCATCAGAGAATCATAAATAACTACGATTTTTCCAACCGTGGCGGAAAGTTTTTCGACTAGATTATAAATTGGTTTCCGTAGGTTGGTGGTTGATTTTAACGACGGGATTATTTGTACGGGGAATTTAGTGGAGGAGTTGGGGTCTGGAGGAGGGTTGCTAAAAGTATGTAACGGAAAATCGTGTGATTTGAAGTTGGATATGGATAGTGGGTCCCACCCGTGGACTCGGAGTTTGGCTTGGCGGTTGTGGGTGGTGGTGCCGACGAAATGGACGGGGATGTCATGGGCAGAGACGAGGCGGGAGAGGTGGAGGAGCTGGTTGAGATGGCCTTGTGCCGGAAGTGGCACCATCACCACGGCTAGGGGGATTTTTGATATACCATTTTGATCATTGTTTTGGCTTTGGGATTGTATCGTATGCTGATATTCCATTTAATGGAGTTGTCCATCCTACCACGCACTTGTGGCCTTTATATTGGGAAAAATTCACTTTTGATTCCATAGGAGTCGCCCCAAAACACTTTTAGTCACATAGAACTTTTTTTGATATTTTTAATCTCATAAGAGTCAAAATGTTACATTTTTGATCCTAAGCGTTAAAAAATGGACGGAAATTGACAATTGAATCACACGCGCCGTTAGTTTTAAAAATACAAAAAAAATCTCCAGCTCACCCCCCGCCTTCACCGCTTACCATCACCATAAACCCACCGCCATCTTCTTCCTTTTCTTTTTCTTTTTTGTTTTGTTTTTTTATTATTTAATTAATATTTTGAATTTTTAAAACTAACGTCGCGCGTGTTATTCAATTGCCAATTTCAGTCCATTTTTTAACGTTTGGGACCAAAAGTGTCACTTTTTGACTCCTATGGGACTAAAAATGTAAAAAAAAAATCATACGGGAATAAAAGTGTTTTGGGGCGACTCCTACAGGACCAAAAGTGAATTTTTCTCCCTTTATATATATATATATATACTAAAAACATGTTTTTCCTTTTCCTTTTAAGACTTCTTGTATAGTTTAATTTAACTTTTTTATGTTACAAAACTATGTTGGCAATTCAAGAATACATATTAATTATGAGGATCAATTCTGGTATAATAAATTACCAATTACGGGATAGTTGGGTCAAACTCACCCAAGAGGTGATATGTATCACATAAGGTGATACATGTTACCAATTTTGTGTCGTACGTCTATCACGAGATCTAGTATAGTAGTAATTTTGGATTACAGCAATATCTTATTGTAGTAATTTTTTTGAAAATGTATTTGTAATAAAAATTTCCAAAATTAGGGGATGCGGATAATAAAACGGTGATTATAAAATTGTATTAGCCACGACATATATCATTTATTATATATACTCATACATAATCACCGTTTTGTAAGGGGGTTATATTCTATTCACTTATCAGAAAAAATATAGAAGTTGTGTAAATTATATATTATACACCTTGAATTTGATGGTTATTAATTATTAAGTGTGTTAATCAACATTTATATTAGAACTTATGTAGCGCGCAAATTAATAAATTACGAGTCAGAAAGTTGAACTTTGTTAAGTGTGCTATAAACAGGAGTACTTAAAAAGTTAGGTTTTTATTAAATGTGTCCATAAATTCAATGTTGATATTTAAGCTTTTGAATTGTGAATGTGTTAAAAGGATTGTTTCATCTTTTAACAACTATAATAGGGTACAAAGTATTTTCGACCCCAATTTATGTCAGCCGGAACCTTTGGCATATAATTTATTAATTTTTACATCTGAGTACCCATTTTTTGTAAATTATAACAAGTAAGTCCACCGGGGGAATAATTTAGAATATTTCCTCCAAAAAATATGTCACGTGTTTTAGTCATGACTTAGATTGTGTATATAATTGTTTGATACAATATAGATATCAGTATATATAATAACATATGTATGAGTATATTTTATTACATATACTCATACATATATATAATAAAATATACTCTAAATTATATATATTCATCTATAATAAAATATGTATGAGTATATTTTATTACATATACTCATACATGAATATAATAAAATATACTCTAAATTATATATACTCATATATAATAATATACGTATGAGTATATTTTATTATATATACTCATATCTATATTGTATCAAACAATTATATATATACACAATATAAGTCATGCCTAAAACACGTGACAGATTTTTCGGAGGGAATACTTTAAATTATTCCTCAGATGGATTTACTTGTTATAATTTACAAAGATTGGGTACTCAAATGTAAAAATTAATAGACTATATACCAGAGTGTTTCGACCGACATAGATTGGGGTCGAAAATACTTTGTACCATATTATAGTTGTTAAAAGATGAAACAATCCTTTTAACACATTCATAATTCAAAAGCTTAAATATCAACATTGTATTTATTGACACATTTAATAAAAACCTAACTTTTTAAGCACTCCTGTTTATAGCACACTTAACAAAGATCAACTTTGTGACTCTTAATTTATTAATTTGCGCACTACATAAGTTCTAATATAAATGTTGAATAACACAACTTAATAATTAATAACCATCAAATTCAAGATGTATAATTTACGCAAATTTATATTTTTCTGATAGAATTTTTAATATTTACACACACACACACACACATATATATATATATATATGAAAAATTGCAATTTTGGTCCCTATATATTAGGGAGAGTGGCAATTTTGGGACAATATCTTTTTCAACTAGTTATTAAGCACTTTATCTTTCAATTTTATGTCAATTTCAGTTCTCAAAGTGGCAATTTTGGTCCTCCGGATCGAAAAACTTCAAAAATTGGGGATTTTGCATCCAATTTGTGGATTTTTCAAATTTTGGAGGCAAAATTGGAGCTTTTGCTCATGTTGGGGGAAAATGAATTATTATGCATCCATTTTAGATGCACAATATAAAAATAAACTTGTTAAAATACAAGTATACTAAAACAAATATACATACATACATACATAGAAAATAAAAATATAATAATAAACAATCACTAAATAATGTCTAAAACTAATTTATTTTTGTTTTTCATACTTTAAAATGTATCAATTTTTTCTTTACTCACTAATACTCACATTTTTAAAGTATCATGAATTAATATAAATTTATATTATTAAATATTATATATATACATAATAAAAATTAAATTTTACACATCAGAATACATAAAAAGGAATATATTTAATTAATATATAGCTTCATAATCGCATGTTCTTATCTATTTATTTATGGATTTGTCATGCTATAATTGAATTTTAAATAATAAAATTATTTTGAATTATGAGAATCAAAATATTTTCGAAAAGATTCAAACAATTAAAAAAAAACAAATTTCAATAGCTTTGATATACTCATTGGAGATGGATATGAGGAAGGGTATGTATTGAATATAATCACGGACTATCTCGAACTTTGAAGCAAAAAAATTAGATACAACATTGATAAGTGTTTTATTCACCTAGCAATCTCGGCTAATTCCAATGTTTTTATGCAATATTCCTTTATAATTACTCGTCTAAAGTGTTGGTTTTATCCTGTAGGATGGTTGGAACTTTTGACGAGAAAAGATGTGGAATTGGTCGAGCTTGAGAGCCCCAAATGAAGTCGGGAGGTTTGAGAACCACAGAGAAGAGCGAGATGGCCCCAAAACGTACCCGCTAGCTACTCGAGCTCGGGATGGAGTAAGCAAAAAGACTTGCTCTAGCATGAGCCATGCGAAGCAAACTAGCTCGCGCTGGAGCAAGTAAAAAGGCTTGCTCCAATGCGAGCCTTGCGTAGCTTCAAGGCTCGAGCTGGAGCGAGCTATTATGCTTGCTCCAACGCGAATTTTTTGGATTTTACCCGATTTATAGAGCTATAAATAGATTTTTGACCCATTTTTGATGTATCTTTTCCCCCAAGTCTTGTTCCTCTTTGGATTTTTGCACTTTTTGGGATATTCTAGTTTGAAGATGTCAATTAGAGGCTAAAAACCTCATCCGGGCAATTGTAACTCAAAATCATCATCTTGCATGATTTGTGAGTTTATTGCCCTTAATATTATTTCTTTGTTGAGTATTTGATTTTCTTGTTTACATGCCAAGTGTTTGATGAAATGCTTAGCTTAGATGTACACTTTGTTCTTGTGTTTCATTGATCCATTGCTAGTTAAGGTTAAATTGCTATCAATTATGGCCTTACTTGATAGCAACTAGGGATTAATATTGATGAATAATTGATATTAGGTCCTTAGGAGAAAATCAAAGTCATTAGATTTAATTTATGCTAGGTGAATTAACTATTGATGTCAACTCTCTTTTTGTGATTAATGCTTCTCCTAATTGAGTCGAAGTCCTAGTCTCTAGATGCATTTTAGGAGTTAAAGTTTATTGATTAGTTATCCATTGATAACTTGCACTTAAGAAAAGAGCAAGAGGTTCATTGCTATCTTTGTTTCTCTTAGTTGTCTACTAGACTAGAATTAATCTTACGTATCTATGATCAAATCTAGAAAATGATGGGTAATTACAATTGACCGGGCTTTCTTTTATTGTTCAACTCTATCACTTAATTGATTTATTTACATTTTCATTTGCTTAGATTCGGTACTATTGCAACCAACCCTTCCCCCCCTCTTTACTTAAGTTTCATAAGTCATTTAACAATTGTAATTGATCTACACTCTCTTGGATTCGACCCTTGCTTGCCGCTATTGCATTAGGTATCAAGGTAGTATAAATAGTATTTTTGGTGTGCTACGACACGCATCAAATTTTGGCATCGTTGTCGGGGAGTGTTGATTAGTTAAATTGTTTTATTGCTTGTGTTTTTATTTTATTCTTATTCTTCACTACTACAAAAATACACTATTATAGCGTACCTACGACATCGGTTTTGCAAAACCGCTGTGATAGGGCTATTCAGTTCGGACCTATGACAGTGACGGGATATGACAGCGGTTCGCCATGAACCGCTGTCATAAATTTTCAGAAAATAAAAATTAAAAAAAAACAAAAAAAACAACTGTTAGACCTCGAACCGCTGTTTAAAAAAAAAAATTAAAAAATCCTGTGACAGCGGTTTGTACCCGAACTGCTGTCACAGACGGTCGGGTTTTTAGCTAGGTAAGCCGGCTGCCCCCTCAATTCTCTCACTCTCAAAACTTAAAACCCATTTCAGCCTCTCTCTCTCTCATTACTCTCGGTCTCTCTCTCTCTCGATCCCCCCCAAAAGCTCAGCACCACCGCCGCCGTCGCCGCCACCACCACATACCTACGCCGCCGCCGCCACCACCACCACCGTAAGTTTCTTCTCTTTCTCTCCCTATATATATATATATGTATATTTGTATATGTGTGGGTGTATGTATATTTATGTATGTGTGGGTGTATTTATATTTGTGTACATGTGAGTGTACGTATATTTGTGTATGTGTGGGTGTATGTATATTTGTGTATGTGTGGATGGGTGTATGTATATTTGTGTATATGTTGATGGGTATATGTATATTTGTGTATATATGGTTGTATGTATATTTGTGTATACGTGGTTGTATGTATATATCTGGATGGGTGTTTGTATAATTGTGTATATGTTAATGGGTATATGTATATTTGTGTATGTGTGGATGAGTATATGTATATTTGTGTATATGTGGTTGTTCTATATTTGTGTATGTATATATGTGGATGGGTGTATGTATATTTGTATATTTACGAAAATATTTCTCGGTTGAAATTTTGCAGTGTCGGAATGACACGAAATTCGTACGGTCAGAGGAAAATGGCGTGCTGAACAAGACGCATGTTATGCATTGCGGTCCTGTGATTTTAGCCATCTAAGATCGTTTAAGGCCTCAAATTTATGTTTTATTACGAAAATACCCTATTTTTGTAATAAAACGTAAATTTGAAGCCTTAAACAATTTCAGATGACTAAAATCACAAGATGCATTCTTACTTATTTAATGGGTCGAATGCCAAAATCTCAAATAATTTTATCACTACTATATTCTGGAAAGATGAACGTTGAAAATCACCTCACCATAGCTCTATGGTTTTATGTTCAAATTTAAAGTTGACCGACTTATTGTAATTTGGTCCACTTTAAAATCACATTCACTCATTCATAATAGCCAAATCCTCTCTTAGGACCTTACCTAGTGCTTGTAGCTTCTAAAGTAAGTTTTAAAAGTTTTCCGAATTCTTCCAATTGTGATTAGATTATAAGTTTATAACCACCATATATATAACTATGGTGAAATTGAATTATTATAATTATTTTTATAGCTTCGATTTCAGAACTCTAAAATCGACCTTATCTGCATATATAGAAAATAATCTTCCCCACTACGAGAGGGATCTAAAAGTATCAAGCATGGGGGCAAGTTGCTTTCATTCCAGCTCATTCCATGTGTAGGTCAACTAAAGCTACTTTAATTCACTAAAGCTACGTTATCTCAACATTGACTGATAACTAAATGTGTAGATCAACTAGTAGTGGCGCTGCCCCAAAAACAATTAAATGATGATTTTAAAAGTATGAGGAAATTATAGCTCTTATTGGGGTTAGGCAAAAGCACACTTAGTCAGTGACATTAATAATGAACTAGATTTGTTTACATGCCTCTCGCAATCATAAAACAAGGGATTATTATATTTTTTGTTGCTCAATTTTAATTTTGGTATCAGGCGTCACGAATTTCTCATATTTAATTTTATAACTTTCAAAATGTCTTACTAAAAAAGTCCCAACCTATATTTTTATCCAAAATTTAACTGTCAACTCTTTTAATCAACCTTTTGACCGGGGTTTTTTTGAGAGATTTCGTGCGTGAATGACACATGATATTGAATATAATTCATATGTAAGTGCATTCATACACGAATTCAAAACCCCCCCCCCCCCCCCCGCCCCAGCCCCAAAAAAAAAATCAACCAAAAGGTTAACTAATAGAGTTGACCGCTAAATTTTGGATGGAAACATAGTTGGGACTAAATGGGGCTAACTGCATTTTTCGTCCTGTATCTTTACCACTTTTGAATTTTGGTCCTTTTTTTTTATTTGCAAAGTCATCTTGTAACTATTAAACTTTTGGCAATTTTAGTCCGATTTTGACCGAAGCCTACCAATTTGTCCGGAATTTGCCACGTGCGATGTTGACAGGACAAAATTGATATGGTGGCATGCCAAATAGACGTTGACTAAGACAAAATTGATGAGGTGGCATCCTAACCTCATTAATTTTGTCCTGGTCAGCGTCTATTTTGACTGAAATTTGGAAAATTCCCAATTTTTTGTCCATGTCAGCACCACGTGTCCGACACATGGCAAATTCCGGCCAAATTGGTCGCTCTGGCCAAAATCAAACTAAAATTGTCAAAATTTTGGTAGTTACCGGACGACTTTGCAAATCAAAAAAAAAAACACGACCAAAATTCAAAATCATTAAAGATAACGGACGAAAAATGCAATTATCTCGAACTAAATGTGAGACATTTAAAAAATTATAGAACTAAATGTGATAATGGATATGTTTAAAATTGAACTTGAACAAACTTATGGGACGAAAAGTGCAATTTTTTTTTCATAAAGCAATTATTATAATTGCACTTGATATTTGACTATTCGATCGGGATGACGAAATTCGCTTTAGATTAGAATTGTACTGAAGTTTAAATCAATCATAATTTTTTATTCTAATTTATATCCAACATGCACCAATGATCTCTATCGAGAACCATAAACCATATGAATGACTTTAGACGTCCCGTTACCTCTCGTATATTTCATCTTAAAAAAATGTCAAACATATAAAAAATACATCCATAAACTAGAATATGAAATGAAATGCGTATTTCGATACAGAATTCAATGTCAAAGTAATTACAATAATCAATATTATTGTAATGAGAAGCTTGAATAGGCTGAGAAAACTAATTAAAACTTCTTTAGTACGGTACCATACCAGATCCTCTACCCCAAAGTAAATTTCATCAGTCTCATTTATTTTATTTTCATATACACCTTATGCTAACCGATAAGATGGACCACTTGTATATTTTTTAAAAAAAGAAAGATATGCACATAATGTAAAATATAAAAGGAAAAATTATTGTTAAGGGAATAAGAGGTTTAAAATTAATAAAGACACGTAACTTTTAATTAATTACGGAGAAGGAATTTCTAAACTTTACGAATTGCTACAATGTCATATTCAATTCAAAATCATACGCATTTCATATTTTTCGTAACAAAATGCATATTCTTCACTCTCTAATCTTTCATAACTATTAAAGTTTATTTTCTTCTTTTTTACAAAACTACTCAATAGTTTGATTAAAATATATAAGTATCTCTTATTGTATATATATTGATTTTCTTTTACAATATTTAAAAATACTTTAAGATGACTGAAAATTACGTTAGATAATTTTTTTATTTATGCACAAGTAACTATTTTTGATCAAGTTGCAATAATGTAAAAAGAGATCATAGTCTGAACCACCTACATGAATATCTGCCAAGAAAGAGACTGATGATAGTGAGGGTAAAGATATGAGAAGGAGAAAGTATGAGAACATTTTCTACTCAATTTCTTTATGCATAATATAGAGTTTATATAGCTTTCTATAACATTTATCTATAACGATTATTTGTATACTTATGGTTGTCATTATATCTTTTGTTGATGATAAAATTATTCAGTTCATGGATGTTAGTAAAAAAAATATTATTCGAATCAAGGTTTGGAGTTTACTTGAAACAATTCAAGGAATACAATTACAGGACAAAAGACGATATAGTTGTCAAAAGATGGATCATGCTTTTTGGACGATTATAAACTTATAATTTATAAAGAATTTTTTTTATATAATGTTGTTTTCAATTATTTTAAAACATTTAGGACTGTTGTACAATTTTGTTCATCTAATATTGCATTTCTTATTTAATGTGGTGGGTCGATTTATAAAAAAAGAAAAAGAATAAAATTTCAATTAGTGATGAAAGAAAGATTAGTACGTGAAGAATAGGTATTTGTTTAAGAGATATTTAAGAGATATATGGGATTGGGAATTAGTAAGACAAATATAATTTTGCATTTAATTTCCGTTTTACTAATTTGTCAATTTTAAGAATCCCTTTCCATTAATGAGTTAAAAGTTATCGTGTCTTCGTTAATTTAAAGCTTCCTGTTCATTGAACAATAATTTTCCCAATATAAAAAGCAAAATCCAAGATAAAATGTCATTTGGAACGTAATATTTGGCCTTTGTGTACCAGACTTAAAGAAATCAATGCAAAAATACAATAAATTTGTGACAAGTTTTATCTAGTGATATGAGTAATAAAAGAATCCATCTCCTTCCTCGTATCTCCACCTTCCATCAAAGACTTCTTCACAACATCTCCTAATTCTTTTGCCCTTTTCCTAATCCCATCTCCCTCTTCTGATCCCATCAATTTTCTTACAACCTTTTCAACTCTAACTGATGACACTAATTCATCCCGAGAAGCCCAATTTCTAGTTTCCACACCAATCTTCAACACCTTTGTTATCAACACAGCATTCCCCGGCTGGTCCGAATGCATCGGCCAAGTTGCTATTGGCACTCCAACGCTTATACTCTCCAAACACGAATTCCATCCACAATGACTCATGAAACCACCCGTCGAGGGGTGCCCTAGAATTTCCAACTGGGGTGCCCAATCTCTCGCAATAATCCCTCTTTCTTTCATTCTCTCTTCAAACCCTTTTGGCAAATTAGGATTTTTTACGTCTCCCTTAAAAATATCGCCCTTGTCAGCGTCTCTAAGTACCCATATGAATTTATGTTCACTTCTTTCTAACCCAAACGCAATTTCCTTGACTTGTTCATCGGAGAACGAACACGTCGAACCAAACGAGATAAAAATAACGGAATTTAATTCTTGTTTGCCAAGCCAATCTAACAATTCGTGATGGGTTTTTGAATTATAATTTTCGGGTTTTAACACAGGATTAAATGGACCTATAGCCCATATTTTCTTTTCCTGATTCCTTTTCGCAAGCAAATCTAGAAATAAACCTTCAATTTCTCCACTTGAGTTGTAAATTTCCCCGGAAAATATTTCCGAGGCGCTACTTTGCAAATTCAAAAACTCTCCAAATTCCGGGGGATAATGGCCGTCCATTGACGGGATCTCTTTCAGAATCTCGGCCGTTGAATCGTCATCAGGAGCTTCTTCTTCTTCAAATGAGCAAACCGAAATAGCTGAAATACTCCGAAAACGATAAAAATCAGCGTTTGGTATTAAATCCATGTCCTGGACCACGTACGCCATTAAAGAATCATAAATCACGACAACCCTTCTGAAACTTCTAGAAAGTTCGTTTACAAATTCGTAAACAGGCTGCCGGAGATTGGTAGAAGCTATAAGTGAGGGTATTATCTGTGAGGGGAAATTGATTGATGAATTAGCGTTAGGTGGAGGGTTATGGAAGGGTATGTCGGGAAATTCATGGAATTTAATGGCGGCGATAGAGGAAGGGTGGTGGGCTCGGAGCTTGGCCTGGCGGAGGAAGGTGGCGGCTGCGGCGTAGTAGACGGTGAGGTTGTCGACTGCGGCGATGAGGCGGGAGAGGTGGAGGAGCTGGTTGAGATGGCCTTGTGCCGGAAGCGGCACCATCACCACCGCCACTCCATTTTGTGGGCTATGATTATTGGCCATTTTGTATATTTTTTTTTGTTGAGTGTATTGGAAGAGTGCATGCATTGATAACTCCAATGACGATATATATATATTGGACTATATTGGATATTATGGCTCTGTTTGGTTTTGTTTTGGAAGGTTTTTTTGGTGAAAAAGTTTATTAAAAATTGTGTTTTTTTGATGAAAATGTGTTTGATTTTATTTTCAGAAGAGACAAACATTAATGTAGCAGTCAAATCATGTAAGTTTTTGTTTGAAAAGTTGTGTTTATAATTAGTTAATGATTAAAAAATATAATATAATATAAATTTTAAATGATTATATGGTAGTTGATGTAATTAGTAGGCACCCTAAAATAGAGACAAATAGGGAGACAATAGATGACAATTTTTTTGACCAAAAAAATCCTTTTTGGTCAAAAAAACACAAAACAAACAAGTTTTGACCAAAATTTTTGGCCAAAATTGATTTAAAAATAAAACCAAACACAGCCTATATTTTTGTGTTGTCGTTTTGGTCACATGTATGCGCACCATCTTTGGAGTTTGGAAATTTTCGATTAGTGAAACAATCCGTCTTATATATGTTTATTTTCTAAAATTGGGCAAAAAATTATAAAATACGGGTGATTTTAGGAATTTTTCCAATTTGAAGTCTTTAACACGTAAAATCATTCATTTTTTCTTGTGGAATTGAAGCTCAGCTCGAACTCGGCTCGATTAGTAAAAAATAATAAAAATATGTACAATAAAATTAAATTATTCGAGTTTGACTCGTGTTCGACTCAATTAAAGTTCGTTTGAGCTCGACTCGATTACTAATCAAACAAGCTCAAACACAAATTTTGAAGCTCGATTGTATTTCAAATAAACTTGAACAACATCTCGTTCGTTTTGACTCGACTCGTTTACACTTGTATTTGAAAGTTGTGATAACACAATGGTTTGAGTTTCCGACCTCTCAATAAATCGCTCATAAGAAAATACTTGCTTAGTTACTAGGTTAATAATATGGATGTATTGTGTTAACTTAAAATGCTGAATTGGTGAAATTATGAGTAAATCATACTTCTCGTGTAATTGATGTATACTTTTATAAAAGGCATTACCTGCAAAGCAAATGATATAGCATATAACATGAGATTAATTTAGTGTGACGGAATGCACTCTCAATAAGATTTAAGTTATTTTCATTTCTCTTTTATTTTTGGATTGCAATACTTGTCTATATGAATGAAGCGTGGAAAATTAATTATAACACGCATGACATATTATATAAGTTGACGAAGTCATCCCAAACCATTCATGTCATAATCAACTCCACTATTATATCAATCCCTTTATATCTTATTTGGATCAAGATTTGATTTCCCCCGAATCAAATTTGATTTTTAAGGTCGTATGCATTGAACATGGTACGAGATAATAAGAATAATGCAGTACTGGGAAACATATATATATATATATATATATGATGTTGACTAGGTCTAAATTTGATTTGTGTGGTTCTTTGTTCCCGACAAGTAATTTATTTTTTGGCTAAGATTCCCGACACAAAATGTATTCTTGTTAGAAATAGTTTCTTAATCACTCGACAGCTCACAAGATTTTATCTAGATTTGAAATGAATCTTTTCAATATTTTGGATTGTATGTTCTATTGTCTTGTTGTGATATTAGTTCTGATTGGTCACATTTTTTAAGGGTAAAATACACTATACGCTCTAACCACTGCAACAAAAAATAATATTTGTGATAAAATTTAAAATAATAATGTTAAAATTATTACTAAATGTTTATAATAATTGACAACAATTTTTGTTTTGTCACAATAAGAATTTTTAGTGATAAAAGTTTCTATAAAATTGTCACTTTCGACAATTAGTGACACATGTATAGTGGCAACACAAATAAAATGACAATTATAATTATTATCACTAAGTTGTCACAAAAGGTATGTCACTAATTGTCAATAGTGACAATAATTTTCTTGTCACTAATTATCAAAAGTGACAATTTCTATATAAATCTTGTCACTATTAAACATGTAGAGCATATTTTAGTGATAAGACAAAAGTTCTTGTCACTAAAGATTGATAATTAGTGACAACTTTGATATTGTCACTTGGCATTTTGTCACCAATGTCTTATCTTTTTGTAGTGAATAATAGCTCTCGTAACAAATACTCATGAATTGTGAGCAAATATACTAACCTCCTTCAATATTATAGAATTTCCTTAATTACACTTAATCATTATTCTTCTTTTTATTTTTTCATTTCTCCACCATTGTTTTCTTTTTCAATTTTTTTATACATACATTAGTTCAATTTTACCACTACAACAATATAATTAATTAATATAATAATTATAAGTATACAAAACTAAGGTTAAATTAATTTGGTGACAACACATATTAATATTTGACAAATCAACTAATGCATGCATCATCACAAATTTTTTTTTTGAAGAACATCATCACAAAATTAAATTACTCCAAATAGATATTTATAATCTTTTATGTACATTTAGACAATATATATGTATCTTTAATACCCAAATCTACTATTATATATATGTTAAAATTAATTCAAAAATATATTGTAGTAAACTAGTGTCAAGCCCCGGGCCCACGAGCCCATTGGACCCGAGAAATCTCATCGAACCCACTGAGTGTAACCTTGAGTTGGGCATTCAAACAATGACCCAAAATGGATATCAATTGTTACACTTGAATTTATAGGCCACAATATATACAAATCAATTTTCTTCTATTCTTTCCATGTATGACAAATTCTTTTTGGGGCTTTACAATCACCCCCCCCCCCTTTCAGAAAGTGACGTCCTCGTCGCTGTGTGACAATATCCAGGACCCATCATCAGGCGTCGTGACTCTAGCGTTGGCTCCTACGGGCTCAAGAGGTGGCTCCCACACGCGTAGCACTTTCCGTCGCAGTATCAAGAGGTGGCTCCCGCAATAGCACTTTGTCCGGTGTAGCACTTAGCTCCCAAAATTTAGGTTGGTGGACGGCTCTTATACCATTTGTCACGCCATAGGCTCACGAGGTCGTTGGACCAGAGAAATCTCATCGAACCTACTGAGCGTAACTTTGATTTGGGCATTCAAACAACGACCCAAAATGAATGGTCATTGTTACACTTGAATGTTAGGGTTCTCATTCTAAACTATTCAATTTATCATTTCTTTTCTCGATGTGCGATCATTACAATCACCCTTTCCTTCGAGAAACGACATCCTCGTCCCGATGTGACTCAGTCCAGAACTAAATAATAGGCGTCGGGACTCTAGCAGTGGCCCCCACGGGCTCATGAGGTGGCTCCCACGCACGTAGCACTTTGCACCGCAGCCTCAAGATGTGGCTCCCGCAACGTGTAGCACTTTGCCCCATGTAGCACTTAGCTCTCAAAATTTTGACTGGTGGACGGCTCTGATACCATTTGTCATACCCCGCGCTTACGAGCCCGTTGGACTAGAGAAATCTCGACGAACCCAAGAGCATAACCTTGAGTTGGACATTCGAACTACGGCGCAAAATAGATATCTATGGTTACACTTGAATTCATTGGCCCAAAATATATACAAATCAATCTTCTCCTATTCTATCCATGTGGGACAAACTCTTTTTGGGGCTTCACAACTAGAGTATTAAAAATGCACATATAATCAAACATATATTGTAGTAAACAAGAGTATTAATATTACATACATATATGTTGCCAAAAATTGCATATTGAATTCAACTATTCTGGCATATTTTGTAGTAAATTAGAGTATTAAAAGTGCATATACATATATATATATATATATATAAGATATTAAATTTGTTTTGGTTAATTTAATTTTATTACAATGCATTGTTTAAATTTTGCCAAACATCAATAAAATATGTTATCACCGAGTTAATTTAATATTAGTGCTAACAATGTTGCCAATTAATATAGTGCGTAAATTTTAAGTAGTGTATGTAATAAAAAATAATATGAAGAAAAGGTGGGGAAATGAAAAAATAAGAAGAATAATAATGATTAAGGGTAATTAATACAATTTTATAATATATAAGGGGGAAAGCATATTTTTTAATAGTCCAGAGAGTATTTATTACGAGACCAATAGTTCAAGAGGGTAAAATGTATTTTACCTTTTTTTTTTACTAGTAGTTAATTTCGATTACTTTATCATTATAAATGGCTGACAATATTAATACAACAAATTCCTAGGAAAAATTGCAGTATGGTCTCATAAAAAATGTCATTTACAATTTTAGTTTTATTTTTATAATATTTTTATTCTTACCTATTAAAAAATAAATTGTTAGTTTGGTCAGTAACTTGCACGTGATCACTATTAAACCTTTAATGACGTGTGCACTCCACATATTAAATTTCATCTATTTTTAACCAAGAAGACAAAATGAAAAAGAAAAAAAATCCCATCGGACTGTTTTTACAACTTTCATATCAATAACACTAAAATTGCAATAATATTTATCCTATAGAATCAATTTTGCAGCTTTCCTTATGTATTTATACAGTTAAATTAGAGGAATGATATTTTCTTTAAAAACTCAAATCAATGACATTATTAATCGAACAAGGTTGAGTCTGCCAAAATCAAAATAGAAATCATAACTAGTCTAGCTAGTAGGGATGAGATGACAATGAATCCGGGTTCAGCGAGCACCCGTCCAAGACCCGTCCCAAATATGAGTCCAGAAAAAGGGGGTCGGGTCCAAGTCCGAGTCCGGATATTGAAATTCAAGACCCGACCGGGTACAGGGCTGGTAACGAGTTCAGCAGATGCCTGCTCCAGTCCCGGACCTGGAACCAGACCGGCCCCGGTTAGTAAAATTATATTAGTTTTTTTTTAATTTTATACATCTAATTATTATTTAGTATTTATAAGTATTTATAAATTGTATAAAAAAAATGCTATTTCAAATAGCAACTTAACTTAACAACCTTAAAAAAAATAAAATAAAAATTAATTAAGCAAATACAAACAAAAATCAAAACCTACTTCTCCCCTGCAACCAAGGTATTAAATATCGGTTTCGTTGTAGATTTTGGGGTAATAAATTTGCGAAATTTTTGATGAAATTTTTGAGGATATTCATAATTTTGGTTTCGATTCTAGAGAAATCGTTAAAATTTTATAGATATAATTGAAAATTTTAAATGAAACTTTGGGTATCTTTAATTTACATTGTTATGCATTTTTTAAATTAATAATATTGTGTGTATAATGTATATAGAGGGAGCTTTGTTCATTATGATAAGTCAATATGTGCCGAAAATTTAAAATAAGTAGGATTTGTATGTAAAGTAATGAATCAATAGCATAAAAACTTCACTAATTTAAAACACATAAAATTTTCATAAACTATATTATTCGAAATCAATGGAATTTCTAAGATTAAAATCATTATACTCCGTCTCACATGCACATTAACTTTTTATACTCGATAATTGTGGTCCCAAAGAAAGAAAAGGAATGTCTAAAATTGATTTTTACATATTATAATTAAACATAAATATTTAAATCAAATATAAATAATTTAATATTATCATTAAATTTCAGGAAATTTTGGATTTCGATGAAAAATTCGGGTTTCAATAGAAATTTCGGTAGATTTTCTGCATAATAATTTAATCATATTTTTAAATTTGGGGAATTTTGGGTTTTAATGGAAGATTTGGGTTTCGGTCCAAATTTCGACGAATATTCTACCAAATTAGATCGAAAGTGAAATTTCGCTTTTAGGCCCTAGGAAATTCAAAATTTCAGTTCGAATTTTGGGATTTCGACCGAAATTCAAAACCATGACTGTAACATCAAACCTTCGACTGAATTCATAATTTCCCTCACATAGTCACACTCCTCCCGCAGCCGCTCTCATATATTCCGCACCACCGGCCACTACACGCTCACGTTCCTGATGAGCAAAATCGGAGACCATCGTCTCACCGCACGCTCACGCTCACCCACCGGCAAAATTATAACTTGCAAGATCACTATTTCCATCAACATTCAATGCCAAGCTTTTAGTTTGAAAATCGAGGTTAATATATTAATATGCTAGGCAAGCATAAGCTTTTGATTAGACCAACGGGAGTTAGTCCAAGTGGTAAGCAGCTTAGGTTCCGCTTAAGCAAGGTCTCAGGTTCGATTCCTTGTGTACGCAGTTACCCCCGTTGGGAGACTCACCCACCAGGTCAGGTGTGCGACCATGATCGACCAACAGATTAGTCCGACAATGTCCGGGATACTGTGGTAGGCAACCAAAAAAAAAAAAATAATAAGCTTTTGATTATTCTTTGGTCTTTGTTGACTCACTGTAATGGGTTGTTGAATTGAATTTTCTCTGGGTTCGTGCTATTTATGGGTGTGTGATTTGAAGTTGGACGGGTCTACTTAGTAGGACCCGGACTCGCCGGTTACCCGCCGGATGCGGAGCAGGTCCGGGTAATAATTGTATCCGGGTATTAAAAATTCTTAACATGGCTTGTCTCGGGTCCTGCAATACTCGGTTCATACCTACCTCGTTGCCACCCCTAGTTAGTTTCCAGACATTTGAATATGAGAACACGAACAAGAAGAAAAACGAGAAACAAAAATTAAGATATTCTAAAAAATCTTTTAACATAAAATTATTAGAGGAATGATATTAACACTCCACTAATATTTTTGAAAAGTTTGTACCAAAATTGGGGATCA
Organism: Buddleja alternifolia; assembly: GCA_019426215.1. Taxonomy (NCBI): domain Eukaryota; kingdom Viridiplantae; phylum Streptophyta; class Magnoliopsida; order Lamiales; family Scrophulariaceae; genus Buddleja; species Buddleja alternifolia. Next base: position 2,512,014 of record CM033401.1, read on the forward strand.
TTCTTAGGAGATCCTCGACCTTAAGTCTCAGATGATCTCTACATTTTCCCTAAAATTTGTGTACAACCCACATGTATATATTTAAATGTGTGATGAGATCAACTCGAGATTCATGGTCTCGGACGTCTTGATTCCAAAATTTGTCACCTGTACATTTTGTGATACAATCAAAGAAAATGATAAAGGCATTACACATTTTGTTAGAGGTAATCCACATTTATTTAAATTTCTCTACATAGACAAAAATTTCTTTATCCTTTTAAAGTAATTCTTATCATTTTTTATTTTTTTTGGTAAACTAGTTTTATACCACTTTTCTAACTAAATATAGAATAAGTATTCAAAATGTGATAGTTCATAATTTTAAATTTAAAAGTGACAGATAACTACCGTAAATAATAAGTAAAAAAGTTTCGGAAATATGACTAAAACTTTTACTTTTTTATTTAGAACCAAATTAGGATAAATGTTATTTTATTTTTGATAAAATTGACAATTATTTTTTTATTAAATTTAACAAAAAATAAAATTAGCTATTATTCTAGCTAGGTAGACATATTAAGTTCACTAATACTAATTCAATGTAATATCATCTCATGAGTATTTTTATTTATTTGGTAATTTTTAGGTCTTTGATATTATATTAATTTTCAATATTCAAAAAATAAAATTCTAATATTGACTACGCAGCAACTAAGCAACACATATGATTTAACGAGTTCGATAATATCATATCGAGGTTTGAATATCCATGGCAAGATAATTAGTTTTATTGCACTGATGAAACCTAGGTTGTTTTATTTCCAAAAAGATGCTTGAGAAAAATCACAATTTTACTTAATATTATTTCCACAAAAAAGAATTAAAAAATAATCTTCAAAGTTTATTTAGAAGGGATTATTCAATTCACCTTTTAATATTAATAAAAAAATTATATGATATGTTAAAGGATACTATAATCAACTTAGTTAATTTAAAAAGGATGTGGAGTACCCGAAAATTCTAGCCCGCTCTCGCCTCCGCCAAATTCATATGTATTTTATAAAAAAACTTACCAATTATATGACATCTATAATAAACTCTCCTCGTGAAATAGAAATACACTTGGAATAAGACAAGGCGGACCTGAGTTAGAATTTTGGGTGGAGTACCTTTATGAACTCTTTACAATTAATTACACATATCGGACTTTTTGGTACAAAATTAAATTCGATCTCTTTCTCACGTTTAATACAGTCGTTTCAAATTTTCCCATTGTATCAATCTATCTATATATACGTTAGATCCACCAAAACAATATATATATATACACACATATACTGGTCTTGATTTATCTTGAGAATCTAACACCAAAAAAATATCATCCAATTGTACATATTAAATTACATCATCCAAATGGTCAACCCTCTCGTTAAGGAAGAAAACTCCACCGATGTGGCGGTGGTGATGCTGCCGTTTCCAGCACAAGGCCACATCAACGCCCTCCTCCACTTCTCCGGCCGCCTCGTCTCCACCTTCTATAACCTATCTGTTTACTTCGCCGGAACCGCCGTCTACCTCCGCCAAGCTAAGGGTCGAGTCCACGGCTGGGACCCTTCTTCCGCCACCAACATGCATTTCCACGAATTTAAACATAATCACAGTACTGCATCGTCAATTTCCAACATCCCCACACACTTGATTCCATTAATGGTGGCAACCACGCAGATCCGCGAGCCTGTCTACACATTCGTGAACGAACTATCAACCAAATACAGAAAAGTTGTCGTCATTTATGATTATCTGATGTCTTATCTTGTGCAGGATATTCATTCCATTAAAAATGTTGATGCCTATCGCTTTCATGCGGTATCAGCTTGTGATAGCTTCTGTTACCACCGCGTAGCTCAAGACAAAGTGGCGGCAGCGGAGACACCGCCTGAAGCAGCTGAGGTTTTGAAAAAAAATCTATCATCAGAGGGCCTCTCATCGCCGGAAGCTTTTGAGTTTTGCCATATGCAAGAAAACGCGAGGAAGGTTTTCTCTGGAGATATTTACAATTCTAACGGAGAAATCGAACGTTCGTTCTTCGATTTACTTGAGAAAGAAAAGGCGAGAGGAGCAGAAGAAGTATGGTGCTTAGGTCCATTCAATCCTGTATCAATATCAGAAATTAGGGTTTCAAGAAGCCGCCATGAAAGCTTAGATTGGCTCGACAAACAAGAACCAAACTCTGTAATTTTCGTTTCATTCGGAACGACATCATCTTTGTCCGATGAACAAATCAGAGAAATCGCGATTGGTCTTGAACGAAGTGCACAGAAATTCATATGGGTTCTGAGAGATGCAGATAGAGGAGATGTTTCTGCACATGAAGCTACAAAATTACACAAATTGCCACTAGGTTTTGAAGACAGATTGAAAGAAAGAGGGATAATAGTAAGAGATTGGGCCCCACAATTGGAGATTTGATGCCATTCTGCAACTGGTGGATTCTTAAGCCATAGCAACTTGGCCAATGAGGTATGACCAGCCGAGGAACGCCGTGTTGATAACTAAAGTGTTGAGGATTGGTGTGGAAATATTGAATTGGGAGCGCCGAGAGGAAATTGTTTCAGCTGATACAGTGGAAAGAGTTGTGAGGACATTAATGGCGTCGGAAAAAGGAGATGAGATTAGGGAAAGGGCTAAAGAAATGGGAAATAGGGTGAAAAGTCTATGATGGAAGATGGAGGTGCTCGAAAAGAGTATGATTTATTTATCGCTCAAATTACAAGATAATTCACCACCCACTAGCAGAAAACATTGAAATAGCAACGTAAATCAGCAAGAATGCTTAATACGTTGGTGATTCTCAACGATTTTAGCAAGGTAAATGGGTTTCGTGGCATCCATTTTCGAAAACTAAACCTAGCAGCGAATTTTTTCGTTGCTGACTTCATGAACGAATATTTTCCTTGCAAATATTCGTAGCTGACTTTGATCAAAAATTTTAGTTTTGGAGGGAACTTTCCCGCCAAAAAATTCGTTGCAGCATTCCTAGCTAATTATTTCATTAAAAATATATATATTTTTTATTATTAGCAACGAAACTTCTCCTTGCAGAATGCAAATCGAAAATCAAAAAGTCATAGCATCAAAGAATTTCAATGCTAATAATTTATGGCAATTTAAAAATTATTTAATATATTTTTTTTGAAGATATAACTATCTAATATATTGAATTAAAGTGTATAATAATTTATTAGTGAATATGTTGCCTATAATTAAATGCAATATATTTGTTATATTATTGAAGTTACAAGTACAACAAATGTTATTACGCTATATATTATAATATTTATTAAATTATACTTATCTATAATTAGTATTATTTATTTATTTACACTTACATGAAAATTATGAATTTGTTATATAATCAATTATATTAACATTTATCATTAGATTAAATTTCATTGTTATAGCTAATTATTAATTTTAGATTAAGATTAAAGTACTAATGGATTATATATATATATATATATTATTAACAAGTATACTATATGATTATTAAATTGATATTCTTCATGATAAATGGGCACCTATGCCCTAAACTCAAAACCCTAAACCCTAAACTTAAAACTAAATATAGATAAATAATTTTTGAAACTTTAGACATATTAAAAGATACTTAACATTGTGAATTAAATTAATGGTACATTTAATTCTTTTGCTGCTTGTTTTATTGGCATGTAAAAATACTGTGAAATCGTTTTCCTCGACAACGTTTTCATCACTTCCCTTGAATTTTTATCTATTTTTTTCCCTTCATCCACATGTAAATTCTCATCAAATGTCACCACTGTCGCGTTATTGGTAGAGTTATCAAATAGCAACTGCTACTGGTTTAGTTGATCTTCAAATCCTGTTCTCACTTCATTCCCAGAGTTGCCCCACAATAGTTCTGAAATTAAACAAAAAAAGAAAATGGAAATGGAACTATATATTGTATATATTGAAAATAGTATTATTTTTAAAAAAGTTCAGATTTAATTACCTGGAATGTTAAAAGTAGGGTTATGTGGCGGACTGAAAGATGAATAAAAAGGGTCATCTACTATCATCTCCGTCAAAGGAATAGCATCAAATAAAGTTTCACAAATGGAAAATTCGGGTTGGAAATTCCAATCAATAAATTCCATATCAAATAATAATCCACTGTTTTGCCCAGTTTCCATCGTAGTTTGATGATGAAAATGAAAATAATTTTTGGTTTTCCGATAGGGGTGGTCAGTGGAGGCAAAAAATGGGATTATATATATCTATATATATATGGAAGAGAAGACATTTCTGGTTTTACTCAGCAGACATTTTTTACTCAGCCGCCGTGTCCTTTAATGTCAAGAGTCGTGTGACTGTGCTCACTTTAATGTCAAAAGTCGTGTGACTGTGCTCACTTTAATGTCAAGAGACTTCGTTTCCTTTAATGTCAAGAGACGTCGTGTCCTTTAATGTCAAGAGTCCTGCGTTTTTTTAACTTTAAAAATATATATCTATCATTAAATAATGTCTAATAATTAAAGTTAGTGAGAATCAGAGTATAGTTAAGGTTAATTAAAGTTAGTGAGGATCAAAAGACATGTGACTGTGCTCGCTTTAATGTCAAGAGACATTTTATACTCAGTCGCCGTGTCCTTTAATGTGCTTATGTTTAATAATAATTCTTTGTACCCTAAAGTTGTTTTCTTATCTCGATGAAAGATTTTGGGCAGATCTTGAAATTCCATATCCTCGATAAAGGTTAATTAAAGTTGTCAATTGAGTTGATCGTTTCATTGCATTGTTTTTCTCTTTTTTCACTATTTTTTACCTAATAAGTTAAGGTTAATTAAAGTTAAAGGTAAAGATTAATTAAAGTTAACCTTTACCTTTAACTACAAAAGCTCAAAATATATTTATATCTTTTATCAAAGAGTCAAGATAAAAAAGGGATATATTATTTGGGACTTGGCAAATTTCACAAAAAATCTACAAACCAACTCTGCCAAGCTCCAACCAGATCCGCCTCTGCTGCTCAAGCTCCGCCATGGAACGAGGTACAATTTCTAATAATGGACTTAGTTTCCTTTGTGAGAATATAATTTTTCATGTTATGGGAAGGTTATCAAGGGATGCATGCATTGTGGAGGCAGCCCGGTTGGGTCTTTTATCAAAATATTTTCAACATTGTTGGTATTCCATCCCTACTCTTTTATTCGATATTAACCGTTTCGAACAAAGGGGTTATCATGGTTTAGATTTTATTCATTTTGTTAATCGCACTATACTTGAACATAATGAAAGTGTGGTTGAAACCTTGAGCTTTGAGTTACCAATGGGGGCCGAGGCATTGCATTGGATAAGGCAAGAGTGGGTGGCGTTTGGAATAGATCATTCTGTGCGTATACTGAAATTAGTCGGCCGGTTGTCCACTTCACTCCCTAACGGCCTGTTTTTGTCACATACTCTTGTTCAGTTAAAATTATATCTACCGAACTACATTGTTAGGTGGGAAGATGGATATAATTTACAAAATTTAAAAAGACTCATATTGAAGCACATCGTGCTGTATGATAACACATTTTCTTCCCGCCTTGGAAAATGGTGTCCCGAGTTGAATGATTTGCAGTTATTCAACTGTGATTTTAGAGGACTAACAGAATTTGAGGCATATTTGCCTTCTGTAAAAATATTCAAGATGGCATTCAATCGGGCCCAAGGAAATGTGAATATAAAAGTACACTTCCCCAATGTAGATATCCTTGTTATTTTATTGAAACAAGACGAACAGGCTCCGGGTCATTTACAAGTATTGGGGCCGTTAGCTCGTTCTTTACACTAGATAGTACACCGTCATCAACACTACATCGGATCAAATTGCTCGACATACTGACTACTTCGAGAGGTTGTAAAAATGATGAAAGAATTGCTGTCCAGCGAACGAGCATGTGTCCTAATTGATTTTGTTAGGGTATATCTATCTATCATTATTTGAATAAGTGCAAATGCTTTTAAGAAGTTTTTTTGACTTTTTTTTTTGAATTGTTTGTTTAGAGGTTGGCGCATGCGGAGTCTCTACATCGCATTATGGCGAAGTACTTTTTTGTTAATATGCACTGCCTAGAGATCAGGTGTTCGAAGTTGCTTGACAATCTTGCTGTCACATTGGTGCTCATCAGTAGATGTACAGGCTTGAATGAGCTTAAAGTCGATTTGGTGGTAATATTTTAAGTTTTATGGTTTGTCAAGAGATTAGTTATTACATGGTTTATTAAACACGTTCTATGTTTGAGTTTCTAAAATAAAATTGTAATTGACTTAACATGTGTAGGGTGCACCATGGAAAAACGTGGGCATTAGTGTATCCAACTACGTAAAGGACTGGAAGTTGCAAGCAATGGGATTGGAGGCATTGAATGAGGTCACGATCTTCAACTTCTCGGGTTCTGATTGCGAGCTAAGCTACATACTATACGTGTTGTCGCAAGCAACTGAGTTGGATACATTAAATATCTACTGTGTTAATCAATTTTTTGATGATCCAATTGGTGTGTATAAGAGAGCATCAATTAGAGTGTATGAAGCTACTGCGTCAAACAATGTGCAAATTCGTTTCATAAAAGAGGCTTACCCTAGAATAAGAGGAGAATGAAAATTGCATCGAGTCAACTTTTTTGTCAAATGTGTTGAAATATTATTCGTTTGTATTTTTCATGCATGTTTGTTTTTTCATGTATGTATTTAATTTTCATCTTCAATCAAAGATGGAATATAAATTTTCTATTATCTTAATTTTGAATAGAAATTGAAGACTAGAAGTAATTCAAGTTAAAAAATATAATTCATATTTATTTTAATTAGATTGAATTAACAATAACTAAAATTTAAAACAAAACTAAAATGCTACTTCAAAGAATCGAACCAGAGACCACCCACTTAAACTCTAAGCTCCTTACCACCACACTAAGGCACCTGTTGTAACTTATAAGCCCAAAATACTTTTATATCTTTATCCAAGAGTCAAGACAAAAGAGGGATATATTATTTGGGACTTGGCAAATTTCACAAAAAAATCTGCAACCTACTGCTCACCAGATCCGCCGCCTCTGCTGCTCAAAGCTCACCAGATCCGCCTCTGCTGCTCAAGCTCCGTCTAAGCGTACGTCGTCAGTTCATCATCATCATCTCATCATCCACCCAACAAAGGCCAACCCTTCTCTTCTCAATAATCAGTTCATCATCTCATTCAAGCAGAAAAAGAGATCAGATTTGCAAACCCCATTTTCACTCTTGACAGGTATTTATAAAACTTCAAAAACCTGATTTTTCGTTCAGAAAGTGGGTTACTGTTGTTACCCAATTTACGCCTTGTAGATTACGTCTTTTGCTCCAGATCTCAACATAAGAATTGTAGCCCTTTCTGTTAGCTTTAATTTGCCTAAATAATCAACTCAATTCGATTTCTAATGAAGCAGTTATGCCCAAAATACTGGAGGCTGGACGGTCAAGTACGAAAATCTCCGAAAATATGTGACTTTGCTGATTATTCCTTCCTTCCAATTTTATAGTGATAAGAAAATAGTTGGCAATGGCTCGGAGAAATGATCCTAATCCATTCGACGAGGAGGAACTCGAAGTCAAATATATATAATACTATATATGTATAAGTAATCATATATTTAATATTTATCATGAAGAATTGGAAATTGTAAGTAATGCTATAGTTGACTCTGTTGTTTGCAAATTTTGTTAGTCTTGCTGAAAAATATGGTGTTCTGCTGATGATACTCATGTAGTAGTGTTTGAACATGGCATAAAAGCAAAATGGTCCAAGAATTAGAAATTATCTAATGCATTTTGTAATGTATACATTTGATTTGGAAATCTAGAGTTAGTTACTTTTATTTAGTTTGAATTGTTTGATTTTGTCAAAATAAGTAGCCAGACATAGTCATTTATCTTAAATGTTATTATCTATTCGTGCGTGTGTGTGTGTGTATATATATATAATGATTTCCCTTTGAAATTATAATTCATTTGAATGTTATTATTGAATTTCAGGACAATGTAGCTCCTTCCGATAATCATAACTCAGTGGAGCACGTCCCTGGTTTCTTACAAGTCTTTAGTGCTGCAAATTTTGAGTTATGCTAACTCTTGTTCATGACTCTGGTGCGTTGACATCTTTTGTTTAATGACAATTTTAAGCTTAGTTCAAATCAAGGGATCCCATCTAAGTTTTATTTCTGAAAGTATTGGAGCATGTTGCAGATTTGGTGTTAACAATTGGATGTTCTTACGTATGGGTTTGCATTTTTTTTGTAGTATATACAGTTGAGATTTACTCTTTTTTCCATTTCAGGTTACTGGTGAAGTTGGAAGATCTTGAAGGGATGATCATATTCTTGAAATAGTTGTAAATGGAACTATAGTTGAATCTTCAATTTGGACATAGTATTTTAAATAATAAAGGTACATAAATTGTAAGGTATTTGTTTCGAAAATGAATGTTTTTGTTGATTTAAATTAATTGGTTTCATAGATTTTTAAATAGATGTTTGATTTTTGATATTCGGTGATGATCATATTAAGTGCATTGATTGGAATTAATTTAGAATTCGATGTTAATTTGATTGTACTGTAATTATTTGTAATGAATCAAGATTAATAAAATTAATAAATGAAATATGAAAAATATTGAGGGATTTAGAGATGGATTCAAAGACAGAAGTTTAGCTACGAATAAAAAATAATCAAATTTTTCCGTGGCTGAAGCCCTATTTTCTTGTAGTGTAGCAACGAAATTAGCAATATAAAATTTAGCTGCGAATAAAAAATAATCAAATTTAGCAGCGAAAATATTCCTAACTAAATAATATTATTTAAATATTTCGTAATATTTTAGCATCGAATTTTGCAACGTAATAGTTTCACAGGTGAAATTCGATATTATATTAGCATCGAAAAACGTCCTAGCTGATATCATCATGGAAATAATTTCGCAGCTGATCAGTAACGTAATCGCGCGTTGGTGCATTTCGATGCTGACACAGCAACGTAAATCAACAACGAGTCCAAATTAGGGGCGAGCGATATAGCTACGCCGACCATTTCGATGCTGGCTGCGTTGCTAACACAAATTAGCATCGAAAAACGACATTTAGCTAGGTAATCTCCTCGATGCTATATCAATGTTTTCTTGTAGTGAACCCCCCCCCCCCCCAAAAAAAAAGTTGAAAATTTGGGATTTTAAGTTCACCAATAATTATTGGATAATGCCTTATTAAATATTGTGGACTATATTTCATTTAATTTGGACTACATGGAAAATGACCACGGTTATGATATTATATACACTATAACAAAATATAATATTAGTGGCAAAAATTAAAATTGTCCCTAAATATACATAATGACTGACAATAAATTTGTTTTGTCACAAATAATAATTTTTAGTGACAATAGTATCTTTTAAGTTGTAACTGGAATTGGTATTAATGAGGTATCGGAGATTTATTTTGGGCGGAGTGAGTTAGATGACACAAATGAGTGGTAATACTATGGGAATGATAGGTTTATGGATGATACTACAATGAGGAAGAACATATGAAAACTAACTCTTCCACAACAGAAATTGAGCAAGGAAAGGTGACCTGTGCTAGACAAGAAAAAGGAAAGAAAAAAAGTTATTAATGATTCTAGACCAGTCAAAGGAAAGGAAAAGACAAAATTGACAAAGGCAAGAACAAAAAAGGGCAAAAGAAAAGTGACATACACGGGCAAGAGAAAAGTGGCAAGGTAACATCGGACAAGGGGAAAAGGAATGTTCCAGAGGCAACATCATACAAGGGGAAAATAAAGGTCGTTGAGGCTTTCAGGGGTAATGACACATATCCCAGATCAAGGTATGATGATTTCTAGATGCTGACTATGTTCTGATACTCCTAACATTTTGTTAGAAGATCTAGAGCTTCTAGTGATGATGATATTTTCTATGTAGAAAAAATCTAAAAAAATAGCTCACTGATATATTGAGAAAAATAATGGAGCCACCACAAGTACCAGGGCCATCAACACAAACACAAAAATGGGTTGATTCTAAAGATGAGAAAGCTAAGAACTGTTATAGTGATCCTTGTGATGAGGATGAAATTGACATTTTAGACTCTGTTGCTGAAGGTATGTAGAAAATTTCCTTTGTTAGGGGCAAGGTACTAAATGTCGGTATCGGTGTCGATATTGGGGTAGTAAATTTACAGAAATTTCAATGGAAATTTCAGGAGTATTCAAAATTTCGATTTCGATTTTAAATAAATCATGGAAATTTATAGAAATATTTGAAAATTTACAATGAAACTTTGTGTAACTTTAAATATCATAATTATGCATCTTTTACATAAATAATATTTGTATATATAATGTATGTATAGTGAATTTTGTCAAGTAGTATGACTAAAATATGTGGCGAAAAATATAAAATAAATATGATTTGAGAGTATAGTAATAACCAAATTTGCTAAGAACTTTATTAAAACAAAATACCACAATCATTTATAGACAATCACAATAATTTGGACTCATTTTTATTTAAAAATAAACAATTAAATATTATTTTAAATTTTGGAATATTCTGGGTATGGTCAAAATTTCGGGAAAATTCAGAAATTTCGTTAGATATTTAACAAAGTAATTTTATTAAGAATTCGAGATTTCGGAAAATATCGATAAATATCGGAAAATTTCAATAGATATTCTGCAAAATTAGATCGAAGGTGATATTTCCCTTCGAGACCCTCGAAAATTCAAAATTTTGGTCGAAATTTCGAGATTTCAGAGAATATTTAAGACCATAGTTAGGGGAGGGTCTAAAGTAGAAAATATCACCAGTTCTAGGTATAAAGTTTTTTTAATGCAAAAGTGTACAAGGAGGTTTTGAGGGATTACTATGTGAGCAATTGATAAGTGTTTTATATGCCTAGTAATCTAGTCCAATTCTAGTGCATTTATTTGATAATTGATGATAAATATTTGTCTAAAATCTTGATTTTATCTTTTAGGATCATCTAAACACATATTCAGAAAGTGAAGAAAATAGTGTGAAATTAAGAATAAACGAATTCTTAACCACATCGATAGAATTTCTTGCGTAATTCTCTCCACGGATACTCAATTACCTCTGATCTTGTCCTAATGTAAAGCTAATTAAGAAATATAGATTCATTTTATATATGAAGACCAAGATCAAAATGGTCAGGAAGAAGGTGTAAAAGATAATGGAAGTGAGCGCAAAACATCAAAACGAAGTCTCATATTTTGATGACATTTATGCATCTTTAACGGCTGAATTTGTTCTTGGACCCTTCTGAAGAGTTGTAGATCTATGTCTTAGTTTTCTATATAAATTGAGATCAGCTCAATCTGATACCTATAGAGAGAGATATGACCAAAAGACCAAGAATTGCCACCTTTGCGCCGCAGTTGGGATTTTTACTCGCCGCAGCACGAGCGATAGGACTATTGTTTGCTCGACCTGTAGTGAGCCAAAATGCTCGAGGCAACGCGAGATGCGCGTCCATTTTTTGTTTAGCACCCAATAAATAGGTTTTTAACGTATTTTAGGTGTTCTTGATCATCAAGCATTCATCTCCTTTTGTATTTTTCATCGTTTTGGATTGTTTTAGCTTTACAGATGTCAATTAGTGGCTAAAAACCTCAATTGGGCTATTGTAATTCGAATTCAGCATCATCTTTTTTTTATATAATTATTACACGTTTAGTGTTTGATAAAATATTTGACTTAGATGTACACTTTATTCTTGTATTTCATTGGCACATTGCTAGTTAAGGTTAAATTACTATTAATTAGCAAGAAAACAGGGTTTCAAAGACGGATTTTCAATGTCTGAAACCCAAATTTCCATCCCTGAAACTTACCAAAGCGGAAAATTTATGTTGCCCAACCTGTAGCTGAAGGTGGCACCACTAATTAGATACGGAATTTTTTTCGTCTATGATTTCAAAGACAACTGCTATTTCTGCCTCTGTTACTGTGGCTAAATTGAGAAATTTTTAAGTGAAATCCATCTCTATATCTGGATCAATTAGTTTCTTGACGGAATTTGATAGTGGAACCATAAGTGATAATTTTGAAACTTTGTGGGACTAAATGTGAAACAACCCACAAGCACAGTACTAAAAGTGTACAAATGTACCTAAATTTATGGGATGAAAAAAATGCAATAACCTTTTACCCATATGAATACAAAAAAATTTATTTCCCATTTACGTATTTTTTAGCAATTTTTTCACCATAACTTTCAATAACAAAATTATAAAAAATTTGTTCATATTAAATATTGAATGTTTGCCGTCCCGTAATTAAGTAATTAGGCTTCCTACTACCCGAGAATTTAAAAAAAAATAATACAAAATTAAATCGAAATTAAGAAAATAATACACAAAAAAATAGTGCTCAGATAATAGCACATTCCGCGCCAAGTAAGCGCGGAATCTGCCAGATTCCGCGCCACGTCAGCGCGGAATAGAATATGTATTTTTTTTTAAAAATTAAAAGGCATTCCGCGCTGCCCGAGCGCGGAATGGCAGCAATTTTTATTTTTTTAAGTAAATTTGGCCCATTCCGCGCTGACTCAGCGCGGAATGGCCAATATTTTTTTTTTTGTTATTTATCTTTTGGTTTTTTTTCTTATTTCCCGCTCGTTTTTCTCCTTTTTTCGTGTATTTTTTAGTTTTGACTTGAACATATAAATTGTAGACTTTCATATAGACTTTGTAACCACACAAGAATGGACTCATTCCGATACCCGAGTGAAAAAATATAACAAGTAAAAAATGACACATTAGAGTAATTTTTTAAAGAAAATAATAACGTTGTCTATGTTTCCGGCTCATTTTTCTCCCTTTGTCGTTCAATTTTGAGTTTTGACTTGAACACATAAATTGTAGATTTTCATATAAACTTTGTAACCACACAAGAATAGACTCATTTCGATACCTTAGTGAAGGAATATGACAAGTAAAAAAAGACACGCATATACAAATTTTTCAGAAAAAAATATTTTGATGTCGCCTTCGGGATGATTTTTCGACATTTTTTGTACATTTTCAGGCTTCGACTTCAACACAAAAAATGTAGATTGACTCACAAAGTTTGTAACGGTATGAGGATTGATTCATTTCAATATCCGAGTGAAAAAATACAACATGTTAAAACAGAACGGATTTTTCCGAAAAAAATATTTTTTCGTCATCTTCGGGATGATTTTTCGACCTTCTTTGTACATTTTCAGGCTTCGACTTCAACACAAAAAATGTAGATTGACTCACAAAGTTTGTAACGGTGTAAGAATTGATTCATTTCGATATCCGGATGGAAAAATACAACATATTAAAAAGGAACGGATTTTTCGGAAAAAAAATATTTTTCATCATCTTTGGGATGGTTTTTCGACATTTTTTGTATATTTTCAGGCTTCGACTTCAACACTAAAAATATAGATTGACTCACAAAGTTTGTAACGGTATAAGAATTGATTCATTTCGATATCCGGATGAAAATATACAATATGTTAAAAAAGACATATATATACGAATTTTTTGAAAAAAAAATAATTTTTCGTCATCTTCGGGATGATTTTTCTACATTTTCTGTACATTTTTGGGCTTCAACTTCAACACAAAAAATGTAGATTGACTCACAAAGTTTGTAACGGTGTAAGAATTGATTCATTTCGATATCCGGATGAAAAAATACAACATGTTTAATAATGTCTTTATTAAATTTAATGTATGTTTAAACCTGAATATCGAAATAAATCAATTCTTGCACCGTTACAAACTTCGTGAGTCAATCTACATTTTTTGTGTTGAAGTTGAAGCCCGAAAATGTACAAAAAATGTAGAAAAATCATCCCGAAGATGACGAAAAATTATTTTTTTTCCAAAAAATTCGTATATATATATCTTTTTTAACATATTGTATATTTTCACCCGGATATCGAAATGAATCAATTTTTATACCGTTACAAACTTTGTGAGTCAATCTATATTTTTAGTGTTGAAGTTGAAGCCTGAAAATGTACAAAAAATGTCGAAAAACCATCCCGAAGATGATGAAAAATATTTTTTTCCGAAAAATCCGTTCCATTTTAATACGTTGTATTTTTTCATCCGGATATCGAAATGAATCAATTCTTACACCGTTACAAACTTTGTGAGTCAATCTACATTTTTTGTGTTGAAGTCGAAGCCTGAAAATGTACAAAAAATGTCAAAAAATCATCCCGAAGATGACGAAAAAATATTTTTTTGGGAAAAATCCGTTCCTTTTTAACATGTTGTATTTTTTCACTCGGATATTGAAATGAATCAATCCTCATACCGTTACAAACTTTGTGAGTCAATCTACATTTTTTGTGTTGAAGTCGAAGCCTGAAAATGTACAAAAAATGTCGAAAAATCATCCCGAAGACGACAACAAAATATTTTTTTCTGAAAAATTCGTATATGTGTGTCTTTTTTTACTTGTCATATTCCTTCACTAAGGTATCCAAATGAGTCTATTCTTGTGTGGTTACAAAGTTTATATGAAAATCTACAATTTATGTGTTCAAGTCAAAACTCAAAATTGAACGACAAAGGGAGAAAAATGAGTCGGAAACATAGACAACGTTATTATTTTCTTTAAAAAATTACTCTAATGTGTCATTTTTTACTTGTTATATTTCTTCACTCGGGTATCGGAATGAGTCCATTCTTGTGTGGTTACAAAGTCTATATGAAAGTCTACAATTTATATGTTCAAATCAAAACTCAAAAATACACGAAAAAAGGAGAAAAACGAGCGGGAAATAAGAAAAAAAACCAAAAGATAAATAACAAAAAAAAAATATATTGGCCATTCCGCGCTGAGTCAGCGCGGAATGGGCCAAATTTATTTTAAAAAAATAAAAATTGCTGTCATTCCGTGCTCGGGCAGCGCGGAATGTCAGTCGGTCAGTTGACCGACTGCCATTCCGCGCTGACGTGGTGCGGAATGCCTTTTAATTTAAAAAAAAAATACATATTCTATTCCGTACTGACGTGGCGCGGAATGTGCTATTATCGGAGCACTATTTTTTTATATATTATTTTCTTAATTTCAATTTAATTTTGTATTATTTTTTTAAAATTCTCCCTACTACCCACTATGGATGTCCGTCGGCTAGCACTTGTCCAATTTACCTAAACTTGAGCTATAAAATAAAGACTAGCAATTGAATTTAAAGCATATTTATAGAGTGAGTGTGGTCTAAAAAGTTAGGCCCAGTTTGACAAATTATACAGATTAATTACATCAATGTATAGGTTAAAGGCCTAGTAGCTGCAGGCTTTATTTGTATTTAAATTTTCAGTATTTTCCCTCTTTTTAGATACTCAAAATTTCTAACCTCATTTACCTTTGTTGATGTCACAACTTATATTAGGGGTGACCAACGAGTCGAGCCATCTCATGAGCACTCTGAGTTGGTCGAAAATAGCTCGAGCCTAAAAATGCATGTTTGAAAGCTTGCGAATCTGCTCGTCAGCCTAAAACAAAAAAATATTTTATTTACTTATTTATTATATATATAATATAATATCTATTCATTTATCAATATATACATATATATAATTTATATAATATCTTATAATATTGATATATTTAATATTTATCATGATTAAATTTAGTATATATATATATTAATACAAAATTATTAATATATATATTAATAGAAAAAAATTAATTTTTTACTCTTTTCTGAGCTCGTGTTCGGCTCGACTTGATCTAGGCTCGAGCTCGAGCTCATTTGTCCGTCAAATTAACTATTTAGCTGAAGACATTTTATTACTTTTTATATAAATGTGCACTTCAACAAAACAAAAGAATTAAAGTTTTTGCACTCTTTATTCAATGTTTATAACTTCCTATATTCTTTCCCAACATCACCAAAAATAATTAAATCATGTGTGTGCCGCACGGCCATTAATTTGGTTTTCACTTTTTCAATTCTTTAATTTGAAGGTAGCAAGATTAATGTCACTAAAAATTCTTATTGAGACAAGATAAAAATTATTGTCACTTATTATGTATGTTTAGTGACAATTTACTAATATTACTTTTTGTTATAATGTCTTTTTTGGCTAATAAAAGACATTCTCGAATTTAATATACTATATATTTTGTTTTGTGGATAATACTCTTTATATTAATTAACTGACTTTGGCATAATGAAGAAAATGTTCGTAACATGATACTGATTTGCATTGATTGCATAAAGGTTGTTTCGATCCAGAAGTATTCTTATCATATCCATATATATAGGGGTGGTCACGATTTGGTTAACCGACCGAACCGAACCAGAACCGAAAATTTCGATCAGAACCGAAAATTTCGATTGGAACCGAAACCGAACCATTTCGGTTCGGTTTCGGTTTTTAATTTTCAAGGATTTCGGTTTCGGTTTTGGGCCGCGGTTAACCGAACCGAACCGAAAACCGAATGAATTTTCAAATAATATATATTTTTTATTTATAGTGGGGGCTAATGTGGAATTTCAAAATTATTTTGGGGCTAATTTTGTGATTTCTCAACATAGGTTAAAGAAACCCAGCTGAAGAAGTTCATCTCTCTGCCTCTCGCATCTCTCTGCCTCTCGCACATATCATTTCTAATTCTCACACAGTTCACACTCCACTCGTTCATCTCTCCCTCGCCGATTAGCAGTCGCCCATCGCCGTCGTGACGTCGTCCACAGCAGCCACAGTCCCCGACTCACTCCAAAAAAAAAAGATGTTGAAATTTTTTACTCCAAATCGGTTAACCAAATGGTTAACCGAAAAAAAAACCGAAAACGATTCGATTAATACCGAACTGAACCGTTTCATTTCGGTTCGGTTTCGGTTTCGGATTTTTCCGAACTGAAATTTGGTTCGATTTTGGTTCGGTTAACCGAGATGACCAACCCTACATATAAAGCTCAAAGTCGGATTATAATAATTTATGGATCGGAATATCAATATATATCATTCCTCTTTTAACATACTCTTCTTCAATGCTATCATTTGGCTCCATGGAATGACGTAACAATGAGTTCGGAATTGCGTTCCAAGGTATTATAAACTATTATTATTAAAAAAATGAAAATGTCATCTCCAAATCATATATTGCCAAATTATATAAACCACACTATTTTAACTTTAAAAATTGAGAAATATATTTTAAATTTGATACTTGTACAATTATTTGGCAAGACTACGTGAGATGGAGAGTTGTATTTGGTTCTTTAATTTGGGTTCATTGAACAATTAAATACAGAAGGTTGGAGTTTTGTTAAAATAGGGTTTTCATTTGGGGTCATTGAATGATTATGGAAAGTTAGGAGCTTTCTTTTTATAATACGTCAAATCTACTAGACACCCGAAGCCATAATTCAGTGGGTCCGACCTCATTGATGATATAGAAAAATTTGAATCAAATTCTTTAACATCAAACTGTCTCCAGATGATATTGCATCAACATTGACAAATTCACTATATCGATATGGCACTATCAGAGTTTTTGGTACGGAATTGACCCAATGCATATAAAAAAATTTCAAAAAAATGTCAGAAAGAATTGCAGTTAATTTTTATTTTGTATTTTAAGTAAATATTTTATTTTACATTTGATTCAATATATCCTGCAGAATGACCCTTCAATGATAATTGCATCGAGGTTCTTCGAGACTTTATACGAAGATTCTTAAATGATGATATAGCAAATGATGTTATACTAATCTTGTAGAACGGCCCTTATGTGATAATTACATGGAGGTCCTTCAAGACTTTTTAGAAAGCAGATCCTTCAAACTTTCATGTTTGCATTATGCTACAAGTTTTGTGTCGTTAATATGATCCGGGTCGTATCAACCCATGACCCGATCCCCCGATCCATGATCCTAGCCGTCTATGATCACCATGTGGCACCATCTAATGATCCACTTGTCACACTTAGATCTGTAGAACATGGGCATATATCTATAGATACCAACTATCATTACATATTTGGGGTTACAATATCTATTAATCAATCTCCTAAACTAGCATCGTATTCCATAATACTTTGACTATAGACTTAGAAGTAACTTCCCTATATACATAAAATTTGGTACTCTAAGGTCGTTCCACATGAACCTCATATATACTGGAAGCATACTCATTAAGTGAACTACGTTTTAACTTAATTAATTCTCAAATAAATACATAGGCAGCTTGCTTATGTCCGATTGCAATTTATACTCCTGATACTCTTAGTTCATGTAACGATTCGATACCAGACTAAGTTAGTTCGATCCAAAAATGGACCTATGCTAAATTTATGAAATAGTTTTCTTTAATTAATATATATATATATATATATACATATATATATGTATATTTATATATATATACACGGTAAGGGTGTAAAATGAAAATCACATGCGACATTGATCTTATAATGCGCGTGCATACGTGAGTTTGAAGACAATAAAATGCTAAATTGGAATAGATTAATTACCCAAATAATTAATTAAGTTAGAAGAACGTACTTTAGTAAATAGGTAGTGCAATCCCTAGGGCTTGAATTCCAAATGCTTTTGTTTTGTTTGTTTCTTTTCTTTTTTCTTTTTTAACTTCCAAATGCGCTGCATATGGCTTGTTAATATGGTCAATGATTGTATGCTTTCAAATTTATTAAAGCACAATTTTCTCCCTTTCTCCCTCTATTAATTAAAATTCATATTATACCCTTATATATAATACACGTGCATACATAGAGTTAAGAAATACTTTTGTATTCCATATACATTCTAAACACAATGAAAAATACTCGTACTTTTGAGTTGCACCGTTTAGTATATATACTTTACGTATCTCATACTATACTTGACAAGTAATACTCTATATTCAAAAAAAATAATATTCTTTTTTATTTAAAATTGAAAATATATTAGGATTATTAATTAAATATTATACGATTAATGCTAGGAATGGTAGGTCATCAGAGCACGAAGAAAAAATTAAAACAAGGAATATCAAGAAGCATAAAAACAATGACATAAGGAGATTTACGTGGTTCAACATAAATTGCCTATATCCACGGGCAAACTCTAGACTACATCTTTTATTTCTGAGTCTAACTAGAGAATCGCATCAATTTCAATGATACAAGTCCTATTTATAAGTGAAAAACTTGATACACAAGGAAAAAATAAACCCTAATCTAAATAGGAAACACAATCATATTCTTAGGTAATTAAGAAACATTCCTAATACAAGTCATCTGCCAAATCACAAATCAAAACCAATAAGGAAACCAATCCTACGAATTTTCAGCCTAAAAAAATGCGTCTTTGACTGACTGCCATGAACGCCTCGGTGTTTGGCCAGAATGCCCCAGCGTTCGACTTGCCGCCACTGGAACGCAATGGCGTTCGACCTTAAAATGCTGCGGCGTTGCACCTTTGCCGCCAACGCTGCAGTGTTCTGGCCGGAACGCCACAGGGTTGACTTGGCCAACGCTCATTTTCCCTTTTCTGGCTTTGTTTTGACTTCTCTCCTGGCTCTTCAACTTTCCTTGAATTCCAATATATCAATCGATCTCCACAAACCCAACAATTTAAAAATAAAATACTAAAAATTTATCAAAATATAAAATATTGTTAGTTATTGGTTCATACAAAATTATAAAAGCATGTATAGTCGAGAAACCTCACAAAATATTGTTTAAAAAAGTCATATTTTTACTCTCGAATAATTTCTTTTATTCGTATTTTTCCGTATGAATATTAAACAATTTACTTCTCATTTTCATACTTTTTTTTAACTGTTGATGAGGGGGTACCCTATTAGTTTGGAGCCGACAAACTCGGGTTCATAATCACTATCATGTTCCAAGTTTTACTGGAATGATCTTGCTCAATCAAGTCCTCGAGTCGGTTGTCCAACTTGTCCGTCACAACTAGGTGATATGTCATTCACTGCTTCACCATGTAATAAATCTGCACTTTGGTTCGATTCTCGCCATATACATTTATTCCCGTACTTTTTATAAAATAGTCGTACATATTAAATACGGATTGTTTAATTAGCAATTTTTCATCATAACTTTCAATAAAAATTTATAAAATACTCCTACTTATTAAATGCGGGTTGTTTTTGCCAATTTTAAGTAATTAGGCTTCCTACCTATTCTTTATGGATGTCCATCGTCTAGCACTTGTCCAATTTACCTAAACTTGTACTTCACAATAACGACTGGCAATTGAATTTAAAGCATTTTTGGAGTGAGTGGTCTAAAAAGTTAGGCCCAGTTTGATAAATTATGCAGATTAATTAAAAAGTTAGACCCAATATATACTTCTTACTATCACCTTCCACATTTTTATGTGGGAGGTCCTAAATTAAATTTCAGGGTGTCACAAATTGTGATTTCTCTTTTTTTATTTGAAATCTTATAAGATCTGTATAACACATGATAACAAAACTATCAACCCGACTTTGTCTAGTGCCCATGTACTATACTATATGTCGCAAACACTTCCCTAAATTACAAAATGTATTAAAAAGGTTCTTGTCCTCCTTTTTCTATTATTAACTCTATTAGTTTGGCATTGACCAAGCATTTAAAGACCATTATACCCTTTTTAATATGATGTTATTGAAGTTGTCAATCACAATTAGGATTTAACCATTTAAAATATATTTTTGGTTAATTAATTAGTTTAAGAACTTTTTTAATTATAATTATTAATAAAATATTTAGTTTAAATTATATTTATTTATCTTAACTATCATTTCAAAAAAAAATGATTTCATATTTGGGCTATAAATTTATGAACTAATTAATAGTTACCAAAAAGCAATAATTAAAGAAGTAATCAAACTACTAGTAGTTCAAAATACAAATATAAAATATTTGCAGTTTAGTGTTTATTTTTTACTAACTAGTATATAAAATATTTTAATAATACTCTGTGTTGCTCATGTTAAGTACTATAAACATCACTTGAAATTATGATTATTAAAATTATGAATATTATCAACATGAAGAATGATTGTCTGAAGTTGTAATCTTTATTAGTTGAAGTAGTATCCTCATAACAACCTCTATATTTAAATTTAAAATTATATTTATTAAACTAATAACTAGAAATTTTTTTATAGTTTGATTATTAATAACAAAATAAGGTTATTGGATATGTCTCTAGCACATTATAATTAAATAGATAAACTTACTTTAAACTATCAATATATGTAATAATCTAATTATTACTACAATTATTATTTAAATAGTTATTGTGATTAACCTAGGTTATAAATTCTATGAAAACAGAAATATTTAACCACACCTTATTACTAACAAAAATATTAGATAATGAACAGTAGTTCATATAAATAGTAATTAAAAATAATGTATATATAACAATTCACTAAATATTTTTGGCAGTAGCAGTATAAATATGGAAACAAATAAACTTTTAGTCTGACAAAGTAGCTACGTGCACACTATTGGTCCCAAACTTTATGAGACTTGCACATTTAGTCCCAAATGATGAATTTCATTGCACATTTAGTCCTGGTCATTAAAAAATTGATGAAAATCCTTAGTTAACTTTTGAAAATTGCATAAGAGCCCCCAAAATTATGTAAAACTTGCAAACTTCCCCCTTCCATTTTAAATAAGTTTTTTCATATTCTTTTTGTTTTCTTTTTTCTTTCTACTTTCCCCTTTTCCCTCTTCTTCCCATTGACTTCAATAGACCAACCCCCTAGATACTAACCCACCTCCACCTTTCTTTAAGATTTTTTTTTATTTCAAAAAAAAAAAAATTATTTTTTACTTTTGTAAGATTTCATTTCTGATTTGTTTATTTTGTTCAAGATTTTTTAATTGACTTTTTTAAAAGAATCTAACATTTTCTTTATTGTTCTTATTTATGATTTAGTTTTTAAAATTTTAAAAATTTTGAGGTTATCTTTTTACTATTTTTTCTAAAAAGAATATGATTTTTACTTATTTTCTTATTTTATATGGACACTTTTGATTTTTTTTCTAAATTTCAAGTTTTTGCCCCCTTAGAAATGTCTTAAAAATAGACTTAATTGATCCTCAAGTAGATATATAGGCAGCATGCTTGTACCCATGTGCAATCTATAATCCTGATACTCTTACTTCATGTAACAATTCGAGAACAGACTAAGTTAGTTGGATTCCCAAAATGGACCTATGCTAAATTTTTGAAGTAGTTTTCTTTAATATATATACGGTATGTCACATTGATCTTATAAATATGCGTGCATACGTGAGTTTGAAGATAAAATAAAATGATAAATAGGAATAGATTAATTACCCAAATAATAAATGAAGTTAGAAGAACGTACTTTAGGACATAGGTAGTGCAATCCCTTAATCCCTAGAGTTAGAATTTTAAAAGCTTTTAGTTGTACCGTTTAGTACACATACTTAACATATCTTATATTATACTTGACGAATAATACTCGATATTCAACAAAAATAACATTTTTTTTCTATTTAAAATTGAAAATATATTTGGATTATTAATTGAATGTTATATGATTTAAAAATAAAATACTAATAATTTATCAAAATATTAAATCTTGTCAATTAGTGGCTCATACAAAATATTTCTTTTCATAAAATAAAAGCAAGTGCAGTCAATAAACCTTACAAAATATTCTTTAAAAAAGACATTTTTATTCTTGAATAATTTTTTTATTCGTATTTTTCCCGTATGACTACTAAACAATTTATTTCTCGTTCCCATATTTTTTTGTCACTGTTGGTAAGGGGGGTACCCTATTGGTCTTTACCCCGATAAAGCCAGGTTTATAGTCAATTAGTCACTATCATGTTCCAAGTTTTACCGGAATGATCTTGCTCAATCAAGTCCTCGAGTCGGTTGTCCAACTTGTCCGTCACGACTAGGTGATGTGCCATTCCCTGCTCCGCCATGTAATTTGCACTTTGGTTGGATTCTTACCATATACATTTGTTCTCTTGCTTTTCAGAAAATAGTCGTACATATTGAATACGGACAGTTTGTCGTCCAGTAATTAGTCAATTTTTTATCATAACTTCCAATAAAATTTATAAAATACTCGTACATATTAATTACGGATTGTTTACCGATTTTAAGTAATTAGGCTTCCTACCTATCCTTTATGGATGTCCATTGGCTAGCACTTGTCAAATTTACCTAAACTTGTACTTCACAATAAAAACTGGCAATTGAGTTTAAAGCATTTTTGGAGTGAGTATGGTTTAAAAAGGTAGGCTCAGTTTGATGAATTATATAGAATTATTAAAAAGTTAGAAACAAGGCTTCTTAGCCTAATGGTATTAGTTTCACTTTTATGTGGAAGGTCCTGTGTTCAATTTCAGGGTGTTACAAATTGTGACTTTTCTCTTATTATTTGGAGTCTTATAAGGGTCTGTATGACCCATGATTAAAAAACTATCGACCCGATTTTGTCTGATCAGGCTATCCCCTTCTAGAATTAAAAAAAAAGACCCAATACCTGCAGGCTATATTGCATTTAAATTTTCAATATTTTCTATTTTTAGATAGGGTAAAGTACACTTTGTACCCATGTACTATATCATATGTCGAAAACACCTCCCTATATTATAAAACATATCAAAAAGTTTCTTGTCTTCCTTTTTCTATTATTCACTCTATTAGTTTGGGATTGACCAAGCATTTAAAGACCATTATACCCTTTTAAATATGATGTTATTGAGTCAATCACAATTAGGATTTAACCATTTAAAAATATATTTTTAGTTAATTAATGAGTTTAACAACTTTTTTACTATAATTATTAATAATAGTTAGTTTAAATTAAATTTATTTATATTAACTTTCATTTCAAATTTTTTTTTTAATGATTTCATATTATGCTATAAATTCATGAACTAGTAATAGTTGCTAAAATGCGATAACTAAAGAAGTAATCAAACGAATAGTAGTTCGTAAGTTGATATTACAATATAAAAGATTAATTGTGATTTAGTATTTATTTTTGAATAATCAATATGTAAAATATTTAAATAATACTATGTGTTGAGCATGTTAAATACTATAAACATCACATGAAATTATGATTTTTAAAATTATGAATATTATCAACATGAAGAATATCTGAAATTGCAATCTTTATTAGTTGAAGTAGTATCCTCAAAACGACTTCCAAATTTAAATATAAAATTATATCTATTAAACTAATAACTGGAAAAAATTTTATGGTTTGTATAATTAATAACAAGATAAGGTTATTGGATATGTCTCTACCACATTATAATTAAATAGATAATCTTTTTAAAATATCAATGTATGTAATAATTTAATTATTACTACAGTTATAATTTAAAATTTATTGTGATTAACTTAGATTATAATTTCTATAAAAACAAAAATATTAACCACACCTTATTACAAACAAAAATACTAGATAACAAACGTAGATCATATAAATAGTATTTGAAAATATTGTATATAGAACTTTCAATAAATCTTTTTGGTAGTAGTAGTATAAAAATGGAAAAATTGAACTTTTAGTCCCACAAAGTAGCTATGTGCGCACTATTGGTCCCAAACTTTATGGGACTTGCATATTTAGCCCCACGTGATGAAAGTTTGTTGCACATTTAGTCCTGATTGTTAAAAAATTGATGAAAACTATTAGTCAACTTTTAAAAATTGAATAAGACCCCAGAATTATATAAAACTTGAAAACTCAAAACCCCCCCCCCCCCCAGCAAAAGAAATTTTAATATGTTTTTTCAGTCTTTTTGTTTTCTTTTTTTTCTTTCTTGTTTCGCCTTTCCCCCCTTCTTTTCATAGACTTCAAGGGACCAACTCCGTAGATACTAACCCACCTCCACCTTTATTTAAGATTTTTTATATTTCTAAAAAAAAATTACTGTCAATAATTGCGTGTTTTTAAATTTTAGACTTATTTAAGCACAATTACTCCCTACTTACCATCTACGGACGTCCATCGGCTAGCACGTGTCCAATTTACTAAAACTTGTACTATGCAATAAAGACTGATAATTGAATTTAAAGCATTTTTGGAGTGAGTGTGGGCTAAAAAGTTAGGCTGGTCATTGTGACAAATTATACAGATTAATTAAATCCATGAATGGGTCAATGTTTTGCATTTTTCTATTCAATGTTTTATTTCCAACATCACAAACAGTTTTATCTCCTAAAATGGAATTTTTCAAAACAAAACCACCGATTACTTTATATAATGATGAGACAGAATTGATTATCAACCATTATTGTAAATACACTAAACATTTTCACCTTTTCAACCGACATCATAATTGAACAAATCTTTATATACCTAACTTAATAAATTGAGGCGACCCAAAATTTTGCGTAAAAGACACATCATGGCCAAAATTGCAACTTTATTCCCATATGATATGGCCAATTGAGAAATAGACCAACACTTTAGGTCATTTAAAAAGGCCCCAATATTTTCACAAGTTAGCAAATTTAATCTTTTTCTTTAGCAAAGTTGACCTCATGCGTTCCTTCCGTTTACATTTCCATCAAAAACTAATGAAATTTTGAACTCAAAATTGTATTTTACCTTCTAGCGGATATAGCTTGTGTCAACCCGCTCCCCTTTTTTCACTCAAACCTTATAAGAAAAGGCAATAATTTTAAGAAATTAAAACCTTGATATATATCAATTGAAATTGTGAAATATCAAACCATATTCTGGTCATATCTAATAATTATAATAGTTTAATCAATTTGTTGGATTAAAATAAAATTATACAAAGATTTGGTCCTAACTATATATATATATATATATATTATATAGTAAAGGAAAAATTACACTTTTGGTCTCACGCTTCATACGGTTGTGTACTTTTGGTCCCACGCTTTTCAGCCTCGACAGATATAGTCTCACAAGATCCAAAAATGAGCAAAATTGATCCTCATTATTAGTTTTTTGATGGAAGTTGTCACATACAGATCACGTAACTGTTAAGTTGGGGTGATTCTTAGTAACTCCCAGTATCTAGGCTCCAGAGATGATCTTCGGTTCTACACCCTTCCCCATGTATTATTCACATGGGGCCCTCCATGTGTGTATCCACATGAAGGGTGTAGATCTCTCGGGATTCCAAGTCCTGAGAATCACGAAATATCACCCGTTAAGTTGGTCCATTTGACAAGTTTCTCAAACCGTTTGGGCCCTTTAGTAATTTTCCCTATAGTAACAGCACAAAGGGACACTTGAAAATTAGGTTGCCGGTTGCACCGTAAAGGCTATAAAAGTGTCTGTATTGTAAGCGCTACAGTTCGCAGAATCATTCAATCATTTTTTGTTAAAAAAGAGAATTATATAACCCAATAATGGCTAAGGAAGAAAACTCCATTGATGTGGCGGTGGTGATGGTGCCTTATCCAGCACACGGCCATTTCACCCCCTTCCTCCACTTCTCCGGCCGCCTCGTCTCCGCCGCCCATAACGTATCTGTTTACTTCGTCGGAACCGCTCCCTACCTTCGCCAAGCTAAGGTTCGAGTCCACGGATGGGACCTTTCATCCGCCGCCAACATGCATTTCCACGAACTTACGGCGCCCCAACATGCATCATCAATTGAGATCCCCGCAGACTTGATTCCACTAATTGCGGCAACCGCTCAGATCCGAGAGCCTTTTCACGCATTTGTGAGCGAACTCTCAACCAAATACAGGAAAGTTGTCGTCGTTCATGATGATCTGATGTCTTATGTTGTGCAGGATATTCAAAATGTTGAGGCCTATCGCTTTCATGTCGCATCAGCTTGTGATACCTTCGGTTTCCACCGCGAAACTCAAGCTCCGGTGGTGGAGACGCCACCTGAAGCAGCTGAGGTGTCGAAGAAAACTCTATCAACAGACTGCCTCTTAGGGCCGGGAGCTTTTGAGTTTCGCCGTATGCAGGAAAGCGCGAGGAAGGTTTTCTCCGGAGATATTTACAATTCAAACAGAGAAATCGAGGGTTTGTTCTTCGATTTACTAGAGAAAGAAAAGGCGAGAGGAGCTGAGAAAGTATGGTGCTTAGGTCCATTGCAGCCTGTATCAATATCGGAAATTAGGGTTTCAAGAAGCCGTCATGAAAGCTTAGATTGGCTCGACAAACAGGAACCAAATTCTGTGATTTTAGCTTCATTCGGAACGACGTCATCTTTCTCCGACGAACAACTCAAAGAAATCGCATCTGGTCTTGAAAGAAGTGGACAGAAATTCATATGGGTTCTGAGAGATGCAGATAAAGCAGATGTTTCAACAAATGAAGCTATAAAATTACGTAAATTGCCACTAGGGTTTGAAGACAGAGTGAAAGAAAGAGGGATAGTGGTAAGAGATTGGGCCCCACAGTTGGAGATTTTATGCCATTCTGCAATCGGTGGATTCTTAAGCCACTGTGGATGGAATTCTTGCATGGAGAGTATAAGCAATGGAGTGGCGATGGCAACTTGGCCAATGAGGTATGACCAGCCGAGGCACGCTGCGTTGATAACTAAAGTGTTGAAGATTGGCGTGGAAGTACTGAATTGGGAGCGTCGAGAGGAAATTGTTTCGGCTGATACGGTGGAGGAAGCTGTGAGGACATTAATGGAGTCAGAGGAAGGAGAGGAGATTAGGAAAAGGGCTAAAGAATTGGGAAAAAGGGTGAAGAAGTCTATGATGGAAGGTGGAGGTGCTCGAAAGGAGTTTGATTTATTTATCACTCAAATTACTAGATAAATTTTCAAAATTGTTATTATTTGTCTTGGAAATTTGGGATTTGAATTTACTAATAATTATAGGATTATATAAGAGTAAGGCAAAATTGTAGTTTAATTTAATTTGGACGTACAATTTTGTAAAAGTTGAATAATGCTTAATAAATTTTATGTGGACTAGATTTCATTTAAATTGAACTACATGGAAAATGACAGTCATTATGATATATATATATATATATATATTATTTTTCTTTCTAAGATAATATGTAACAAGAATATCTTTCATAAATAAAAGTCAATATTGTTTATTTTTTTCATTTTCTTTTCTCCGTGTATATATAGGGATGGCAACGGGCCAGGACGGGTATGGGTCGGGTATTGCAGGGCTCGTTACCCGCCCCGCTAAGGATTTTTTATACCCAGACCCGGCAATACCCAGCCCCCCGAACCTGGCGGGTACCCGGAGAGTCCGGATCCTAGCTGTTAGACTCGGCAGAAATTATTTTCTTATTCTTTATTTTTATTTTTTAGTCTATTTTATTCTCACAAACGCATTCAAAATATATAAATGAGTAAATAACATCGAATTGATGATTCAATGTAAACAAATCCATTACAAGTCATTCGATATTTAAATGCAAAAAAAAATTCAAAACAACTATACAAGTACAAAGTTAAAAAAAAAAAAAGATATATAATGATTGAGGGTTTATTGTTAAAGGGTAGAATGATTGAGAGCATTTTTTGATATGATTTATAAATACTAATAAATATTAATAATAATTAGACATATAAAATTAAAAAAAAATTATGTTAATAGATCGGGGCGGGTCCGGGTCCAGGGCGGGTATCGACTGGACTCGTTACCCGCCCCGGACCCGGCCGGGTCTTGAATTTTGATACCCGGACCCGGCTCCATTTTTTTGGACTCATACCCGTCCCAATAGGGCCCCATTGCCATCCCTATATATATAACATGAATATCACCAAATCCTTATTATGCTTGATATGAAGAAATGTAGCACTTCTACTTTTTCTGGATAATTGTGTCAACTAATATATTTATGAATTGCATAATACTACAAAATTTATACTTTTAGACAAACATACAAAATTGTGCATCAACAACTTTATAGCACTGATAAAAATTTTAAAACCTTTTGTGAATTTAGATGCAAAATTTTGTAATCTAATATTTACATTCATGTTAAAGTTGTCAGTTACTTTTAAAATTACTGTTTTTCTTATTTCATAGGGATGAGACCGATTTGTATTTCTTTATGTTGGATATTTGTGTTATGAAATATGTGTTGGACACGACTTTTTCATATGAAATTCGAACACCGTAAGTATCCGGGATACAAAATATTATTGAATAATATTAATCTACGTTCCGAGTAGATGAGTTTAGCATTTCGAATTTCTCAAATCGGATTAAAAATGAATGAAAAATTAAGTGCTAAAGTGGGGTATTTGGAGTGGGGTATCCTACATAGGATATAGATCAAAGTTTGGAATGGTTTATAAATCATTGCCTTGAAACTAAGGGTTGGCCCTTTGGGTCATAAGATTTTTGCTGGCATAAACCCGTACCACCTAGGCGGAGCAATTTAGCGTTAAGAATAGAGAGTTCTCTCTCGCCTCGATATAATTTTTTCTCCATTATTAACTGTTTTGATACATTTGTGAAGTTTTGATCCAACAAAACTTAACGCTAAATTTGTTTGTTGTTCAAAAGCTGTCACTTGTTCAAATGGCTAATATGGGAGATGTTGATGGCACTACTCTTGGCTTCGGTCTTAGACCGGGTGCTAGCCTAGGTCTCAGTATTGGCTCCGGTGGAGGTTCTGATTTTGGTTCCAGTTCAGGACTGGGTCCTGGCTCTGATTTTGGCATTGGCTCTGGTGGGGGTGTCGGGCTAGGTTCTGGTTTAGGGCTGGGCCCTGGTTTCAGTTCTGGCTCTGCTTCGGTCTCTCCATTTATTCCAATAGCTAATCTGATTATACCGGCACAGGCTGAAAAACCTTCGAAGTTTAGCGGGGCTGACTTCAAAACGTGACAACAAAAGATGTTGTTCTACCTCACAACTCTGAACCTGGTGAGGTTCTTAAGGGAGGATGCTCCATATGTCCCTGCGGACTCAACCGACAACCAACTTAGGGTGGCATCTGATACTTGGCATAATAGTGATTTCCTTTGCAGGAATTACATATTAAGCGGGCTAGGCGATTCACTCTACAGTGTCTATCTGTCGGTTAAGACCGCTAAAGGCCTCTGGGAGGCGCTGGACAAGAAATCTAGAACTGAGGACGCGGGACTGAAGAAGTTCGTGGTAGCAAAGTTCTTAGACACTAAGTCCGTGACAAGCCAAGTCCAAGAGCTTCAGATAATAATTCATGAAGTTCATGTTGAGGACATGGCTTTGAGTGAGTCTTTCCAAGTAACTTCTATCATTGAGAAGTTATCGCTATCTTGGAGAGATTTCAAGAATTACTTGAAGCACAAGCGAAAGGAGATGAGTCTAGAAGACTTGGTCGTCCGACTCAGAAATGAGGAAGACAACCGGGTTTCTGACAAGAGACCTCCTGTGCAGGCGATGGCTAACATCGCAGAGGTTTTGAAAATCTCAAACCGAAAAAAAAAGTTTCAAGGGAAGTTCAAAGGGAACTCCCAGAAAAAGAAAGGAAAGTTGAAACAGGGAGACGACTGTTACAACTGTGGCCAACCTGGTTACTGGGCTAGAGACTGCAAAGAGCCCAAGAAAAATAAGTCTCAAGGGCAAGGTTCTGGTAAGAATCAGAACAAAGGCAAGAATCAAGTGCAGAACCAGGTGCACTTGGCTAAAGATGATGTCAAGGGCATTAATGAGATCATCGATGATATGTCTGACCACCAGGTGCTGATCGATCTGACTGATCTTGATCTCATTGCCGTCGTGTTTGAAGCCAATCTGGCGGACAACCCGAGGGAGTGGTTCATAGATACTGGGGCTACTCGCCACATCTGTTCCAATAGAGATGTTTTCTCGTCCTATTCCCCAACTGATGGACGGAGATTGTTTATGGGAAACTCAGCCACGTCACCAGTGGTTGGAATGAGAAAAGTTGTGCTGAAGATTACTTCAGGCAAAAAGCTGACATTGACTGAAGCTCTGCATGTCTGATAAGTCCATATTTTACAGTATTTTAGGTCCCATTGTAATATGAATTGATCGTTATTTTGATCAATTTTTATATCTCATAATGCTTTGATTGGTATACATTTTGTTTTGTAGGTTAAAAGTTGACTTACACATGAAAGACGAGAAAAGAGATCCAAATTGAGTTTGAAATTGAAGAAAGAAACAAAAGAAGATAGTTGACGAAATATTTTACACAATGCTCATAGAGAAATGAGGTTTTCGTCTCTTTACAAGCCAAATCAGACTAATATTTCTTCTTCAATATTATAAATCTTTGTCTTAGCTTCACGTAGCAACTTGAATCACCTCAATCCGACATTGGTAGAGATATTTATGATCAAAATACTAAAGCTGTGAATTTTATGTTAGAAGACCGCGATCCGAAATCCAGTGCTAAATTAGACCGCGGTCCACTTTCCCGATCCCTAATTTTTATATCCGCGTACAGCCACTTATAAAGAGGGTTTTAGGTCAGTTTTTGGGGGATTGTACAGACTTTTCACCTACCAAAGGGGCTTTTCTTGCTCTCCAAGACCCAAGGAAGACACCCAAAGTCCCAAGGAAGCTTGAAGAGTCAATTATCATCATCAAAACTTGGATTCACTTCTTGTGATAGGGAGTTCTTCAACTCTCCCTTTTAGAATAGTTATTAGCTATGTCTTTTAGGGATTTTGAATTTCTCTTTGTTACATTTATGAACTAAGTACTTATTTGATTGGGTTATGTGCATACTTTGTGATATTTTGTGTTTAATGAATTCCTAGTTTTCGGATTTATTACATTCTTGTTGCATGTTTGATATTATGCTTAATGCTTGCACATGCTTGATCACCATGTGTTTGATTTAATGCTTTGTCTTGAGACCGAGAGGAGATAGATAAAGGTAGATCATAAAATCAAATATCATAACGTAACAATTGACTAGAGATAGAATCAATTGCGTTGTGTGGCTTTTTGTGATAAGATGACCCGAGTGAATGTAGAATCTTCGTAAACAAGGAATCCCTTTGAACCTTATTGCATGTTAGTTAATTCAATCTTCGCTATAGAGATATGGAAAGTTGTTAACTAGTATAGGATCGTTATTTCAAGAGATTGAGTAATGAATACATTAGGGGGTTTCACCATAACAAGAGTGTTCTAAAAATCCGGGTAATTTAGAGTTTATGAACATAAGATAAAACATAGTAGGATCATAGCCCAATCATGTCTTTCCATTTGATATAATACCTTGTTTATCATATAGTTGTCTTTAATTATTTTCATAGTTCAACCATCTATCATCTTATAATTTGATTTGGCTTAGAGTTAGGTAATATAGCAATTACGAGCATCGAATCCTATTGTCCTTGTAGAGACAATACACCTCGGGCTAATAGTCCACTTTATTATATTGCATGACCTAGTATCTATGATGCACCGACACGGACACGGCACGACACGGACACGGGGAACGGCATTTTTTAAAAAAATATAGGACACGACACGGCTGTCCAATATTTTTATAAATATATATATATATATTATAAGTAAATTTGTATTTTACTTGTTTCTTCGTAAATCTATGTATATTGTAAATAATTCAACTATTTATCAATAACAAATGCAAAATAAAAATATAAACATAAACTAAATATAACAATAAACATGTTTTCCGATTTTTTTATTTTTTTTAACCATGGACACGGATTAGAAGTGTCCGACACGAGTGTCGTGTCCGACACGAGTGTCGTGTCCGACATGCGCACGACACCGCCCGGAGATAATTTTCGGAGTGTCCGTGCTTTCTAGCCTAGTATACTTGCTAGGAATCACACGTGTCAATGTCCCAGAGATTCGCAAGAATTTGGTATCCAGTTCGGCTTTGGTCAAGAATGGGTTCAAGATAGTCTTCGAGGCTGATAGATTTTCTTTGACAAAGAGAAGATTTTACGTAGGAAAAGGTTACCTTGAGCAGGGCCCTTTCAAAATGAATGTAATGAAAGTAACCACTTTGTTGTAATCGAAAATGAAATAAATAAAAGTATTGAGAATTCTGTTTATTTGCTTGAGTATTCTAATTTATGGCATGTTAGATTAGGACATGTAAATTA
Source organism: Buddleja alternifolia (assembly GCA_019426215.1). Taxonomy (NCBI): domain Eukaryota; kingdom Viridiplantae; phylum Streptophyta; class Magnoliopsida; order Lamiales; family Scrophulariaceae; genus Buddleja; species Buddleja alternifolia. The sequence continues at coordinate 2,545,108 of CM033401.1, forward strand.
TAATACTATTCAAAGATTGGTCAACTTGAACTTATTACCAACTTTTAAAGTTAAAAATGAACACAAATGTGAAATTTGCGTTGAGGCAAAACTAGTCAAACAACCGTTTCCTTTAGTGGAAAGAAATACCGCACCTCTAGAACTTATTCACAATGACATCTATGATTTGAAGTTTGTGCAAACTAAAGGTGGGAAAAAGTACTGTATTACATTCATAGACGATTGGACAAAATATTGTTATGTGTATTTACTAAGAAGTAAAGACGAAGCACTTGGAGCGTTTACACATTACAAAACGGAAGTTGAAAATCAACTTGAAAAAAGGATAAAAGCTATCCAAAGTGATAGAAGTGGAGAATATGGAGACCCTTTTGATGAATTTTGTACCAACTCTGGAATTATTCATCAAACGACGGAACCATACTCACCTCAATCAAATGGCGTTGTTGAATGCAAGAATCGCACTCTCAAAGAAATGATGAATGTGATGTTGTTAAATTCTGGATTACCGTAGAATTTGTGGGGAGGGGGGGAGGGGGGCGATCCTCTCCACCAATTATATCCTTAACAAGATTCCCCACAAAAGTAGGAGTGAGACTCCGTACGAACTTTGGAAAGGTCAAAAGCCTTCTTACAAGTACTTCAAAGTGTGGGGGTGTTTGGCTAAGGTAGAAATATCCAAACCCAAACAAGTTAAGATAGGGCCTAAAACTATTGATTGCATATTCATAGGTTATGCACTTAATAGTAGCGTCTATCAATTTCTGGTGCATAAATCAGAAATATCTGAGATTCATGAAGATACTATCATGGAATCTAGAAATGCTTCTTTTTTTGAGGATGTCTTTCCAAGTAATGAAAGAAACGAGAAAGTTCCTCTTAAAAGAACATTTGATAAGTTTACGAGTAGTTCTAATCTCGGGGACGAAGAACCACGTCGTAGCAAAAGTGCAAGAGTTCCAAAATCATTTGGTCCCGATTTTGTATCATATACATTAGAAGGGGAGCCAAGAACGATTAAGGGAGCTGTGTCCGATCCAGATGCTCAACTCTGGAAAGAAGCTATCAATAGTAAAATCGAGTCTATTTTGCACAACCATACTTGGGAGTTGGTTGACCTTCCAAAGGGAAGTAAGCCTTTAGGCTGTAAATGGATTCTGAAAAGAAAGTACAAGATTGATGGAACTATTGATAAGTATAAGGCCCGTTTGGTAGTCAAAGGATACTGACAAATGCAAGGTCTTGATTTCTTTGATGCTTATTCTCCGGTAACGAGAATAACGTCCATAAGATTATTCATCGCTATTGTCGCGTTGCATAACCTTAAGATACATCAAATGGATGTTAAGACTGCGTTTCTGAAAGGAAAATTAGATGAAGAAATATACATGAAACAACCCGAGGGGTATGTTGCACCTGGAAAGGAAAAGAAAGTGTGTAAACTTGTAAAGTCGTTATACGGACTTAAACAAGCGCCAACGTAGTGGCATGAAAAGTTTGATAGCATGATGTTATCAAATGGTTTCAAGATCAACGAGTGTGATAAATTCATGTATGTTAGACAAACACATAACACATACGTCATAGTGTGTCTATATGTAGACAACATGTTGATAATGGGTAGTAATCATGAATACTAAAGGAATGTTAAAGAAGAACTTTGACATGAAGGATATGGGACTTGCAAAAGTCATCTTAGGGATTAAAATCCTGAGGACTTCTAAAGGACTAGTCTTATCGCAATCTCATTACGTTGAGATAGTTTTCGAAAGGTTCCTTCCGAGCGATAGTGCACCAGTCAAGACGCCAGTGGACTTAAGAGTTCATCTACGCAAGAACCATGGCGAACCCGTATCGTAGTTAGAATATGCTAGGGTCATTGGGAGTTTGATGTATATCATGAACTGATCTAGCTTATTCTATGAGCAAGTTGAGTAGGTTTACGAGTAATCCTAGTGTAGAGCATTGGAATGCTTTAACTAGAGTTCTTCAGCATTTAAAGTATACTAAAGACTATGGATTACACTACTCAAGATATCCAACTGTAATAGAGGGATACAGCAATGCTAATTGGATATCTGATACGAACGATTCTAAGTCCACAAGTGGGTATGTATTTACTATTGGTGGAGGAATAGTGTCGTGGAAATCTTCTAAGAAAACTTGCATAGCCCGTTCCACGATGGAATCAGAATTCATAGCTTTAGATAAAGCTTGTGAAGAAGCTGAGTGGCTAAGAAATTTCTTAGAAGATATTCCCTGTTGGGAAAAACCTGTGCCTCCGATTTTGATTCATTGCAATTGTATGTCGGCAATTGGGAGGGCTCAGAGTAGTATGTATAATGGTAAGTCTAGATATATTCGCCATAGGCATAATACCATTAAGCAATTGGTCTCTAACGGGATTATTTCCATTGATTATGTGAAATCAAAGGAGAATATTGCAGATCCTTTGACGAAAGGATTGCCTAGAGATCAAATATGCTGCCTATCAAGAGGAATGAGATTAAAGTCTACAATTTAAGAATGGAAACAGTGGTAACCCAACCATGTTGATTGGAGATCCCAAGATCATAGTTCAACGGGACAACTAAGTTGTGAAAATTCAATATGGCACTTAGGAGTTTAAACTTCAAACCCATTGCCTAGGATAAAGAAGTGCGTCCTACAAATGTAGCAAAGGCTAAGTTTGGAACTTTTAATGATTCCTATACTGTCATGAAAATGAAGTGGAGTATGCTAGGATACTCTTAAATAGGAGATCACCTATGTAAGTCATGTGAGGTGTAGGCCGTCTCGACATTGAGTAACAATGTAAACACTTATGAATCCAAGAAGGGGTGCCACGGCCAAAATGGACCCAACAGTAAGAACTGAAGCAACTGAGAATTTATCATGTGAATATCATTGTCTGGTTTTACACGAACGGCTGACCAATTCAAAACATCATGTTCATTGGGGAGCCTAGTAAATCCGATGATATCTCACTAAGAAAGGTTCAAAGCTAAAAGCTACCTCTTCTGATGTGATAAATTTTCGTCTGAACTCTTAAGATCATGCATTGCATTAATTTCATTCGTGTGGGGGATTGTTGGATATTTGTGTTATGAAAAGTGTGTTGGACACAAATTTTGCATACGAAATTCGAACACCGTAAATATTCGGGATACAAATATTATTGGATAATATTAATCTACGTTCCGAGTAGATGAGTTTAGCATTTCGAATTTCTCAAATCGGATTAAAAACGAATGAGAAATTAGGTGCTAAAGTGGGGTGTTTGAAGTGGGTTATCCCACATAGGATATGAATCAAAGTTTGGAATGGTTTATAAACCATTGCCTTGAAACTAAGGTTTGGCCCTTTGGGTCATAAGATTTTTGTGGGTTTTGTGAGGGGAAAGGACCTAGCCATGGTCCGGTCCACCACACACGCGCGGGCGTACGCTGCCGCCGCCGTCCGCCCGCCCGCCCGCCCTGACCGGACCGGACCGGGTTCGGGTTTGGGTTTGGGTCTGGTTCCGTGTCGTGGGCAGTGGGCCTTGGGCTTTGGACATGGATAGGGTTTGAATTGTATTAGGCTTGACATTGGGCTTGTGCTTGCAATATATTAATTTTTTGGAGAAAATTAATTACACAAAATCTGATCCATTAATTATTTATCCAATAGTTGGAAAGATCTGAACCGTTAAATGGAGATTGATCAAACGCTGGCCACATTTTTTCAAGATAGCTTTCTAGAAGGTCTAACGTTCGAATGTTGGGTTCCTAACGCTCGAACGTTGACACCATCTAAAAGAAAAGTTGAAACGTTAAAGCTTTTTTTGGCTGCTTTAAGTAGCTGAAACGTTTTGGCCCAACGTTCGAACGTTGGCAGCAGTTTCACTTTGCTATTGAATTCTCACATTTAATTCTCGGGTTTTTCTTGCCTATAAAGGCCCCTCCAGCAAAATGAAAAATCACACCAAAGCAATCTGCTTTCTCTCACTCTCAAAAATTCTCTCTCAAGGGTTCTAAGTTGCCTAAAGTTTGGTGGTTTTAAATTCGAAGTGGTCTCGATTTTAGAACGTATATCGTTGTATTTTGGGACGTTTGTTGCATAAACTTGTACCACCTAGGTGGGACAATTTAGCGTTAAGGATAGAGAGTTCTCTCTCGCCACGATATAATCTTTTCTCCATTATTAGCTATTTTGATACATTTGTGAAGTTTTGATTCAACACTTTATGCATAATTGTGTTGATGAAGTAAGTTTATTGTTTAATAAAAATATCTACTTTTGTTACCAGGTGCGTTAATATACTACCAAAAGTGAAAGAGTTGTTCAGTTTTTCTTTTAGCCTCATAATAAGCATTCTCGGATTTAACATACTATTTACTTTGTTTTGACAAGGATACTCTTTATTTTAATTAATTAACTTAGATGTAATGAATAAAATGTTCATAACATGATGATGACTTGTTTTGATTGCACAAGGGTAGATTTAGTTCCAAGAGTATCTTACATCATATCCGTATATTAAAATCAAAGTTGGAATTCTTATATAATTTTTGGAGTATCAATATTGTTCCTCTTTTAACATACACTTCTTTAATAATAATTTTTGGCTCCATATGATACTACAATGAGCTAGGGATTACGAAGTTATTATGAACCATCATTTTTAAAGAAAATATCATCTTCAAATTATATTTTGCTAATGATAAATGTTTTATATGCCTAGATATCTCATCTAAATATAATGTTTTTATTCAATATTTAATGATAAATACTCGTCTAAAGTATTGGTTCTATCTTGTAGGATATTTGGAGTTTTTTGGCGAGAAAAAGTGTCGAGTTGGACGAAATTGAGAGTTCCAAAACAAAGTCACGAAGTTAGAGAACAATCGATGAGCTGACACGAATCGCGAGCATGAACCGAGGGAGGTGAGATGCAAGGCCACGTTGCAGCTCGCGCCTCAGCAAGACTTTATGCTCGCTAAGGCACGAGCCTGATAGCAGCCTCAGGCCCAACGATGTTTTATGCTCGCTAGGGTACGATGTTTTCCGAAGCTATTGTTTTCCTCGGGTTGGAGCTTCGATTTCTTGAGGATGAGGCCTGAATCTGGGACTAGTACTATAAATATGTTCTTTAATTTACACATTTTAAGTTAACTTTTGCTCAGCCTTTTTACACACTTTTAGCGATTTTTATGCTTTGGGAAAGATTCTATCGGTGAAGATGTGTATTAGAGGTTAAATCCTTCACCCGAGAAATTGTAATTCAACATTATCATCTTGATGTGTGAGATTATAGTTCTTAATCATATTTCTATTTGAGTATTTAATTTTCATGATTACATGGTGTTTGATGAAATGCTTGACTAGGGTGTGCAACTAGATCATTTATTTCCTCAACCCATTGCTTGCCAAGGTTTAATTGCGATCAATCTGGAGCTTACTTAGTGGCAACTAGGAATTAATATTGATGATTATTTGATATTAGGTCCTTAGAAAAAAAATCAATGTCATTAAGCTTAATTCATGCTAGGTGGATTAACGCTTGATATCAACTCTCTTCTAGTAGTTAATGCTTCTCCTTGAATTAACCGAAGCCTAGTCTCAAGATGCGTTTTAGGAGTTAAGATTTGTTCATGATTGGAATCTGTTCGTAAATCACACATAAGGAAAGAGCAAGAGAGTTACATGCTATTATTGGGTCTCTTAATTGGCTATTGAGTTAGAGATAAAATGATCATATCGAGAGATGATGGGAATTACAATTGGTTGGGCTTCTCTCTTATCGTTTATCTCTCTTACTTAATTACTTACTTTATTATCGTTTACATTTAGTTATCGTACAATTATAACTAACCCCTCCCCCTACATGTATCTAATAATTATATTTTGATAAACACTCTCTTGGGTTCAACCTTTGCTTATCACTTTCATGTTTAGGTACCAAGATAAATTAAATAGTATTTTTAGTGTGCTACGACACGCATCAGCCAAATAATGTAAATCACACTATTTTAGCTATAAGAATTGAGGACTATATTTTCAATTTCATAATTGTACAATATTTGCCAAGACTCACGTGAGATTGAGTTGTAATACGTTCGTAGATTTGGGTTAATTTAATAATTAAATATAGAAAATTGGAATTTTATTACAATCGGATTCTTCCTATGGGGTGATTTAATGATTATGGGAAGTTGGGAGCTTTCTTTTATAATAATACATCAAATCTAAACTCGATGCCAAATAAGACTGTAAATGAGTTAAGTCAAGCCGAACAAATTATTGTTTAACCTTGTTTGAATTATTATTGAGTTTTAAAATTGGTATTTGAGCTTCGTTTAATTATTAATTAGCATCGTCCTCTAGTAGCTTGTTTTGTTTGGACATATTATATCATTTTTCACCAATCGAGCCAAACTTCAAAACTTAACCAACACAAAAGGTTGTTCAAGTTTGGTGTAATATATTAACAAACCTGGTCCAAATGAACTTTTAGCTAGCTATCGATCTCGAGTCGAATATTAATAACTTTGTTTGTCTTCCAGCTAGCACTAGATGTCATAGTGATCCCAACTCATTGATGATATGGAAAAAAATCAGAGTTTTAACATCAAACTTTTCGGATGATGTCACACCCACGACAATGAATTCACTGTCCTAATATGGCAACACAGAACATTAATGTAAAATAGACCCAGTGCATATAATTATAGGGCAAAATTCATTTATCTTCGATTTATGTTTCAAAATCAACTTTTCTTATGATTTTGCCGATTCAAAGCATAATTGAGGTTTGATTTTAGAATTACATGATCATTTCATGTTTTTGTGAGAAGACTCAAACCGATGTTTCAATAGAGTTATGATTGTCATTTTGAGCTCAGATGTATGTGTTGTGATTACATTTCAATTTTATTTGTTTTATGTTCATTCTTCTTTAAATAATGTGTAATTTGGAGGATTCTTGATTTTGAACAGTGCAGGAAACACACACTAACACCAACACTATGTGTCAATCAGTTGAGGCTTACTGTAATTCTTAATCAAACTAAACGTACATGATGATTGGATTTGTTCTTAAATTCATGAAGTTCAAGGTTTTGAGGCCTTTGAAATATTTGAAATTCGAAGATTGAGACCGATTTTTTAATAGAATTATGAGTGTAATTTTAAGTGCAGATGTATGTAGTATGTACATATGTGATTACTATAATTTTTCTGTTTTATATTCATTATTTATATAATAATGCGTAACTTACAGGACTTTTATTTTTGAATAGTGCAGGGAACACACATTAGCACCAACACTATGCCTCAATCAACTGAGGCTTACTATAAGTCTAAACCAAACTAAATGTACATGATCATTGAATTTGTTCTTAAATTCATGATGTTCAAGGTTTTGAGACCTTCGAATTATTGAAATTTGAATTGTCCTTGGGATTTAGGCATATATTTTTTTCACAACAAGATGATATTTGAGATTTATTGGGAAGTTGTTTTACTTGCACAACTTAGATTATTCTAACTATATTTTCCTGTTCGAGTGTAGTAGAGCACTCTGTGATGAAAATTGTGATTTTGCATGATATTGGTTCACTACTACAGAAATGACCTATAGCAGCGGTTTTTTTGGGCCTATTACAGCGGTTTTGAACCGCTGCCATAGGTACCGCTACCATAGGTCAAAACCCTATGGCAGCGGTTCCGGAACCGCTGTCATAGGTCACCCTATGGCAGCGGTTTCGGCAGAACCGCTGTCATAGGGTCATTTATTTAAAAAAAAAATAAAAAATTGGACCCTATGGCAGCGGTTCCGGCTGAACCGCTGCCATAGGGTGGTATATTTATTTTTTTTTAATTTTATTTTATCGTTTATAATGTTACCATGTCGGAATAACACGAAATTCACACGGTCATAGCGAAACGGCATTCTGAACAAAACGCAAGACTCCGCCTTGCGCTCTCGTGATTTTAGCCATCCGAGATCGTTGAAGGCCTCAAATACGCGTTTTATTACATAAATACGTATTTTTGTAATAAAACACGTATTTGAGGCCTTAAACGATCTCGGATGGCTAAAATCACGAGAGCGCAAGACAAAGTCTTGCGTTTTGTTCAGAATGCCGTTTCTCTATGACCTTGTGAATTTCGTGTCATTCCAACACCGCAAAATTTCAACCGAGAAATATTTTCATAAATACACAAATATACGTACACCCACACATACACAAATATACATACACCCATCAACATATACACAAATATACATACACCCATCCACATATATACATACACAAATATACACACACCAACACATACACAAATACACCCATTAACATATACACATATATGCATACACCCATGAACATATACACAAATATACATACACCCATCCACATATATACATACACAAATATTCATACACAAATATACATACACATACACCCACATATACACAAATATAAATACACCCACACATACACAAATATACATACACCCACACATATATGCATACACCCACATATACATACATCTATATATACTCTATGTGTGTGTGTGTATATATTTATCTAAAAAAAAATACCAAAACTAAATGGAAGGCGGCGGCGGCGGCGGAGGAGGGCGGCGTCGGCGTCGGCGGCGGCGGCGGCGGCGGCGGAGGTGGGCAGCGTCGGCGTCGGCGGAGGTGGGCGTCGGCGGTGGTGGTGGTGGTGAGAGAGTTGAGAGAGAGAGTTGAGAGAGAGAGAGAGAGAGAGAGTGAGAGAGTGAGAGTGAGAGTGAGAGTGAGAGAGAGGGGGGGCCGGTTTGAAATAAACCCGCCCAAATTTTGAACTTTTGGCAGCGGTTCGGGCAGAACCGCTGCCACAAAGTTCAAAAAAATTTTTTTTTTTTTTTTTTGACAACTTTGGCAGCGGTTCGGGCGGAACCGCTGCCAAAAAGTTCACTTTTGGCAGCGGTTCGGGCGGAACCGCTGCCAAAAAGTTCACTTTTGGCAGCGGTTCGGGCGGAACCGCTGCCAAAAAGTTCACTTTTGGCAGCGGTTCCGCCGAACCGCTGCCACAAAGTGAACTTTGTGGCAGCGGTTCCGCCCGAACCGCTGCCAAAAGTGCACTTGTGGCAGCGGTTCCGCCCGAACCGCTGCCAAAAGTGAACTTTGTGGCAGCGGTTCGGCTGAACCGCTGCCAAAAGTCCAATATTTTTTTTTTATTTTTTTTTTGACACCCCTATGACAGCGGTTCGGCTCGAACCGCTGTCATAGGTCCGAACCGAGTACCCCCTATTACAGCAGTTTTCAAAACCGCTGCCATAGGTGCGCTGTAATAGGACTTTTTTGTGGTAGTGGTTGTTACTAATGCAGATTACATAAAAAGAGTTGTTGGTTATCCTTTGATCAAGAAGCGATAATCCTTCACAACAAGGTATTAATTGAATTTTAGTTTGCTATGAGATATGGATATAGTGCTTGTAATTATAGGCATTATACGTACAACTTTAACTTTGTTACTTATAGTCTTATACACAATACTCAATGATCTAAACCACGTACTGACAAAAACAAAAGTATGATCAGCCACTTTGCCATTGTGGAAATTAGTTATTGATCAATATAAAAATAAAGATGAAAATAATGATAGATATAACATATTAAAATTGAATTTTCTTCTCCCAGTTGGATGAAAAGGGGTTTGGAATCTAGGAATGAAGAAAAAGAAATTTTGGTGCCTTTTCCATCTTATTAAACTATTAACGGTATAGGATCCTGAATTTTACTTCTTCTCCACCTTGCATCTCTCACATTGAACCTTGAAGGCTTAGTTCATGCTAATAAAACTATATCTTTGGAGTCCTTTGATTTGAAGGGGTGTATCTTCTCTTTGACCTCATTTGGAAATAACATGTCCAATAAATAGTCTGATGGTTTATATGACAATGTGATGCAGGTTTGGAGAATAAAGGGTAATATCTTGTCTGAAATCTTGAAAGAATACCTCCAATAAATAATTTGATAGTATATATGACCATGTGATGCAGGTTTCTGCATTTGAATTTGCATCTGATAGTATATAATTACATTTGAAAATGGCTAGTTATACAAGGTAAGATTTCTCTCTTCAGTTATTCTTTTTCTTATTTATTTGTCTTCCCTCTATTTTGATTTTGATTTTCAATTTTAATTTATTTCTTCTTTCTCTACTGTCTTTCTCATATAGTGAATGAGTGCCGATTGTGTGAGTATGCGCATTTGTTTCTCTCTTATTTTATACCGGTCAAATGCTTAGCTCCACAACACAGATCATTGGTTTGGTGATTGAAGATTATAGCAGTGGCAGAGGTAAAGTTAGTTCTTGTATTGTTATGCTGTATTAATTCCAGATTTCTAAATTTATTTCTGGTGTCTTTATGTAATGCATGAATGATTTGCTTCAATTCACTTTTTTTACTTATTCGACATCATAATTCTCTATATAGAAAAACATTGACGAACAAATAAAATAAAGCATAGATATGGAAAATCTTGAAGGGACCGCCTTGCGCTTGAGATAATTTCATGGAAATGTGGTAAGAAATTATTTCGACCATTTCAATTGATGTAAAATTATAATATCGATCTCATAATGTTTGATAATAAAATTTAATTAGATGAATAACGCGTATCTCAAATGGCAATAGTGCCTTAGAGACTTAGAATGCTATTTACAAATTGGAAAGTCATTCCTATCTTTTTGTTGGTTTCTGGTTGAAACAAAAAAGAGAGATCAAGGATTGAAAAGTATTATCACTCAGAGGGGCTCAATTCTTTGGTTTGTTTATTGAAAGTTCTTGAATAAGTTTCTTTGTAGTCTTCAAGATTATATGGAAGAAATTTGACATTAATTTTTACATTATTCATTTGAATTTTTTGTACAAAGGTGCACAAAATTTTTCTCTAGCTTCTTATGAATGTTCTCTAAATACTTTGTAATTAGAAAAGACTCGGTATAAGTTAGTTTTTGCGTATTTTCTTTTTTATGGTGTTCAATTTTTGTGAATTGATCTTGTTTACTTGTATAATAATTTCTTGCTTTGATCGCTTTATTTCAGGTGCAGAATAGAAGATCAATAACAACAAATCATCTAAAGAGACTTAAGGAGCTTAGTTGATAGGGTTTAATATATTGTTTTTTGAAAATAAATTTATAATGTATTGGATATTAATAATGGTTATTTGATTATATAAAAATACAATTAAATATTTTGAGTAATTTAGCTGGAGTTTTGTTTCTGAAGGTTTGATAGTTCATTTGCCCTTTTGACTGGGGCTCATGGTAATAACACAAATAGAAGATTTTGGCAGGAAAAAGAAAATAAAAAAAATAAAATAAGAAAGAGCAACAACCATTCACCACGGGAAGTATAACATGGTAGAAATTTACACTATTTTGGCACATCCACCATGGTGTGAAATGCAATGACCTTTGTCATAGCCAATACATTGACTACCGCTAAAAGCGGTGGTCAATGTATTCGCCTCCCTTGCAGATAAAACGGTTGTTTGGCCATGGTAGAGTGGTGGTCAATAACAATTGGCCATGAGAATTGGCTTTTTGTCATGGTTTTGAGCCATGGTGAATAGTGAATTTTCTTGTAGTGTAACATTTTTCCAATTAAATGATAGAAGTAGTTGCAATTAATTTCTATTTTTATTGTAAGTGTTGGTTTTTATATTTTATTTACTGTATTCATGTTACATTAATTATGAAATAACTTTCTTTAGTGAAAATTACTTTTTTGGTCCTATAATTATAGGGTGTTGACACTTTTCGTCCTATATATTCTATTATTTAGTTTTTAGTCCTAAAATTGACAGGTCCCATTTTAATTTCAATGCTTTTTTTCCCACTTTTTTGGTCTTGAGTTACTGGTTTACTCCTATTTAGCTAAAAAGAATCTCAAATTTAGTCTTACTGCGTCAAATTGAAAAGTTTTGTCCAAATTAATGGCCAGAGCTTCACACTGCTACAAAAGATTAATGGGTTTATAAAATTCAAATTTTTTTATTTGATATATATACACATTAAGTGTATAAAATGAAAAACACATGTGACCTTAATTTTATAAATGCGTGTGCAATATGTGAAATTGAAAATAAAATATATTGCGAAATTAATTAGAATAGATTACCCAAAAAATAATTGATTTAAATGAGCGTACTTTAGGACATAGGTGCTGCAATGCATGCATTTTCCTTAGGGTTAGACTTCCAAAAATGCTACACGTGTCTTTTTCTGTTTCTTTTTTGGTAAGAACATAATTAAAATCTAAAATATTTTAAAATTCATACCACTTGTTAATATTGTCAATGATTGCATGTTTTAAAATTTTAAATTTATTTAAGCACAATCTTCTCCCTTCCTACCTACTATCATGGTCTTAAATTTCGACCAAAACATCGAAATTTCGACTGAAATTTCGGATTTCAGGGGGTTCCAAAGCGAAATCGAACCTTCGATCCAATTTTGCAGAATATCTTTCAAAATCTCGACCGAAACATGAAATTTTCCGATACTTTTTTCCGAAACCCGAAATTTTTAGAAATTTAAAATATTTTTGTCAAATATCCATAGAAATTTTGGCCGAAACCCGATATTTCCCGAAATATTCACCAAAAACAAAATTTTGGCCGAATTTTTTTATAAATTTTTAAATATTATATAATTATCAAATTATATTTATATTTGGTAAGGACCACACCTATCACTTACCCCCAACCACAAGAAGCAGAAAAGAATTCTTCAAGATTCAACACCAGAAGGATATCATTATCATCATTATAGACAGAACTATCAATAATATTCTATTTATAATTTTTATATAGTAAATTTTTAAATATTTTTATAAATTTCCATAGTTTCTTTTAATCAAAACCAAAATTTTGAATATATATCCCCGAGATTTCTATTGAAATTTTCATAAATTTACTACATCGATATCTACCCCAAAACCGAAATTAAAACCTTGCCTACCATATACATACGGATGTCGGATGTCCAGCGGCTTGCAGTAGCACTTGTCCAATTTACGAAACTTGTACTATACAATAAAGACTGATAAATCTTATTTTATTTTTGCTAAATATAAAGACTGATAATTGAATTGAGATTTTTTCACCCTTCCTACCTACCATATACATACGGATGTCCATCCGCTCGTAGTATAGTGGACCGACAGCATTGTTCTCGATATTTACTATCCACCACAAAATTCATAAGTGATGGGGCAATTTTCACAGGATAGATGTGTGTAAAAACAACCATATCACTTGTGAATTTGTGGTGAATAGTAGATTGAGAGCATAACTCTCGGTCGCCCATAGCAAAATCCATTTTGGGAAAATCTAACTACACTGGTACTATACAATAAAGACTAATTTATTTATTTTGGCTAAGTATAAAGACTAATAGTTAAATTTAAAGCATTTGTGGAGTGAGTGTGGTCTAAAAAGTTAGGGCCAGCTAGCCCAGTTTGACGGGTAATTTTATGCCAGATTGAGTTCAATGGTCTGAATGTGAATTATGTATCTTTTTCACCTAAGTGTGTATGAGAACCACATACAATAAACTTTACTATATAATAGATATAGACACTAGAACTATTAAACACGCCCTAGAATAAATTTTTCCCAGTTGGACAAATTATACAGATTAATTAAATCCATGTATATTCATGGTCTTAAATTTCACCCGAAACATCGAAATTTCGGTCGAAATTTTGATTTTCCGGGAATCCCAAAGCAAAATCGAATTTTCGATCCAATTTTGCAGATTATCTTACGAAATTTCGATCGAAACCCTAAATTTCCCAAATTTTTTGTTGAAACCCAAAATTTTCTGAAATTTAAAATAATATCTGCTAAATATCCATCGAAATCTTGGTTGAAACCCAAAATTTCCCGAAATTTTGATTGAAACCCGAAATTTTAAATTTATTTAAGCACAATTACTCCCTACTTACCATCTAGGGACGTCCATCGGCTAGCACTTGTCCAATTTACCTAAACTCGTACTATGCAATAAAGACTGATAATTGAATTTAAAGCATTTTTGGAGTGAGTGTGGGCTAAAAAGTTAGGCTGATCATTGTGACAAATTATACAGATTAATTAAATCCATGAATAGGTCAATGTTTTGCATTTTTATTCAATGTTTTATTTCCAACATCATAAACAGTTTTATCTCCTAAAATGGAATTTTTCAAAACAAAACCACCGATTACTTTATACAATGATGAGACAGAATTGATTCTCAACCATTATTGTAAATACACTAATACATTTTCACCTTTTCAACTGACATCATAATTGAACAAATCTTTATATACCAAACTTAATAAATCTTTATATACCAAACTTAATATATATATATATTATATAGTAAAGGAAAAATTACACTTTTGGTATCACGCTTTATACGGTTGTATGCTTTTGGTCCCACACTTTTCAGCCTCGACAGATATAGTTCCACAGGATCCAAAAATGAGCACAATTGATCCTCACTATTAGTTTTTTGACGGAAGTTGTCACATACAGATCACATAACTGTTAAGTTGAGGTGATTCTTAGTAACTCTTAGGACCTAGGCTCCCGAGATGATCTATAGTTCCACACCCTTACCCATGTATTGTTCAAATGGGGCCCTCTATGTATGTATCCACATGAAGGGTGTAGATCTCTCGGGAGTCCAAGTCCCGAGAATCACCACGTACATCACCCATTAAGTTGGATATATCATATAATGATAAGTTTCTCAAACTATTTGGGCCCTTTAGTAATTTTCCCTATAGTAACAGCACAAAGGGACACTTGAAAATTAGGTTGCCGGTTGCACCGTAAAGGCTATAAAAGTGTCTGTATTGTAAGCGCTACAGTTCGCAGAATCATTCAATCATTTTTTGTTAAAAAAGAAAATTATATAACCCAATAATGGCTAAGGAAGAAAACTCCATTGATGTGGCGGTGGTGATGGTGCCTTATCCAGCACAAGGCCATATCAACCCCCTCCTCCACTTCTCCGGCCGCCTCGTCTCTGCCGCCCATAACGTATCTGTTTACTTCGTCGGAACCGCCCCCTACCTCCGCCAAGCTAAGGTCCGAGTCCACGGATGGGACCCTTCATCCGCCGCCAACATGCATTTCCACGAACTTACGGCGCTCCAATTTCAACATCCATCGTCAATTGAGATCACCGCAGACTTGATTCCACTAATTGCGGCAACCGCTCAGATCCGAGAGCCCTTTCACGCATTTGTGAACGAACTCTCAATCAAATACAGGAAAGTTGTCGTCGTTCATGATGATCTGATGTCTTATGTTGTGCAGGACATTCAAAATGTTGAGGCCTATCGCTTTCATGTCGGATCAGCTTGTGATACCTTCGGTTTCCACCGCGAAACTCAAGCTCCGATGACGGAGACGCCGCCTGAAGCAGCTGAGGTTTTGAAAAAAACTTTATCATCAGACAGCCTCTTAACGCCGGGAGCTTTTGAGTACCGCCATATGCAGGAAAGCGCGAGGAAGGTTTTCTCCGGAGATATTTACAATTCAAACAGAGAAATCGAGGGTTTGTTCTTCGATTTACTTGAGAAAGAAAAGGCGAGAGGAGCGGAGAAAGTATCGTGCTTAGGTCCATTCAATCCAGTATCAATATCGGAAATTAGGGTTTCAAGAAGCCGCCATGAAAGTTTAGATTGGCTCGACAAACAGGAATCGAATTCTGTGATTTTCGTTTCATTTGGAACGACGTCGTCTTTCTCCGACGATCAACTGAGAGAAATCGCATCTGGTCTTGAAAGAAGTGGACAGAAATTCATATGGGTTCTGAGAGATGCCGATAAAGGAGATGTTTCAATCCATGAAGCTATAAAATTACGTAAATTGCCACTAGGGTTTGAAGACAGAGTGAAAGAAAGAGGGATAATAGTAAGAGACTGGGCCCCACAGTTGGAGATTTTATGCCATTCTGCAACTGGTGGATTCTTAAGCCACTGTGGATGGAATTCTTGCATGGAGAGTATAAGCAATGGAGTGGCGATAGCAACTTGGCCAATGAGGTATGATCAGCCGAGGAACGCCGTGTTGATAACTAAAGTGTTGAAGATTGGTGTGGAAGTACTGAATTGGGAGCTTCGAGAGGAAATTGTTTCAGCTGATACGGTGGAGAAAGCTGTGAGGACATTAATGGCGTCGGAGGAAGGAGAAGAGCTTAGGGAAAGGGCTAAAGAATTGGGAAAAAGGGTGAAGAACTCTATGATGGAAGGTGGAGGTGCTCGAAAGGAGTTTGATTTATTTATCACTCAAATTACTAGATAAATTTTCAATAATTTTTATTGGAAATTTGGGTTTTGAATTTACTAATAATTATAGGATTATATGAGAATAAGGCAACATTGTGGTTTAATTTATTTTGGACGTACTATTTTGTAAAAGTTGAATAATGCTTAATAAATTTTGTGGACTATATTTCATTTAATTTGGAGTACATGGAAAATGACAGTCATTGTGATATATATATATATATATATATATATATAAATAATTTTTCTTTCTAAGATAATAAGTAATTAACAAGAATATCTTTCATAAATAGAAGTCAATTGTTTATTTTTTTCATATTCTTTTCTCGGTGTATGTAGCATGCATATCACCAAATTCTTATTATGCTTGATATAAATAAATGTAGCACTTCTACTTTTTCTGGATAAGTATGTCAAATAATATATTTATGAATTGCATAATATTACAAAACATATACTTTTAGAAAAACATACAAAATTGTGCATCAACAACTTTATAACACTGATAAAAAATTTAAAACCTTTTGTGAATTTACATGCAAAATTTGTAATCTAATATTTACATGCATGTTAAAATTGTCAGTTACTTCTAAAATTACTGTTTTTCTTCTTTATGTATTACTTCTTTATGTATAATTGTGTTGATAAAGTTTATTATTGTTTAATAAAAATATCTACTTTTGTAACCAGGTGCGTTAATATCTACCAAAAGTGAAAGGGTTGTTCAGTTTTCTTCTACGCTTATAATAAGCATTCTTGGATTTAAACATACTATTTACTTTGTTAATTTTGACAATGATACTCTTTATTTTAACTAATTAACTTTGATATAATGAATAAAATGTTCATAACATGATAATGACTTGTTTTGATTTCACGAGGGTAGATTTAGTTCCAAGAGTATTCTTACATCATATCCATATATAAAAATCAAAGTTAGAGTTCTTATAATAATTTTTGGAGTATGTATCAATATTGTTCCCCTTTTAACATACACTTCTTTAATAATAATATTTGGCTCCCTGAATGACACTACACTGAGCTTGGCATAACGTTACGAAGTTATTATGAACCATCATTTTTAAGGAAAATGTCATCTTCAAATCATATTTTGCCAGTGATAAATGTTTTATATGTCTAGATATATCTAGTCTAAATATAATGTTTTTATTCGATATTTAATAATAAATACTCGCTGATACATGTCGTAGCACTTCAAAAATACTATTTATATTTACCTTAATATCTAGTAATGGTGATAAGCAAGTGTCAAACTCAAAAGAGCGTAGATCAAAATATAATTGTTAAGTACTTGTGACAAAACAATAAAAAAAAAGGGCGGGATTGGTCGTAATTAGATGATAACTAAACAAACGAGAATGTAAAATAAGCAATTAAATACAATAATTGAACAATAAAGGAAAGCCTGGTCAATTGTAATTACCCATCATCTTCTCGATTTGATCATAGATACGCAAGATTAATTCTAGTTGAGTAGCCAACTAAGGGGAACAATGATAGCATACGAACCTCTTGCTCTTTTCTTATGCGTAATTTATTAACGGATAGCAAATCGATAAATTTTAACTCCTAAAATGCATCTAGAGACTAGGCCTTCGATTCATTTACAGATAAGCATTAATCACAAAAAGAGAGTTGACATCAATAGTCAATCCACCTAGCATGAATTAAATCTAATGACATTGATTTTCCCCTAAGGACCTAATATCAATCATTCATGAATATTAATCCCTAGTTGCTACTAAGTAAGGCTCTAATTGATAGCAATTTAACCTTAACTAGCAATGGATCAATCAAACACTATAACAAAGTGTACATCTAAGCTAAGCATTTCATCAAACACTTGGCATGTAAACAAGAAAATCATATACTCAACAAAGAAATTATATTAAGAACAATAATCTCACAACCCAAGATGATGATTTCCAATTACAATTGCCCAGATTAGGTTTTTAGCCTCTAAATGTCATCTTCAAAGTTAGATTATCCCAAAAAGTGTAAAAATACAAAGAGGAACAAGGCTTGGGTTCGACCCTTGCTTATCACCATTACTAGATATCAAGGTAAACATAAATAGTATTTTTGGTGTGCTACAACACGCATCAAATTTTGGCGTGGTTGCCACCGGAGAGTGTTCGATTAGTTTAATTATCTTATTGCTTGTTCTTTTATTTTATTTTTATTTTTGTTGGTATTTTCTATTTTATGTCACAATCCTATCACGATTTACCATTTGATTTAGCAATTGAGAGGATTGTGACATAGGTTACAAAGAAAAGCGTCTCAAGCTTCAACTTCCAGGATCAACATTGCTATTGACTTAGCATTTTACTTCCATCTAACCAATCTCGAAACAATCGCACTCTTAAGGAGTTGGCGACACCAACTAGCATGAAGCCTGCCGGGATACCCAAAGAACAAATCAAGATAACGGCATTCCCCTTTTCTTTGGTGGATTCGGCGAAAGATTGGTTTTACTACTTACCATCCGGGACGATCAATACATGGAATGAGATGAAGAGGATGTTCTTAGAGAAGCATTTACTGGCCTCTAAAGCCGCCAATATTCGGAAGGAGATATGTGGCATCCTACAAATATCCGGAGAGACTCTCTATGAGTATTGGGAGCGGTTCAAGAGGCTATGTGCTAGTTACCCTCATCATCAAATTAACGAGCAACTTCTCATCCAATATTTCTATGAATGACTTTTTCCCACCGAAAGGACCATGATTGATGCTGCTAGTGGAGGGACATTAGTTGATAAAACTCCCGAGGGTGCTTGGTTGTTGATTGCAAACATGGCGACAAACTCTCAATAATTTGGATTTTGGCATGAACCACAACCAAGTAAGGTAAATAAGGTAAAATCTAGTTCATTTGAGTTGCAAATTGCCGAATTATCTTTATTTCTTCGTCAATTAGCCATTGATAAGGTACAAAGAGTGAAACCGTGTGGGATTTGTGCTAATGTGAATCATTCTACCGATATGTGCCCCGCTCTCCAAGAAGGACAAATTGAGTATGCTGATAAGTGCTTCATATGCTTAGTAATCTCATCTAATTATAATACTTTTATTTGATATTTGATGATAAATATTTGCCTAAAGTCTTGATTTTATATTGTAGGATAATCCAAAAACATTTTAGGAAATTCAAGAAAATAGCACAAAATTTAGAAGAAACTATTTTTCAAGCGCAACGTTAGCATTTCTACTGTAACTCTCTCCATGGATAACCAATCAACTTCATTCTTATATAATATTAAAGGTAAGAGATTATCTTCATTTCATATGTTGAAGAAAAAGATGAAACATATACATAAGAAGGTGAAAAGGACAATTGAAATGAACTGTGTGGAAGATAAAAATGAAGTATCACTTTGAGATGGAATTTTCCTATCCTTAAAGGATGAATCCGTTTTTGAGTCCTTCTAATGAATTGTAGATCTGTGTCTTCTCTTTCCAAAGAATCTTTAATCATCTCAATTCTATAACTATAGAGAGAGATATGACTAATTTACCAAGACTGCACATGGGGACACAACGAGCAAAAATGCTCGCCGCAACACGAATGGACCTAAGCTACTGCTTGCTCATGCTGCAGCGGGAGACTTAGCGTAGGGACCCAATTTTGGGCCTATAAATAGGCCTTAACCCATTTTATAGAGATCTTTTTCCCCAAGTGTTGTTCCTCTATGTATTTTTGCACTATTTGGGATATTCTAGCTATGAAGATGACATTTAGAGGCTAAAAACCTCATCCGGGAAATCGTAACTCGAAATCATGATCTTGATTTGTGAGATTATTGCTCTTCATATAATTTTTTTA
Source organism: Buddleja alternifolia (assembly GCA_019426215.1). Taxonomy (NCBI): domain Eukaryota; kingdom Viridiplantae; phylum Streptophyta; class Magnoliopsida; order Lamiales; family Scrophulariaceae; genus Buddleja; species Buddleja alternifolia. The sequence continues at coordinate 2,565,290 of CM033401.1, forward strand.
TTGAGTATTTTATTTTCTTATTTACATGCTAAGTGTTTGATGAAATGCTTAGCTTAGATGTATACTTTGTTATTGTGTTTCATTGATCCATTGCCAGTTAAGGTTAAATTGCTATCAATTAGAGCCTTACTTAGTAGCAACTAGGGATTAATATTGATGAATGATCGATATTAGGTCCTTAAGGGAAAATCAATGTCATTAGATTTAATTCACGCTAGGTGGATTGACTATTGATGTCAACTCTCTTTTTGTGATTAATGCTTCTCCGTAAATGAATCGAAGGCCTAGTCTCTAGATGCATTTTAGGAGTTAGAACTTATCGATTGGCTACCCATTGATAAATTACGCTTAAGAAAAGTGCAAGAGGTTCATATGCTATCATTGTTTCTCTTAGTTGACTACTCAACTAGAATTAATCTTGCATATCTATGATCAAATCGAGAAGATAATGGGTGACTACAATTGACCAGGCTTTCCTTTATTGTTCAATTCTTGTATTTAATTGCTTATTTTACATTCTCGTTTGTTTAGTTATCATCTAATTACAACCAATCCTCCCGTTTTTTATTGTTTTGTCACAAGTAGTTAACAATTATATTTTGATCTATACTCTTTTGGGTTCGACCCTTGCTTATCACCATTATTACTAGATATCAGGGTATACATAAGTAGTATTTTTGGTGTGCTACGACACGCCTCAAATTTTAGAGCCGTTGTCGGGGAGGGTTGATTAGTTTAATTGTTTTATTGTTTGTGCTTTTTATTTTTTTTTATTTTTGTTGGTATTTTTTGTTTTATGTCACGATCCTCTCACGATTCGTCATTTGATTTCGAAATTGAGAGGACGTTTCACAGGTTACAAAGGGAAGCACCTCAAGCTTCAACTTACAGGATCAACATTGTTATTGATCACTTAGCATCTTACTTCCATCCAACCGATCTCAAAGAAGAATCAATGGAAAACAATCTAACAATCTAAACAATCGCACTCTTAAGGAGTTGGCGACACCAAATCTCAATTATCAACCTTTATGCATTGATTACCCCGCCCTTGATGTTGCTTTTGAATTAAAATCTGGTTTAATTCACCTCCTCCCCACTTTTCGTGGTTTTGCAAGTGACGATCCTCACAAGCATCTCAAGGAATTTCACATGGCATATGCACTAGCATGAAGCTCGCCGGAATATCCGAGGAACAAATCAAGTTAAGGGCATTCCCATTTTCTTTGGTGGATTCGGCAAAAGATTGGCTTTACTACTTACCATCCGGGTCTATCAACACGTGGAATGAGATGAAATGGGTATTTTTAGAGAAGTATTTCCCAGCCTCTAAAGCCGCCAATATCCGAAAAGTGATATGTAATATCCGAAAAGTGATATGTGGCATCCGACAAATATTCAGGGAGACTCTCTATAAGTATTGGAAGCGGTTCAAGAGGCTTTGTGCTAGTTGCCCTCATTATCAAATTAGCAAGAAACTCCTCGTACAATAATTCTATGAAGGCCTTTTTCCCATTGATAGGACTATGATACACGCCGCTAGTGGAGGAGCCTTAGTTGATAAAACTCCCGAAGCCTCCCGGTTATTGATTGCAAACATGGTCGCGAATTCTCAACAATTTAGCTCCCGACATGATCCTCCAACAAGTAAGGTCAATGAGGTTATAGTTCACTTGAGTTAAAAAATTTCTAGTTGACTTCACTTGTTCGTCAAATAGCCATTGCAAAGGTTTAAAATGTGAAAGCGTGTGGGATTTGTGCTAATGTGAATCATTCCACCGATATGTGCCCCGCTCTCCAAGAAGGACCAATTGAGTATGCAAATGTCATGGGAGGATTTTCGGGACCACCACAACACCACTATAATCCTTATTCAAACTCTTATAATTCCGGATGGAGGGATCACCTAAATTTTTGGCTTTAGAATTTCAATTGGCCTCAACTATCAGGGGAATTATCAAGGGTACAGTCAAGGACCACCACCGTCTTTCCCACCTAAGCCACAAGCCCCTTCTACTGGTTCAAGCTCAAACTCCAACTTGTATTTAGAAGATATTGTGCAGGCTCTACTCAAGACCAAATTCAATACAAGCAAGAAACTAAGGCAAGCATAAAGCACCTAGAGATACAAATGAGTCAATTGGCTACCTCTATAAGTAGGATTGACGCTCAAGGGTCGGGAATGCTACCATCTCAAACCATAAACCACACAGAAAATATTAGTACTATCACATTGAAAAGTGGAAATAAAATTGAAGCACAACTCAAGTCACCACCGTGGCATGACATTATAGAGGAAGAGGAGAAAAAGTCTACCAAGCTTTCTCCTCATTCCACTTCTACTTCTTAGGTAACCTCTAACCCTTCTCTTATTCTAATTATTATTAAGCCTCCTTCCCCAAGTAGGTTTGCAATCAAAGAAAGAGGATAAAGAGAATGAGGTCTTGGAGATTTTTTGGAAAGTAGAGGTGAACATACCTCTTATTGATGTTATTCGCGAAGTACCCTGGTATGCCAAATTTCTCAAGGAACTATGCATACAAAAGAGAATGTTGAGAGGTAATGAGTGCGTCAATGTGGGTGAGAATGTATCTGTGGTGATCCAATGTAAGTTACCTGCAAAATGTGAAGACCCCGATATGTTCACGATCCCATATATGATAGGTAAGACGAAATTTGATCTTGCCATGCTAGACTTGGGTGCATCTATCATTGTCATGCCATTATCAATTTATACATCTTTGAATTTGGGTCCTTTAAAGCAAACGGGGGTAATTATCCAATTAGCGGATCGTTCTAATGCTTACCCCGGTGGGGTACTTGAGGATGTTTTGGTAGAGGTGAACGGTCTAATTTTCCCAACGGATTTCTATATTTTATACATGGGAAATGATTGTCCCATAAATCCCGGCCCCATTCTTTAGGACGTCCTTTCCTCAAGACGGCTCGAACAATTGTGAATGTCCATGAGGACACTCTTTCCATGGAGTTTGATGGTGAAATTGTCAAATTTAACAAACTTGACTCCATGAGGTCTGCTTGGGATGTGGAATCTATTTCCTCTATTGATAAAGTTAAAATGATGGCGCATGAAATGGTGGACCACAAAGAGCATGCATTAGAAAAAGTTCTATTGTGAGATTTCGGTTGATTGAAGGTGGCATGTCGAGCCAACGACGTTAAACAAAGACGCTTCTTGGGAGGCAACCCAAGCTTGGCTAAAAAGCCACCTCCAGATTTGATCCCTTTATCCCTCTCTTTTATTTACTTTGTTCATAACTTATCGTTGAGTGTTTTACATTGAGGACAATGTAAGTTTTAAGTGTGGGGAAGGGGTTAAATTTGGTTCTTTTTATTTTTGCTTGTTTTGTTTGAATAAATTGGGGATTTGATTGTTTTGATTGCTTTTGTGCAACCTTGGAATGTTGTAATTCCCATGAGATTATAGCAAGCTTTTTGCGTTTCATCTCTTTGGAATAAAATGATTTAGATGACATGAATTAGAACCGGTTGATTATAAATGAGATAGACATATTATAGTTGTGTAACAACTCGCTTCTTGAGCATTATTTGATACAATTGGGTTTTAGTAGACTTGGCCAACCATGTGAGCGTTTGAGCCTTTCTTTTGATTGAATTTCCATGGAAAGCTTCTTTCTTTCATTGTGTATATCTTCTATGTTTTTGTAGACTAGAACTTGCTTTGAACCATGTCAAAATTACATTGATTTGTGTATACTTGAAGATGACAAAGGCACTTAGGATTTTGACCCACTTAGCCTAAAAAAACCTACCTTATGCATTTTCATCTTTAGTAAACCCCTTTTGAACCTTTGGCCTTTTTATTGAATTGACCCGATTTATGAGTTTTCATTTCTTTGTTCTCTCTTGATTTACCCGTCCAAGAACGAGTAGAGCTAGAAGGATTTATTTCATGAGTTTCAAAAAAATGGCATGTTAAGAGTTAGTGTAGGGGTGCTTTTGATGAATGTAAGGGTGTTATACAATTTGTTGGAGACAAGAGTTAGAGTACCTTTGCTTCTTTTTCATTTTAGTTTCGTTGTTTTAATTGGCTTCAAAAAAAAAAAAAAAAAAAGAAGAAGAAGAAGAATAAAAGAAAAGAGAAAGAAATAAAAAAAAATGAAGAAAAAAAAAAGTTGAAAAGAGAAAAAGCAAAATTTAATCGTGAAAAATGGAAAACAAATGTATGATGGAAACGTGAATAAAGGATTTGTTATTGTTAGGTTTTGGGTCCTATTTATATTATTTACCCAAGTTTATTTCGATGCTTAACTGGTTTTTTGGACTTAACTTTCTTACCTTTGTTTGCCTACCTGAGTCTCAACCCCATTACAACCATGTTTAAGACCTTTAGATTCTTATGTTCACATTTCTAAAGTAGTGGAGATTTTGGTGTATAAGCAAGCCTATGGGAATGTATTTACATAGAAAGATTTGAGCCAAAAACACATTATCTCTATACACTTGAGTGTTTGGGGAGGATTGTGAGAAAGTCTATTAATTTCCCAACATAATGTTTCAACTCTTATATGTCATCATCTTGTGAATATTTGATCAAGTTTGCAAGTGATAATAGCTATAATGTGTGTCAATCTCTCTAGTGTTTTTTAACATGGTAATTGTCTCATGTTATCTTTATCATTTATCTTCCATTTTAATGAATTTGAGAAAAGTGTGCTTTTTCTTAATCATTGCCCGAGGACGTGCAATTAGCTAAGTGTGGAGGTATTTGATAAGTGCTTTATCATTAGAATATTTTTTATTGATTTATATATACACCAAAAAAAATGTATATACATACGTGAGTACGTTTGTACAATACACGTATGATTTGTCCAAATTTTTGATGTGGCATACATATTTGTTTATAATGTGGAGTGACCATACATACGGCATATGTATAATGTGCCATACGTATACATATAGTGAATGGGCACGCATACGATGTACGTTTGATATATGTACACACACGTCCAAAAATTTGAACATAGTACATACGTGAAAAGTTTATTCAGTGTATCTTTTATTGTACGTGTGATACACATAATATATGTAATACGGTGTATATTATTGTATTTATATCGTCGTATATAAATATACACATGCCTAACAAATTGAATATAATGTTTGTACGCCATACATAAAAGGTTTATTTAGTGTGTTTCTTTCTTTACGTGTGATGTGCGTAATAAATATATACTATCATATTACAATGTGGTTGTACATATACGCACACACATGGGGGTAGGGATGGGGGTGGGGTGGCACGCATGTGTATTAAGACTGTCAATTGAGTTGGGCCTACCTGAAATTCGATTGTCGGCCCATTTATATTTGAATCGAGCGTAATTGAATGTGAGCATGGCTAAGCTCGAGCTTAAAAATTAAATCAAATTAATTTGTGAGTCGAGCTTGAACTTCATTAGATTCAGCCCGTATAATCCGAAATCATAACTTCAACCTCTAATTTAATACTTTGTTGTCATATATATATATATATATATATATATATATAGTGTGAGCCAAGTTTGAGTCAGGACAAAAGAAAAAGTTTACGAGCTGAGTTTGAGTTTCGATTATTCAAGCCCAAAAATTTCGAGGTTAAGCTACCCTAAGCTTTGCACAAAAGCCCCTATTGGGAGGTCAATGTGTATTGGGAGGAGATTAGTCATCTTTTTTTTTTTCCTTTTTTTTCACTTATATATCTATATTATTTTTAATATATACAAGATAATTATTTACCTAAAATATTAATGAAGTCTAACTTTATTGACAAAGCTAAGGCCCCACGATATCAAAGGTATTGGGTTCGATTCTCACCGACGGCGTGTGGGTCTTTCTCTAATTACATAGTAGTTTTCAGCTTATTGTAAATTTGTAATAGTTGTTGGTTGTAATTTGTTCATAATTGATATTCATAATTTGTATGATTGTATCATGCAGCGGATCTAAAAAAAAATTGTTCCACATCTTCTTTTAACAATCATCATTACTCAATAACCAACTCAATCATTTCTCTTATCAAATCTCAATAAAATATCATATTTATACTATTTTCAACCATTTTTTAAAAATACAACCAAACATATATACTAAATACCACAAAAGTCAATCTTCTCACACAAAATACCTATAACTCACATTTATGTATTATACAAAATCTTAAAAATATACTTAAAATATAAGAGAACATATTACTAAATACCACAAAAAGTCAATCTTTTCACACAAAATATCTATAATTCACATTTATGTACAATACAAAATCTTAAAAATACACTTAAAATATAAGCAAACATATATAACCAACCAAACATAGCCGTAGTGTTTATCATTATCATACACTTAGCGCTTAAATATTATTATTGCCCTTTCAAACTTATATAAGAACGTAGTCTTTATCGCCATCCAGCACCTTTCCAAGTGGTTTATGATGTTACCCAATTTAAGGTTATATTTCAATATCAATGCTTATTGTAAAAACAAACTAAGAAATATCACACGTATCTTCTTGAATTACTTAATAAAAATCTGTTTTATAAAAAAATAGAAATATAGAAACTATCAAAAATATCGAAAAAAATGCAATTTTGATATACTAATGTGGTCTGCACGTTTTTTTAGTACACTAATAGGAGAGGAGGTAGCAATTTGGGTACACTATTGGTCAAAAAATTGACAATTTTAATACATATCGCCGGAAATTGCTAACGTGGCTGCCGAAAAATGTCAAAATTGGGATTTTTTCAAAATTGAAGGAAAAATTGATGATGTGGCAGCCAAGTGGATAATGGATTGATGACTTGGCGGCTAATTGGACAAAGTTAAAAAAAATTGCTACTTGAAAGGTTTGAACCTGTGACCTTTGTGCTAAAATTTAACACTTCTACCACTCAACCACATGCAATAACTTGTTCTAGTTGGCTTTAGTTTAGTTATTTCCGTTACTTTGGTATATGCCTTTGTAATATGTAATTATTAATATTTTATATAAGAATATCAATCTCCCACTTGGAAACCAAACTCAAAGTAGAAACACAACCTCTTCATCAAACTCCACGATTCTTCATCTTCCAAATGAAAGTACTCTCTCTCTAGCATAAGTCGGCCTCCTCATCACATAAGTTCAAGGCCAACTGAGACCATGCAAAACCTCAGTTTCTCGGTGGTAACTCCCCTTAGTTAACATATCCACCGGATTCTTCGCACCAAGCACCTTCTTCAACTCCAAAGTCCCATCATCTATCATCTCTCGAATATGATGATACTTCAATTGAATATGTTTCGTCCTCGAGTGAAACACCGAATTCTTTGTCAAACAAATGGCACTTTGACTATCACTATAAAGTGCACAATCTCATTGCTCCATATCAATCTCCCTCAAAAAGTTCTTCAACCAAACCATCTCTTTGCCAGCTTCTGAAATGGCAATATACACAGCCTTGGTTGTGGAGAGTGCTACACACTTTTGTAGCCTAGAAGTCCAACTTATCGCCGTGCCACCCAAAGTGTAAATGTACCTCAATGTACTTTTTCGACCACCTTGATCACCACCTAAATCCGCATCCACGAAGCCCTCCAAAGTAACACTACTACTCAAAAAACACAAGCACATGCTTGATGTACCCCTCAAATACCTCAGTAGCCACTTTACCGCTCCCCAATGTTTTAACCCCGGATTAGCCATATAACGACTCACAACTCCCACTGCATGAGCTATATCCAGCCTTGTACACACAATTGCGTACATCAAACTTCCAATGGCAGAGGCATAGGGAACCTTTGCCATTTGATCTCGCTCCTCCTCAGTCTTAGGTGATTGTTCCTTGCTCAATTTGAAATGACTCCCCAAAGGTGTACTTCTAGACTTTGCATTTGAGATTGCAAATCTAGCAAGTACCTTTTTCAATGTACTTCTCTTAAGTCAACTTGAGACTCCCACTCGACCTATCTTGAATGATCCTCATCCCGAGGATTGTATTTGCAGCTCCCAAGTCCTTCATCTCAAATTTCATGGATAGTTGCTTCTTCAACTTATCAATTTCTCTCATGTTAGATCCAACCACTAACATATCATCCACATACAGTAGCAATATGATGTAACAATCCCTAAACCTCTTGAAATAACAACAATGATCCATTTGACACCTAATATATCCACAACTATCCATGAAAGTGTCAAACTTCTTATATCATTGCCTCGGAGCTTGTTTGAGTCCATACAAGCTTTTCTCTAGCTTGCATACAAGGTTTTTTCGTCCATTCTCCATAAAACCTTCCGGTTGAACCATGTAGATGTCCTCCTCCAAATCCCCGTGAAGGAATGTCATTTTTACATCTAATTGCTTAATATGCAAATCCTCTGCAGCAACAACACTCAAAACCATCCTTATAGTAGTCAACTTAGCAACCGGCAATAATATTTCAGTGTAGTCAATCCCTTCCTTCTGCTGGAACCCTTTGACCACCAACCTGACCTTGTACCTTTTACTACCATCCGGTTCATCCTTAACCTGGAATACCCACTTGTTCTGCAAAGCCCATTTTCTCTTAGGTAACTCAGTCAACCTCCAAGTTGTATTTCTCTCAAGCGAGCTCATTTCATCCTTCATGGCTAGCTCCCACTTGAGAGAATCTCCCACACTCATCGCCTCTTTGTACGACTCGGGCTCACCTGAATCCGTCAAAAATAAATAGTGTAAAGAAGGGGAATACCTCATGTTTGATTTAGGAGTTCTACTCGATCTTCTCAAGGTTGGTGGTGGAGTCTCCAGATCATCCTCGATCCTATTCTCAGTGTCATTCCCAGCAACCTCGTCTAGTGTGATCTCTTCCAATATAGCCTTTGGTCTTTCGTTTTCCTCAGTCTCTGCTCCAAGTCTATCCTTGTAGAGCACCTTTTCATTGAATGTGACATCCTTATGCCTTATAATTTTGTTGTTTTGGTAATCCCAGAACCGATACCCAAAACTCTCTCCTCATAGCCAGTAAAGATGCACTCTTGTGCCTTAGGATCCAACTTATCCCTGTCATCAGACCTTCGCAAGACATAAGATAAACAACCAAATATTTTTAAATGCATAAATTTACCTCGTTTCCAGACCAAACCTCCTCCGGTATTTTGAAGTCCAATGGTACTTTAGGTCCCCGGTTAATGAGGTAAGCCTCCGTGCTCACTGCATCAGCCCAAAATGTCTTTGGCAAACTTGAGTAAAGTCTCACTCCTAGCTCGTTCATTCAAAGTTCTATTCATCCGCTCTACAATCTCATTCTACTGCTGAGTCCCCGGAATGGTCTTAACTCTTGGCTATCATACTCCCCACCATTATCCGACCTTAGACACTTCAATCTCATCCCCGTTTCATTCTCAACTTCTGCCTTCCACTTCCTAAAGGTATTAAACACATCCGACTTATTTTTCAGAAAATAGACCCATACCTTTCGAGCGGAACCATCAATGAAGGTAACATAATATCTCGACCCTCCAAGTTGACTGTATGGGAGTCGGTCCCCATACATCAGTATGCACAAGCTCCAACTTCTCTGCCTTCGGTTCTCTTCCCATCTTGGAAAAACTCACCTTTTTCTACTTCCCAAGCACACAGTCTTCGCAAACCGTCTTCGAGATTGGTAGCTTCCCCTTAGATGCCATGATTCCCATTCCCTTCTCACTCATATACCCAAGTCGCCTATGCCATAAATGAACATTCTCTATAGCCTCGATTGCAGCAAACGAGTCCTTCTTTATTTTTGTGGTATACCCCGACTTCTTACCACGAGCCACCACCAGATTTCCTTTGGTGATTTTCCATACACCACCACAAAACACCACGGTGTACCCATCACTGTCAATTTGACCCATTGAGATCAAATTCTTCCTCAACCCCGAAACATGTCTAACATTATGCAGTTTCAACTGCATTCCCTGTGCTGTAGTCACTGTGACCTCACCGTTACCAACTATTTCCAAGGGTTCGTCATCTACAAGAAAAATCTTTCCAAATTTTCCAAAAACATAATTTGTTAGATAATTCTTACATGAAGTAGCATGGAACAACGCAACTGAGTCCAGAACCCATTGGTCGACTGGACTGTCAACACAGCAAACCAAAGCATCTCCGATGTCGTCTAGTGTTGCGTTTGCTTGTTGATGTTCCCGATTTTTATTTTGACCCACATTTTTAAGACAATTTCTCTTGTAATGGTCTTTCTTTCCGCAGCCCCAGCAATCAGCCTCCTTGCGCGGTTTTGACTTCCCTCGCCCCTTTGACTTGGATCGACCTCTACCTTTCTGACAACCCCGTTGAACACCTCTTCCTCTACTTTCCGCACTTAATGTAGCAGACTTGAGTTCTCCTGATTCCCTCCAGCGAATATCCTCACTCAAAATCAGATCCCGAATCTCCTGAAGTTTCAACTTCTTTTGGCCAGATGAACTACTCACAACAGTTACCGTCGCACTCCAACTTTTCGTCAATGAAGTCAACAATATTAAGGCTCTTATCTCGTCCTCGAAATTAATATCAACCGAGCTCAACTGAGTGATGATCACGTTGAACTCGTTGATATGGTTGGTCACCAATCCTCCTTCCGTCATCCTCAAATTGAATAAACGTCTCATCAGATAGACTTTATTCGATCCAGATGGCTTCTTATATATATTGAATATCGTCTTCATCAAACCCGCTATTGTTTTTTGATCTATGATGTTAAACATCACGTTTCTCGATAACGTCAATCGAATAACTCCTAGGGTTTGCCTATCCAATAACTCCCAATTCTCGTCTGACATCTTTTCAAGCTTCTTCCCCAACAACGATTGATGGAGATTTTTTTGGTACAGATAATCCTCCATCTTTGTTCGCCAGAATCCAAAGTCTTTTCCATCAAATTTGTCAATCTTCACTTTTACTTCTTCAGATGCCATTGATTCACACCGATTGCTTTAACCCGTGCTCTTAATACCAGTTGTTAGGAATCAATCCGTATAAACAAACTTAAAAGTAAAGAGAAAGTAAGAAAAAGAGACAGCAATTTTACATGGTTCGGCAAATTGCCTATGTCGACGGACCTATGCTAGAGAGATTTTATTATTCTTGAGAGAAAGATACAATTACAATGAAGAGAATTTCATCTACTTGCAAAGATACAAAGACCTAATCACAATAGGTAACTCCAAAATATGCCAAAATAGGAAAAAACGAGTCAATTAACTGCTCCAGCCGATGGACCTGCGCCCAGGCACCGATCAAGCGCGCCTGGGCGCCGCCAGCAGTAGCAACTGCTCGGAGTTTTGCATGCCGCGCCTAGGCGCCATTTCAGCTCAAATTCTTCTTCCTTTGGCACTTTGATTTGTCTCCACACTCAAACCCATCATATAGATTTCTTGCTTCATCATGTGAACAATCTTGGCCGTAAATCTCTTGGTTTCGGCCTTAAACAACTCCCATGTGTCAATCTACTATATCAATAGCTAACAACTAAAGCAATTTTGTCTCCATCAATTACACCTATATTTTTTATTAAGTTATGATGTTTGGGTTTTTCTACCTTGTAAGGTTTGGATCTTTCCCAGTAAATTTCTTATATATCCATGAGGTCGTGCGTGTTTCCAGTGTTGACGTTGAAAAAAATTCTCTATTGATACAGAATTTGCAAACAGAAATAAAATGCATCAAATTATATGGTATTTTTATGTTTAATTGAAAGAGTAATTCTTGTAATTCAGTAAATTGAAATTATTAAATACCATATAATTATCCATATCACTAAATATGAATCTATAATGGAAAAATCATATTTTTCATCCCACATGATAGCGAGTTTGCACTTATAATCCCAAGTTTTATAGTTTCATCACATTACTTACACTCGTTGAGAAAAGTTGCAAATTTGGTCATCACCCTCAAATATCTTATGTAAAACGTATAGAGCTATTTGTTCTTTGAGAAGAATATATAGATTTGTTATGTTTGGAGATTCACCCGTCAATTTTTTATCAAGCTTCATCTACTATTTTTGTTATAATGATGTCAAGCATATTCTAAAATTTGTTGGATTAAGATTGTTGCAACATGATCTATTTGCAGGTTACATTTGGCAGCTTGCAGATACTAAGAATCCAAGGATATGAAAATATTAACAATTTATGGTGTCACAAAATTCCACCTGGCTTCTTCAGCAAACTTGATGAATTAAATATCTATGAATGTAGCAGCAATAGGAGCTTATTTCCATCTTCAATGGCTAGAAATCTTGTCAATCTCAAAACACTAACAGAGCCTAAGTATCTGGGAATGCAATGAGATGGTTAAAGTGATTGGAGATGATGAGGAAAATGTCTGTGAAAACTCTCAATTAATTTTTCCTAGTCTGCAACGGCTGATACTCGACTCTCTACCCAATTTGGTGAATTTTTGCGGATGGAGATTTGCTCTTCAATTTCCATCACTGAGAGACATAGAGATTGAGGATTGCCATCGGATGGAAAGTTTTACCATGGAATCCTTAACTACACCAAACCTGAAAAGTATCGAAATAGACTATGAACGAAAAGATGTGGAAGGCTTGAATGGAGCTGTGCAGCTATACAAAATACTTCTTTTTAATTTTTCTCCAAAGAATTATTACAGGTCTCAATTGATTCAACAATTGGATTATTGGAGTTATCGTACTTTAGAGCAAAGGTAAAATCCCTATATTACATTGTCTTTCATTTTCACAAAAACAAAACTTCAAAAATTCCACGGCCGGGAACTTAAGCGTTACCTTTTTACCAAGAAGAAGAAGTCGAAAGAGGGAGGTGAAGAGAATGTTGCTAACCAGGAAGGTTGCTAAAGCAGCTACAAAGGTTTGTTGATTGTGCATATTCTTCTGTAAATCAATAATCAAATTAATGCATGTCAATGCATTTTATGTACATTTTTCAAGTATGCATCCATGTGTAGTGAACTCAGGATTGTCAATCCAGCTAAGGACTAATTAATTCTGATATGTCTTATGCAAACAAAGTGAATGTTGGCAATTATCCTGATAAATTGAAGTTAATAACCTATCTAACAAAGAGTATGGCGATAAATCATCAAACCAAGTTTCAAATCCATTTTTGTAACCATAAATGTCAACTATTCAATCTTTCAAAACTGAAATTTGGAAATCATCTAAGAGATAAAACCATATTTAAGTTTCAGATTCAATCAAATTTCAGCCAAATTGGTAAGCTCCGATCCAAAATCGGACTAAAATTGCCAAAAGTTGGATAGTTACCAGACGACTTTACAAATCGAAAAAAAAAGGACCAAAATCCAAGAGTGATAAAGATAACGGACTAAAAATGCAATTAGCCCTTATATTAAATATTGTAATAAAATTTAATGGTCATATATGCAAAACACGTGACCGTTGCTAAATTGCGTAAAACTTTAATGGCGCATGCATACCAAATGTGAAACCTCATATACTTTAATTTAACCGATGAGATCATAATTGCCAAAAGAGTTTAAGGACTATTTTTGCAATGCTTTGGAATAATGAAAATAAAATTGCCACGCACTATATATCTTATGAGACCAATATTTTTAATTTCCCCCAATCTAGTCTTTTGCTATAATATTCATGTTATAATGTTATAACAAAGAAGATGCATTGATAATTTTTTCAAAGGAGTATTTAGTAACTAATTTTGGATTAATTAATTATACTAATTACCCCTCTTATTTAGTGTAATCACAGTGCAACTCGCTTATTTTGGGCTCCTAACAAATACCACATATATTTTATAATAAAACCTTACATTGAACCCCACCCCCCCCCCCCCCCCCCCTCCTGGATTAATGACCGTTAATCAAGCCTAACGAAAAGTGTAAAATGTCAATCTTACCACTATTTTATAAAATAAAAAATAATTAAAAAAAGGTAAATCACACTAACATGCTAAAAAAGGTAGAATTTTATCTTCGTTTACTTGTTCAGGCTAGACTCCTTATACCCGCGCAATTTCGAGGTGTTGGAAACTTTGCTTCTTTCTTGGGTAGTAAAAAGGCTCAGGCAGTCCAATTGAAAGTTTGGATGGTGAAGTGGTGCGCGCCATCACTGGGGTGGTTCAAGCTTAACACTGATGGAGCTTTGCGTGGCAATCCTGGAGAAGCGGGTTCAGGGGGGCTCGCTAGAGATCATACTGGTAAGATTGTTTTTGCATTTTTCGAGTATTTATCGATGGTTACTAATAACTAGGCGGAACTGTTTGGAGTGTGGAAGGGACTAGAATTATGCTTCCAGTTCGGATTACATAAGGTTTGGGTGGAGTTGGACTCTCGAGTGGTGTTGAATTATATACATATGCAACAGCCCGAAAAATGGGAATTCCAACATTGCATGCAACGTATTCGATTTTTGAGGTCTCGTATGGATGTTATCTTCTCCCATACTTACCGAGAAGGCAATAAGACGGCGGATTTACTGCTAACAAGACATGTGATGATAAAATGTCCATGATTACGATGGAAGAAATTCCTGCCAATGTTCGAGCTTGTAGCAAAATGGACCTTTTGTTTCCTAGTTTTAGGTTTAGATGGATTTAATTATTAGCCTATATTGTAAGGGAGTAGTACTCCTGATTTACGATGCTTCCTTAGAATCTTTTGTTAGGGAAGTAGCCTCCTTATTTATCGCTTTATCTTTAATTTAATAAAGAAGGGACGAGAGGACCGACAACGCTCTCCCCCCGCTAAGGCGGTGTGGTTCTTATTAAAAAAAAATGCTCCTTATTTAGTGTAATTACAATGCAACCCACTTTATTAGATTATATAACAAACAACTTCTCTTTTATAATAAAACCTTACATACACCCCAGTGACTAAGTTCCCTTTTTTTTTTCTTTTTTTAAATATTTTTCCATAACTAACTTTTAAAAAAGAAATTATTATTTTAGCCTTATATATATGATATTTATTTTCTTTCAACTTGTTTTAAATTATTAATTATTTTCATATTTTTTGGCAAATTTTTAATATACATTTATCTGCATGAAATTACGATATTGCTCCTAAAATAAATCAAAACTCGGTATTTGTTTTAATTTCCTAAGAAATATTCAAATTGGCATAAATCTGAATTTGCACTTCATTATCAAGATGTTACTAAATTTTTTATGAAATCATTTAATTAAGTCTAAATTAAAAATTACAATTACATCATCTTTAATGTGAAAAATTACATTTACCCCCCCCCCCCCCCCCCCCTCCCAAGGCAAATTGAGAAATCTAGAAAATATCTTTAAAATAGATTTTGCTAGTTTTCTAACGGGAGGGGGTGATTTTAAAGTTTTATTATAAGAGAGTGTATTACTCAAAGTAAACGGAGTAACCTATAATTAGGCTAAATAAGAGGGTAGTTAGTATAATATAATTAACCCAATAACTTTTTTCAAAATGTCATGATTTTTTTTTCCCGTATGCCATGGTTTTTTTTTTTTTTTTTCCTTATGCCATGGTTCATTCGTGTGATTATATTAAGGAAAATATACAAGAGTGTACAGAATATTTGGTGAACACTTAATTACAAAGAAGAAAAGCCAAGTTCCATATAGTAATCATCACAATTATTGAAGTTTTACTCAATAAACAAGAATTTATTTGTCCTTAACTGGTTAAATTAAACAAGCATTTTCACATCTTAAATCTTAATACATAATTAATTCCTCAAAAAGAATCTTAATATATAAAACCTTACTCCAACACGCACTAATTACATACAAACTTCCTAATCTCCAAGGCTTCAAACAAAGACTAATAACAATCCTCTCATGGCCACCGTCCGCCGCTCCTCCACCGACCACCACCACCAGAACCACCGTACAGCACCCGAAGTCACCGTGGTAATGGTGCCTCTACCAGCACAGGGCCACCTCAACCAGCTCCTCCAGCTCAGCCGCCTCATCGCCGCCTACGACATACCCATCCACTTCGTCTCCACCGCCGCCCACAACCGCCAAGCCAAGCGCCGCATCCACGGCTGGGACCCACTCGCTGCCTCCAACCTCCACTTCCACGACTTCCCGATCCCGGAATTTATATCTCCGCCTATAAACCCTAACGCCGCCAACAAATTCCCTTCACACCTCCAGCCACTATTTGACGCGGCCGCCCACCTCAGGCAGCCGCTCACCAAACTCCTCCACTTTCTCTCAAATTACACGTGTCATTCACCCAATGCTCTTACAACTGGAGATGCAATAGGATTTGCAATAGAAGATCTTATCTGCCCTCGTTCCACGCACAGAATCGTCGTCATTCATGATTCATTAATGTCCTCTACAGTACAAGACGTGGTTACTATACCAAACGTTGAATCCTACATTTTCCACAGTGTTTCAGCTTTCTCCATGTTTTGGTTCTTCATGGAAAATCCAGAAAACCCTTTTGAATTTGATGATAAATTATTACAAGAACAAGAACAAATCCCTTCTCTTGAAGATTGCTTCACAACAGAATTCATGGAGTTCATAATATCTGAAGATAAGTACAATAGCTTAAGCTCTGGATTTCTTTACAACGCATGCAGAGAAATTGAAGGTAAATACATTAATTTAATCGAAAAAAAGTCGGAAAATGAAAATAAAAAACATTGGGCAATTGGGCCATTCAATCCAGTTGAATTAATAGAAAAAAACTCTGATAAATTATCATCACGCCATGAATGTCTAAAATGGCTTGATAAACAAGAATCAAAATCTGTGATTTTCGTTTCGTTTGGCACTACAACTTCATTACATGATGAACAAATCAAAGAACTGGCAAATGGGTTAGAGGAAAGCGAGTTGAAATTCATCTGGGTTTTGAGAGATGCAGATAGTGGAGATTCCAATACTGATGAAACTAGAAAAGGCGAATTAGGGTTTGAAGGGAGAATAAAAGAAAGAGGAATTATAGTGAGAGATTGGGCCCCACAGTTGGAGATTTTGAGTCATCCTTCGACGGGTGGATTTCTGAGTCATTGTGGATGGAATTCATGCATGGAAAGTATTTCAATGGGAGTTCCGATCGCGGCTTGGCCGATGCACTCCGATCAACCTAGAAATACGTTTTTGATTACCGAAGTGTTGAAGATTGGCGTAGTTGTGAAGGAATGGGCCCAGAGGGATAAGACTGTGAGCTCTTCGACGATTTCCATGGCGTTGAAAAGATTGATGAGGTCGGAAGAAGGGGAGGAGATACGGCGGAGGGCGGAGGAGTTGGGTGGCGCTGTCAAGAGAGCATTGGCGGAAGGTGGCGTTTCGCGCTTGGAGATGGATTCTTTCGTCACTCATATTAGTAGATAGTGTAACTTATAATTGGAGTAGGTTGATGTTTTGGAAGTGCGCTAGTGGATTCTATCAAATCGGACCTTCTATTTCAAATTGTGTTACATTTCCTATTTCATTTATTTATTCAAATGACAAATGTAAAAAATTTACATCACTTGTCTATTTAACGAAAAGATTTATAAGGATAATTAAACTCAACATTTATAAGAATTTTTGGGAAAATTAAAGTTGACATTTGATATATATGGTGTAATTGAAGTGATGATTGGATCCTTTATTTCAAAATTTAATTTAAAATTGTGATTCTATTATTGTAGAGACTTGATAAATACACTCCATATTTTGTTAAAGGCACTCCAATTTTATTTAAATTTCACCACATAGACAAAAATGCCCTTTAGTTTATTAAAATAATTCTTATCATTATTTTCAACAAACTAATTTTTTACCACTTTGCTAACTAAACGTAAAATAAGTATTCAAAACTTGATAGTTCATAATTTTAAATTTTAAAAGTGACGGATAACTGTCGTAAATAATAAGAAAAAAAAAGTTCGTAGATATGAGTAGAAATTTACTTATTTATTTAGAACCAAATTAGAATAAATGTTATTTTATCTTGGATAAAATTGATAATTATTTTTTCCTTGAATTTAACAAAAAATAAAGTTACCTATTATTCTCGGTGGACATATTAAGTTCACCCATACTCACTCAGAGTGATATGATCCGATGATTATTTTTACTTTTTTTGTAGTTTTTAGGCATTTGATATTATATTAATTTTCAATATTCAAAAAAGAAATTCTATTTATTATGGAGCAAATGAGCGGCACATATCATTTACAAGTTCGATAAAATCATATCAAAGTTTGATATTCATGGCAAGATAATTAGTCTTATTGCACTGATGAAAAATAAGTTTTTTTAGTTTTAAAAGGATGCTTGAGAAAAAACGCAATTTTATTTGGTATTATTTTCACAAAAAAGAATTAAAATATATTCTTCAAAGTTTATTTAGAAGAGATAAGTTCACCTTTTAATATCAATAAGAATACTGTATGATACATTAAGGGGCATTATAGTCAACTTAGTTAATTTAAATATGATGTGGAGTGTCTTTAACAAAATGTAGAGTGCATTTATCAACTCCCTTATTGTATTTCATTTGATATACAGTTATACACATCCATATATAAAATAATATAATATTTTTTGGGAGGGTTGGGGGGGGGGGGGGGGGGGGGGGATTGTACACATAAATGACATGGCAATCGGAATACAAGATTACCATATGGAACACAGAAAATCTGAATTGGAAGTTTAAGTCAAAGAGGGAGTGATTACACTTGCTAAAATATAATTGATTAAGTATAAGATAAATGGATTACTTTTGAATTGTACAAGACCAAATTCAGATTAGTACTTCTTAGGAATTTCCCAGTTAAATCAATCAGTCAAATTCAATTATTTCAGTGTCCATTAAGCTGAGTCTTATAAATTGTAGACTCAAATCGGCTATATGTTCCGCAATGTTGAATTGGCTACGGTTTATGTACTCCTTATTGGATATTCATTATTACGAAGCTTGATATTCGATTTGTCACGGTTACATTATGTAGATAGCCACTACGAATTTCACGCGATTTAGTATTATTAATGATAAACGTATATTTAGAAGGATCTAAGTTTTTTATTTTATTTTATTTATTGTGCCATTTTTTCATTGGGGCTAAAAGCTCCAATAATATTTAGTTGTATGTTGAATTATTTTTGGGCCAGGCCTCACTATTTTTTCAGTTTTGGACTAGCGCTTTATAAATTGGTGGACTCGGATCAGCAACAATTGCTCCATGTCCACTTGTGAGAATGGTTCTTTTGGTTTTTCAAACCAAAAGTAAAACATAGTAATAATAAAATAGTGTATACGTCATTATATATATAATATCATCAATATTAAAGAATTAATTAAAAACAAAACATAAACTAACAGTTATCAATCATGTATAATAAATAATTGTTAAAGTATAATCAACAGAAAAAATAAGTTAATTACAAATGCAAGACCTATTAAATATCGAGACCCTCAATTTATAGGTACTAAGACTTCACGAACTTGGTTCCATGAGATCTTGAAAATGTCGTTTTCAATTTCCTCCAAAATTAGATGCAAGTCAATTGTTACTTCGAATTTTTATTTTTTATGCGAATTAATAGAAGTTAATTTTATATCACTTATCTGGAAAATTGCCTCTATAGACTGTTCCAAAATGTGTGATATGATTTTAGTTAGAGGGTGTTTAGCTAAACTTATTTCAAAAAG
Source organism: Buddleja alternifolia (assembly GCA_019426215.1). Taxonomy (NCBI): domain Eukaryota; kingdom Viridiplantae; phylum Streptophyta; class Magnoliopsida; order Lamiales; family Scrophulariaceae; genus Buddleja; species Buddleja alternifolia. The sequence goes on from CM033401.1 coordinate 2,584,936, forward strand.
ATTATAAGCTCCTAGTGCTTAAAATGTTTTTGAAGCTTATAAACTCTTAAAAAATAAATTGACGTTTTTATTTTTTATGAGCTTATAAACTCTTAATAGCTTATTTTGAGACCATAAGAGCTTATAAGCTCTTTAATATCTTATAAACTGTTTCAAAGAGCTTATAAGCTAATTAACCAAATACACTTTGATTTGTATATGTTTGGATTTCCTATGTAAACAATTAATTAAATAGGAATATTGTTCAATGACAAACTATTTAAGTAATTCAAAGTAATTTACATCAAATAATGGAATACTACACCTAATCTCTCTTTCATAGTAATGAACATGTAAATTGGGAGAAATTAGAAATAGTATGGAACGTACATCCTTTGTGAATATGGAGACTGCGGTATAAATTGTTTTATGAATTAAAGTGACAGACTCACCAAATGGGCAGCAAATAATGCTCGATATAATCCATTTCACATATTTTTAGTGTGGAAAATTCTCACAATCACATCAAGATAAAGATCTCATGTTGATCACGCATTTTTCTTTCTTACGAGAAATTATTAAAATTCTCCTAAAATAAATGTTAATATCCAAGAAACTCATAAAATTATTTTTTCATCTCAAAAACTCATTCTTAAAAAAAATCAAAACTTAACATTAATAACTTTTTGGACTAAATTACCCTTCAATATTTCTTATCTTAAAAACTGCTCAACTAACTTTTTTTCACGAAATCTTTTTGTTTGGATTTTTCAAATTGATAAATTGTGTACGAATCTTATATTTTAACATTAAATATTTTAATATAATTTATTTTTTATTTTAACATGATAATTATTTAAAAATAATTTTATAAAGTTTTTAAGACAATTTGAAAATCTAAAAATTTGAAGTTAAAATCTTAATTAATACCAATTATCAGTATAAAAGTTTTAAATAAATTAATTTTTATACAAATGTACAAGTAATTAATTCTTAATCTAGAAGGCAAAAAACAATTATGTCCATTAATATATTAACCCTAAACGTTGGACTCTTTGAAAGAAAAGTTGGTGGAATGGATTTTTTTTTATTGAAAAATACTATCACGCATGAATTATTGGATATAAAAATTTATTTTGAGGAGTTTTTTTAGTAATTTTTCCTATTTTTGAATATCAAAAGAAGAAAACAGAATAAAGGGTAAAATACACTTTGTACCCTGAACAATTATGTTTGTTGCATGTATGTCCCTGACCTATTAAATGTAACAGAATGATCCCTCTACTTAATGGACGTCTAACTTGTCGTGAGTTGATGCTGACGTGGTGCTCATTCCACCTGAGTTTGACCGTTGCAATGTAACTAGTGAAAAAGTATGCCAATATTGCTCTCATTTGCTTGTTATGAAATCGGTCATTTGTGTCTTAATAATTTTGCTACTTTAACAACGCATAATAATGGCTGGGGTGGTTGGTGTAATATACAAAACTTGGGAAGAGCGGAACAAACGAATCTTTACACAGGTGGAGAAAGACTACAATGCTATTACTGGGGAACTAAAAACTTATTTAAGGATCCGAATTGCTGGTTGTACAGGGGAGAATCTGAATCAAAGGGATAGGGCATATTTAGAAGCAATTTTTTCATAGTTAGATTTCATTTCTTTTGATTACTTGTGATTCGTACACTGTCCAATTGCTACATTCGAACAGTGTTAGATTTGATGTAACTCTTTGCAAGTGGTAATGAAGATTTATCTTTACACCAAAAAAAAAAAAAAAATTGCTACTTTAACCATTTTGGCACCATTTTTTTACTAAATTTTTGTGTTGGAAATAATACTCATTCTCTACTAAAATTTATGCAGAAACTAATAAACCCATTTCTACAACACGATTTTAATTTTAATTTTTAAATAAAATGTCTATTAGTAGCTTAAATTCACACAAATCATCCCTCAAGGCATTATTTGAAAAATATTATCGGAAAATAATATTATCGGAGCATCTTGTCGATGCTAAAAATTGCTGCAATTCGGACAGCTTGGACAAAATATCATCCAAGAAGTGTATTTTGCACAAGAATAAATTATTAAATGTGTCAAACCCAATAATTTATATTAAGTACAGAGATTGTTTGTTATGTATAATAATTTAAGAATCTAATCTAAATATGTCAAACTCAATAATCTAGGAATACACAGCGTATTTTGCCCAAGAATAAAATTCTATGTTTAAAGGTTATCCAACAAGTCGGCACGTAATTCCCAAAAAATAAAAAAATAAGTCGGCATGCCGCCATTGTTACCATTTTGCGGCCGGATCTCAGCCCCGGCCTGCCAAATATGTCCATTAAAGTAGTTTTAACGTTTCCCCCTTATTTGTCCTTTTTCCAAAAAGAGTTTCAAGTCCATTAAAATAGTTTTAACTTCCCCCCTTTATTTGTCCTTTTTCCAAAAAGTGTCTCAAGTGCCGGCTTCAATGTCTTCATGCAGCTTTCCCTTATCTAATGTCTTCTTGAAACTTGAAAGTGGTGACAAGATTGATAATCAACCTCTATACTATCTTCCTAGTCATTATCCCTTGTTTTTTTTTTCAGAAGATTAAATAGGAAAATTTAATCCTTCGGGTTGGTCGCATTAAGAGAAGTCCTTCCGAAAGTGATATTTTTGGTAGAATTCGAACATTTATCATCTATGGAACAAGTCACTTGCCACGTGGCTCAACCACCTTGAATCTTCCTAGTTGTTATCACTTTGAGTTTTGTTTAATATATAATTCATGGGTTTCTTGAAATAAAGATGACCAAGTAATGGATATATATGTTAGCATGTGCTCAATTATAGCTTGTTAGATTTAATATATAAATACATTTTCTATTTTAATTATTTTTTTTTGGTAACGAAAAGTTAAGGTAGGGTCGGCTCTGGTCACCTACCAGGACTAGGGTCAAGGCACCATAGATCGCTAACAGAGATACTTACAGATCGTCCACCAACACGGCCCTCACGTCGGCAGAGAGAATCGAACACACAACCTTCTGAGGGAAAATGGTCTATCCTTACCAATTGAGCCAACTTGTGTTGGCCATTTATACTTTAATGTGTGGACTCAATATTTGACTTGATTGTTAGGATGTTTATACATGGATCTCCTTTGCCCCTCTAACAATTTTGTGTTGCAAGTCCGACACAATTTTCCCGATCACATTCTCAGAAGCTTTGAACTGAATTGACAATTCTGATCTTGATCTCTAATGTACACTACCTCATTTGTGGAAAATAATAAAATTCATTGTAAATGACTGATTGTTAATCTTATTGTGGGTATTGACATACAAATTCCTAATAAGTGTACTAGATCGTGGATGTAATATAATGGATATGAGTCTGGATTATTTTATTCTAGAGACAATTGTATTTAATTACTGAAATTACTATGCTAGCTGATTCTAAGTTAAATCAATTGATAATGGTGAAAGTTATGAAAGACAATTTACCAACTAAAGAAAACAATTGAACCTTGATTAAAATCAATGGGAGAAGTGATCATGACACATGATTCAACCAATTACTCAGCTTGATTATGAATTCTATATTTTGCCGGATTATTAGATTATTCAGGCTAAGACGAAATTCCCTAAATTATTCACTACTCAATCTCTTGCCATAACAATTTTATCTTCGTTAATGGTTCCCTATATCACTATATGAAAATCTAGTTAACAAAAACACATTACAATGATTCATGGAATTTCATGTTTTTACGAAAAGGGCAAACAAGAAAATCGAATTTATATCTAGTCAATGTTATGTTGTGGTGTTTAATACTTAGATGCACCCCTAGTTTATCTCCTTTCGGTCTTAAAACTAAGCTCAAACTCATAAGAATGGCGATCAAGCAATCATAAGCATTAAAAGCAAGTATTAAACACATAACTCAAAGCAAAATTAATCCGGAAAAGTAATACTCATAAATCAAACATAGCCTTCACGTGGCCTCAATCAAAGGAAAACTATTGCATAATTGTAAAAGAAGATAATTCAAATATCTTTAAAGATATGTCGACAAAACGAATCTCAAAAGATAAAAGAAAAACTCCCTAATACAATCTTGATGATGGATCCTCGCTTGAATTCTTCGTCTTCATAGACAAAGAAGGAGTCTTCAAGTGTTCTCTTTCTTTCTCAAACTTCTCTCCACCCTCTTGGTGTGTTTCAAGGTGTAAAAATCTTCAAAATGGCAAAACCTAAAAATGCGTATTTATATGGGTTGGGACCGCGGAGAAAATCTGTCGACACCAAAGTGTCGCCTGGTAACCGTCTACGCCTCGACGAAATGGCCAATTTTGAGGCAGTAGCTTAAGTCGTGGACACTAGACACCGCGGTGTCAGGGAATTTTCACCACAGTGTCAGCTTGATAATATGTGCAATTTTGCTATTTTCTTAGATGAAACTCATAATTCATCCTATAAAACTCAACTAATGAGAAATTAAGGTATATGTGGTATAAAATATGTAAATTGGATCAAAATCAATAAATCAGGGGATCAAAAAGAGTGTAATTTTTAATCGAAATTTTTTTTATTTTTGGTCCCCCAGTTATATGTCGAATCTGATCTTGGTCTCCCAGTTATAATGTTCATCAAATGTAGTCCCTAAACTACAACATTTTCATCAAATGTGGTCTCTCCGTCTAACTTTTCGTCAAATTGGTAAATGTTGGGGTTTATGAAATATCAAAAATTATATTTTGCACCCCAAAAACACAGGCTATGTTTGGTTATGTTTTCAAGTCATATTTGGTCCAAAATTCCCGCCAAACAATGTTTGTTTCACACAATATTTCATCAAAAATACACAATTTTTTCCATCCAAAAAAACATAATCATTATTTTTCATCTTTCTCTCACTTTGTCCACTATCTCATTCTCTCTCCTCTATTTTTTATACAAAAATTTTCTCTCTCCTCTTAATATCCACTATCTCTCTCTCCTCTCTCTATCCCCCTCTCCTCTTCTCTCCTCACTCTTTCTCTTCTGTTTGACTGTGTCTTTTTTTTTTTGTAATGTTTTTTTGTAATGTTTTGTCATATCTTTGACCGTGTACCATTAAACTTTAAAATAGAAAAAAGTTTGTTTGTTTGTAATTGTATCATGAGAAATAGTATTGATAAAACATAGATTAAAAGTTGTGGAGTTTTCTAAAGTAAAACTTTCAAATTTTGTTTTATAAATTAGTTATAGTGAAAGTATTTGGATTTATATATATCTATATTTATATACATATATATGTTATTTGTACATATTATTTTAAGTTTTACTTATTTTTTATGTGTGTGGCTGTGTATAATTTATCTCATTGCTAAATTTGTGATTTGATTGTGTGTGTGGATCGAGAAATGCATGTGTGTTACCCATATTTATATGTGCATGTTTTCTTAATGTATATTATGTGGGGGGAAAAAAGGTCTTGGGACGGTCAAAGGCAATTTGACCACGGTCAAGTCGGGTTTGACCGAGTCAACCGCGTGGTCAACGCAAATTTGACCGCGTGAATAGTGACTTGAAGCAAGGGTTTCTTATTTCGTGGTTTTGGTTTGGATTTGGTAATTGACTTGTAGTAGGAGTAACCTAATTATCTAAGAATAGGATTGTATTTTAATAATTTTTAAAATAAATTACTTATTAATATTTTTTTATAAATTAAATAAAAAAAAGGAAAAAAAGAAAAAAGAAGGGGGGGACTATTCATCGTCTTCCCCAATCTTCCCCAACCCCCCTCACACCCCTTTCCCACGCGCGCACACACACACACTGTTACACGCACACACAAACACACACAATTACACACACACATACACAAACACACAATTACACACACACAGTCACACACGCACACTGTTACACGCACTCTCACACACACTGATACATATATATATATATATATATATATGAATATATATACTTTTCTTTTAATTATATATCAACTATTATTAACACTATTACTTATATATATGTGTGTGTATATATATATATATACTTTTCTTTTAATTTTATATAAACTACTATTACTACTATTACACATATATATATATATGTACACTAATATATATATATATACACACACACACACTACTATTACTTACATATATACATATATATTTATCTATATAATAATTATTTCAATTTCAATATTATATTATAATTTTTAATTATTGACAGACAGAAATTTACATGATTTGACAGCTACAGTAATTTATGTTCCCTCTGAAAACAAAACCAAACACTATCTCACCAAAAAATCACTCAAAAACCAACTCCCAAAACATAACCAAGCATTATCCCATCAAAATTGCACGTGTCCCCATAAAATTTTCACCAATAATTCTCACCAAAATATCATCCCAAAACATAACCAAACATAGCCACAACTTTTGACACTTTTCACCCCAAAAAGGAATAATTAAAAAATTTCACTATTTAATCATAACTTTACTGACAAATCATATTAATCCACTTCTCATCTATAAGTACGACTTTACTATCATATTCAAACAACAAAATGCAAAAAATAAGATGTTAAGTAGAAACAATGATTTAGTAATTATATTTAGTTGGTGATCTGCATTTAAAATTGTATATAGCGTTTTTCGTTTTCCCACGAGTTGACATTTGTTTAAGAAGATGCCCACCACAGTTGTTACAAAATGGGGTTATTCGCGTGTAATTGAGATAACTGCTGCAAACTCAAGGTAAGAAAAAGAAATTTGTTGATAAGAATATTTGCTAATCTATTGCACGATTTGTAACTACCTCTCAGTTATCCAAAATTCCTCTAATTTCTCCCACAAACCCACATAAGTTGGTGCAAACAAATGGCTTATCTCCAACTTTTTCTCCTCCTTTTACAAATCGTGAGTGAACAAACAAGATAGAGATTAATAAATTTGTCTCCACTCTCTCTCTCTCTCTCTAAAATCGTATTTTGGATTTGTATATATTTCCTTAGTCATTATCTCTACTTTTTTCTTTTTTTAGTTTTTGTTCTTTCTTCTATATTTGATGATTTTTCATATTATTGTTGTTATGTTTGCAGAGTCTATTTCTAGTGACTAAATGGATTTTGGAAGTGTATATGCTTAAAACTACCATTAGAAAGAGAGAAATAACCATCACAAAGTAATGTGAATTGCTAATTATATCTTCAACTTTGAAAAATTATGATTAAAGGGTGAAATTTGTTAGTTATTTTTTTTCTGGAATGTAAATTATCAAAATTTGTGCTTGCGGGGTGCAAAATATAATTTTTAACATTTCAATTAACCCTAACAGTTATCAATTTGAAAATGAGACGGAGGGATCACACTTGATGAAAATATGGTAGTTTAGTGATTATATATGATGAGCGGTGTAATTGGGGGACTGTGGGACCAAAAATAAAAATTTTCCCTTTCTAAGACTATAGGTATCGAAATTCTTCTTAAGAATTACTCAAATAGAACGCATTATTATTTTAAATTTAGACTCAACTCAAGCCGGGCAATTTAACTTTTGATACAAATCAAGTCAATAGAGTTCAATAATCTAAATCGAGAAGGTAGATGGTGATTATAAGTATTCAATTATGAAAAATAAAGTTTAACCTAATAATTTATCTGATAAGACTCAATTTAGTCAAGTGTGCTCCAAAGAATAAAACTTCACTTTTACTAGTGCAGTATTATTTGAATCGGGTGACAATCACTTTTCAAGAAAAGTGAAACTCAAAAAACACAAATATATTTGTGTTTTTTTTTTTCAAACAGTTCTAATATTCTTTTATATTTGTGTTTTTTTTTTTTTTGAAATACCAGGAATAGAATTGACAGACAAATAATAGAATCTTCAGCTTTTTAACTTTGTACCTGGCATAAGTATTGGATTTGATACCTAACATCTCTATCTTGGTTCTCTCGATGCCGCAGAAGGACCTTCTAACTTTTTATTTTATTTTCCATTTTTTTGTTTTTCTAAAAAGTTTCTTCCTTTCTATTATTTTTTCACTTTTTTCTTTTTTCTAAATCCTTAAACAAAAAGGCCCTTTTGCATTTATTTTCTTTTTTCCTTGGTTTTTTGTTTTGTAAAACTTATGAAAAAAATTCTTCTAGCCCATCCATCTTTATATATATATATATAGATATATATATATATGTATATATGTTTGTGTTATTTAAGGGCGTATGTGCTCGATGGTTTCATCTTGAATATTTAACACAACACATACCGAGCGATTTAAGTAGGCCGAGTTGAATTGTATTTTAATTTTATTCGTTTACAACTTAAATTATTTATTGTTTAACTGAAAATAATAATAATATTAAAATAATAAATAACTTAATATTATTCAAATAGTAAAAATTACTATATTATTTTAATTAGTAGAAATTGAAGAGATTTTGAGCATTAATTGAATGAAATTATAATCAAAGAAACTACACAATTAGTTTGTAAAAGAAAAGATTTAGAGAAAATTTGAAAAACATAATAGAGAATATGAAACACAAATAAAGAAAATAAAATTGAGAAGTTAAAAGGTAATCTGAAAAGCAGAATAAATAATAAGGGAAAAAAGGAAAAGAAAATAAACATGGACTTTTTTTAAAAATAATATAGTTTTTAATAATAATTATAAAAATAATATACAAAAAATTAAATATCCACAAATAACATAGTACGCCATTGGTAATGGCGTATCCACTTGGATACGCCATTACCATAGGCGTACCCAGTCAATTTTATATATATAAAAAAAATTGTTATTTTCGGATTGATTTTTAGACATTTTTTGTACATTTTCGGGCTTCGACTTCAATACAACAAATGTAAATTGACTCACAAAGTTTGTAACGGTATGAGAATTGATTCATTTTGATATCCGGATGAAAAAAATTACACATATACGGATTTTTTGAAAAAAAAATACTTTTTTCATCATCTTGGGGATGATTTTTCGACGTTTTTCGTACATTTTCGGGCTTCGACTTCAACACAAAAAATGTAGATTGACTCACAAAGTTTGTAACAGTGTAAGAATTGATTCATTTCGATATCCGGGTTAAACAATACAACATGTTAAAAAAGAGACACATATACGAATTTTTCGAAAAAAAAATATTTTTTGGTCATCTTCAGAATGATTTTTCGATGTTTTCTGTACAATTTCGGGCTTCGACTTCAACACAAAAAATGTAGATTGACTCAAAAAGTTTATAACGGTATAATAATTAATTTATTTCGATATCCGGGTTAAACAACACAACATGTTAAAAAAGAGACACATATACGGATTTTTCGAAAAAAAAATATTTTTTGGTCATCTTCGGAATGATTTTTCGACGTTGTCTGTATATTTTCGGGCTTCGACTTCAACACAAAAAATGTAGATTGACTCACAAAGTTTGTAACGGTATAAGAATTGATTCATTTCGATATCTGAGTGAAAATATACAATATGTTAAAAAAGACACATATATACGAATATTTTGGAAAAAAAAAAATTTCATCATCTTCGGGATGATTTTTCTACATTTTTCATACATTTTCAAGCTTTGACTTCAACATAAAAAATGTAGACTGACTCACAAAGTTTGTAACGGTATAAAAATTGATTTATTTTAATATCCGGATGAAAACATACAACATGTTAAAAAAGACACATATATACGAATTTTTTCACAAAAAAATATTTTTTTGTCATTTTCAGGAAGATTTTTCGACATTTTTGAGCTTTGACTTCAACACAAAAAATGTAAACTGACTTACAAAATTTGTAATGGTGCAAGAATTGATTCATTTTGATAGCTTGGTGAAAAAATACATCAAATTTAATAAAGACATTTTTTAACGTGTTGTATTTTTTCACTCGAATATCGAAATGAATCAATTCTCATATTGTTAAAAACTTTGTGAGTCAATATACATTTTTTATATTGAAGTCGAAGACTGAAAACGTATAGAAAATGTCGAAAAATCATCATGAAGATTACAAAAAATATTTTTTTTTCGAAAAATCCATATATGTGCAATTTTTTTTAACATGTTGTATATTTTCACTCGAATATCTAAATGAATCAATTCTTACACCGTTACAAACTTTGTGAGTCAATCTACATTTTTTGTGTTGAAGTCGAAGCCCGAAAATGTACAGAAAACGTCGAAAAATCATTCCAAAGATGACCAAAAAATATTTTTTTTTCGAAAAATCCGTATATGTGTCTCTTTTTTAACATGTTGTATTGTTTAACCTGGATATCGAAATGAATTAATTATTACACCGTTACAAACTTTGTGAGTGAATCTACATTTAATGTCGAAAAATCATCATGAAGATTACAAAAAATATTTTTTTTTCGAAAAATCCATATATGTGCAATTTTTTTTAACATGTTGTATATTTTCAATCGAATATCTAAATGAATCAATTCTTACACCGTTACAAACTTTGTGAGTCAATCTACATTTTTTGTGTTGAAGTCGAAACCCGAAAATATACAGAAAAAGTCGAAAAATCATTCCGAAGATGACCAAAAAATATTTTTTTTTCGAAAAATCCGTATATGTGTCTCTTTTTTAACATGTTGTGTTGTTTAACCCGGATATCGAAATAAATTAATTATTATACCGTTACAAACTTTGTGAGTCAATCTACATTTTTTGTGTTGAAGTCGAAGCCCGAAAATGTACAGAAAACGTCGAAAAATCATTCCGAAGATGACCAAAAAATATTTTTTTTTTGAAAAATCTGTATATGTGTCTCTTTTTTAACATGTTGTATTGTTTAACCCGGATATCGAAATGAATCAATTCTTACACTGTTACAAACTTTGTGAGTCAATCTACATTTTTTGTGTTGAAGTCGAAGCCCGAAAATGTACGAAAAACGTCAAAAAATCATCCCCAAGATGACGAAAAAATATTTTTTTTTCAAAAAATCCGTATATGTGTAATTTTTTCACCCGGATATCAAAATGAATCAATTCTCACACCGTTACAAACTTTGTGAGTCAATCTACATTTTTTGTATTAAAGTCGAAACCCGAAAATATACAAAAAATGTCTAAAAATCAATCCAAAAATAACAAAAAAAATTCTTTTTTTTTTATATAAAATTGACTGGGTACGCCTATGCTATTGGCGTACCTAGTCACACAAATTAAAAAAAAATAAAATAGGGATGTGGATACGCCATTATCAATGGCGTACTATGCTATTTGCGGATATTTAATTTTTTGTATATTATTTTTATAATTATTATTAAAAATATATTATTTTTTTAAAAAGTCCAAATAAACATAAGAAAAGAAAAGAAAAAGAAATTAAAAAGCTAGAAGGTGACGAGTGTCACCTTCTGCCTCACCCGGTGTCACCCACGGCCTTGTGGGCCTGGGCGACGTGCGGAGTGGCCAGGCGTCAGGGGCTCTGACGGCCTGTGCGAGTGACACCAAACGGGTCGCGAGCAGAGGATCTTACTTAAGTCGGATTGCAAAACTGTTCATATGGGATGTTCCCCATGATGTAAAGATGCTTTCCACCAAGTTTGAGAATATTTGGAGTCCGTTTGGGTATCGAGATCAAGGATGGACAGTGGGCTGTCATCCGTGCGCCAGGAAGAGAATCGGGAGGCGAGCAGAGGGCCGAAAACTTGGAGATTGTGAAAACTGTTATTATGGGATGTTCCCATATGTGTTGTGAGTGTCTCCACCAAGTTTCATTACTAGACGGTTCCGTTTCGATAGGCAAAGACCCGGATGTTTGAGGAGTGGCAGTGCAGTGGCATTGTTGTGATTTCAGCGGATTGCAAGGGCAATATCTCAACGATGCGATATCGGTTGGGGCTGAAAGTCGAGTATGTTGATGTGGAGGTCGAGAGCTTCGATTCGGTTCAAGCGGATTGCGATTTGGACGTCGGATGAGGAAGATATTGAAAAATAGCGCGTTCCTCGGAATTCCAATGTCTAGTGGTGGCACAAGGGAAAATATTTTTAAGCCTATTATAGGGGGGGCATGCATGGTGAGCATCGGCCAGCCTCCCTCGTGCCACGATGGCACTAAACGAGCACTACCTTGGGGTGAAGGGGACCCCAAGGGCCGGCTCTAGGCACATCATTGGAGTGTTTAGAGTCCCCGTCTCGGGTGAGTAGACGAGCGGGCGGCGTGGACCAGGAGGGTCCCACGTTGGGCGCCCATTGTGGCCAAGAGGTTAGGCATGAGCTTGTGCATTGCCCCGCGGACTGTCGGAAATTTGGGGCAACACCTCTAGGTCGATCGAGCTATCAAGACAAGCCTCCACCCGTCTTGTTAGCTAACTCGTAGGTCCCGGCTAAGGGTTCAAGCCGAAGCTACGAGGGTCCGTAGGCTAAGATATGCGGTCGTTGGGCGACGCCGTGTAGTGGGCGAGTGAAGCTAAATTGTGGGCAAGCCTTGGACTATCGTGTGGCCCTACTCGGGCGAGGCACGATCAAAGGAAGTCACGGCAATCCGGGCGTCCCGAGAAAGTGACGAGCACGAGAGATTGCGTTGTGGGCGTGTAAGCGACTCTCAATGCCGAGCGGAGCGCGAAAGCTCCCGCCATCCGAGATGAGTACCCACAGGTCCCAGGTTGTCGGGCGACGTGTGGCGAGCGGGTTAGCTAGTCGGGGTACATTGTGGAAACACGCTGCGGCGTGCGAGACGGAAGCCTTCGATGAAAGTGGGCATTGTGAATAGGCGAGTGCCTTGGCACCGAGTGCAGCACTGTGAGGCGTTCGAATGTTTATGCTAAGAAGCTTGTTGGCAAAATGCGCGAAGGGTCATCATCAAGACTCGGGATGGAAGTAGGCTGGTCGAGGCTTTGGAGAATCCTCGACGCCGCACGGGCGAAAAGAATTCCGCTGCGAGACTCAAAAGAGTCGGCCCGTGAGTGTCACCTTCTGCCTCACCCGGTGAGGTGGAGCCCTCTATCTTTTGTGTTTGGAGACAAAGGAAGCACGCTTTCGAAATCTTTGAATTGATAGTACAAGAGAATCCCATTCTAAGTATTAATTCATTCCGTTGTACAAATGGAGATTTTTATTGGGTGACTTAAGTGTGATAGGTGGTAGATTTTCTTTAATTTGTTGCCGAAGATATCAGACATTTGACATTCATTGAACTCTTTTTGGGGGTTAAAACTTTTTCAGCAAAAATTCGATCCTCTTCTTTGTCAAGATTCGAGTTGAGTTGTATTCCTACTTTTTTTAAAATCATATTTTGTACTCCAATGATAAATCTAGGTGTAGTCATGCCAGATTATTTGTTTTTTTTAAATCCCGAATGTAATTTTAATTTGGTTTTGATCCCATTTCAATGTTATCTAGTGCATTTAGTTATTAAAAAGAAGACCAAAGAGAGTTGGTTGATGTGGTACATGCATTAATTCCCTTAACCACAAATTTCGAGGTCGAGCCCTGGGTATGGAGAAAATTCTCCTTGGGAGAGTTAGCCTCACACTTGATGTTCCCGGCTTGAGCATCATTAATCTGGCCCAAAGGGTTAGCACAGTTGTGAAAAAAAAAAAAAAAGTCTCTAATTTCAAAATAATTATAATTTTTTGTTTGATCAGACACATATAAGAGTACTTATTGATATTATAGACTTAAATTCTTGGGACACTCAAAAGTCATTCCAGTTTCTTATTTGTACGGATATTGGGAGTGACCAATTCTTTTTTTTCCCCCTAAGAGGAATCTATTAATTTTTTTTTCATTCATAATGGGACAGTTGCAGTTGACTAATCTCTAATAAATGCATATGCCGTATAATAGTATTTAATAATTAAAAAAATAAAAGTATATAAACTGTATTTTATATAAAGAAAGTTTACAATATTTAATTTTCTCTCTATTTTAGGCATTAAATTAATGTATAAAGAGAAAACTTTTATGAATAAATTATGGACTGCCCAAATTTATTGGTGAGCAATAAATGTTTTAGTTAACTACGTACTTTCACCAAAACTATGCCCAATTTATTTCATTTTTCTTGGGTTGAATTATATTTAAGTCCCTACTATTGTTTCTTGTTTGGCGCATGAATAAAACGAAGTTCAATCAAGGGAGTTCTTTTCTTTTCTTTTTTAAGTGAATGCATGTCATGCCCCAAAGCACGGATTAGCTATGGCTGCATATATATCCAAAGTGTGACGGACTAAAAAAGAACTATTCTTATAAGACAAACATACGACTTTTTTTGACAAACCCAAAATTCTTCGTAATATAATACCAAGTTGTTACATATTTAACAAAATACGGGAGCTCCGAAACAAGAGTTATACAAAAATTATCACGATACTCTCTAGCTACGTATCGTAATTAAACCTTTACTTAAGTAATTCGGTCTCCTTTTAACGCGTTTGGCCTATTCTTGTCCTTCTATATAACTACCCTCGTCCTCAAGATTTGTGGTTGATCATTTGGAAAAAAGAAACGTTTAAATATATAAGAAAAACTTAGTGAGGTCAATAGGGGTGTACGTATAAGAGATTTTAAACCAAGGGTTTCGATAATTCAATTTCCACAAAATATTTTTTTCTTTATGGTAGTATATAATAAAAAAATATAAGGAATTAAACCTTCTTATAACTCCATTGAATATATACTATCTTATCCTTCAATTGCAGAGAGTTACTCGGTGAAGCAATAAACTGTGTCATGCCTAGGTACATGGCGGCACCAAACGCGGTTACAGACAAACTCCAGCCTATCCATGAAAGGATACCAATAAGGGTTCCAGACATAGTGGTCTATACCCGACAACCCGATATTATCCAGGCAAACTCACGCACCATCCAAGCCAGGGCCCGAAAAATAGTTTAAGAATTTTGTGTCAGAGCCATCGGTTGAACCATGCAAATGGTAAATTAATATTTCTAATATACATAACTTGCGTAAATGATATTTCTTTTCCTTAAAAAAAATAAATGAAATCTTTACAAAACTATAAAAAATAATTTTGAAAGAATTTGAAAGTGAAAAGGTTTCGTTTGGATTCGCAAAAGACCATAAATAAATTTTACAACTTTAATAGGGTTTAAAATTTAATAATAATTACATAATATTTTTATATATAACTCCAATTTTGCAAATACTAATATAATTTTTTTAATGACACTCATTGTACTCTTTAACTGGAAATTCTTGATTCAAGCTCGACTTGTTCCCTAAAAGATCACATGTTGAAAGATAAAAATATATTCTATTATTTCTCAATAATTCAATATAGTCTAATATAATTTAAAAAGATAAGAAATAATATAAGCCTAAGCAATTGATTAAATCCTCCAAGTGACCATTTCTGGTTCCTCCCCTTTCTCGTTGGCCTTTAATCTTTCTTAGTTCCACTCATCCTTCACATGTAACCTTCAAACTAGTCTTTTACTTTTGTAATACATACATCATTGAAACTTCCCGAAGCATCTATGCGGAAGAAGCTAAAGGAGGAAGTGTTATAATGGCTTGGATGGAAATGTGTCGATGAATTGTAACTATTTTGGGACACTGTCCTTTGTCCGGGTATCCCGAGTAAATATTCGAGTACTTTGATTAGACACAGGTTAATAGAAGAGAAGGTGACGACGAAACTATATTTGAGTTTTTGATGGTGGGGTTTCTGTTTGCCTACCAATCTATAAACTTCAAAATTTCTAAATCTTCTAAATCAAAATCCTAAAATCTTTAAAATAATGTAAATGTAGCAACTCATATGGTACTCCTTTTTACCTCTTTTGAAAGGTTTAGAAATATGGCAGAAGCATGAAAAGGATTTCCCTAGTGCATATGCTATTAAAGAGGGATCAAAGATGTAGTTATTTATGCAGCCTAAAGAATGATACTTAAAGGGACAAAATGGGCTGATAAGGATTACGGTAAAAATACAAGTGCATGATGACTAAGAGTAATTCTGACAGAGAGTTTCCATGCAAGGAGGTGTTGTCCATTTAGTAAAAAGTGAGTTGTCATGTACCCTTTTCAAAGATGAGTCAAATTAAGATATTTTTGCCATAACATGCAGCTTCTTATCACGAGTGGGTTTAATCCAAAAGTCACGAGTGTTTCGATGGTTTTATCTACTTATGTCATTTCGAACTTATTATCTTTGGTGACACGCTAGAACCTAACGCGATTTATAGCAAGATTACTAATCGTATGAATAGTAATAGTGGACAATTAAGTCCGAAATGTCGAACCCACAAGGACTTGTATTTTAGTTTTAGACTTCTTGATAAACATTAAAATAAAGGTTAAAGGAGCATAGATGTGTGAAAAGTAAAAATAAAGGAAAACAACTTATTGAAACTTTAATTGCTAAAGACGACTAAGGCACATGTTAGGACTCAATCTGACACAATATCTTAATAATGTAAGTTGTTGAATCATTAGACCTATATTACTATGGTGGAAAAACCCTTTTATAATTACTATCCGATATCTCGGCAATAATAATCCTATGACTAATTGATGGTTCCCAAAATATTTCTATCCGAGAATCTAACCAATAATCATGCATTCAAGCTCTAGAATTTCCCCGGATTAATCTGGCTAACTGCATCTGGGAATCTCTACCGTTTGTCACTTAACGGGCAATTCCTCATTGTTTGCGGATTATGTTGTGAATCTCATGCACCCTAGATCAATTTTCTCTCGAAACATTCACCTAGACAATTTATCGAACACATGGTGATCAAGCACATGTACGTAGAACAAGAACATACTCACAACACATAGCAATACATGAATTTCTTCAACAACCAACTATTATATAGATACTTTACAAATACGCCTTCACATGGTCTTAGTCTTATAGATCTAGCTCATAATTAACGGTATAAGAGAATCTGAGAAAAACATGTGATTATTCATGATTAAAGATGAAATAAAAGCAATAAATCACTCCCTAGTACCCTTGATTGATGATAAAATCAAGTTCTAAGCTTCAATCCCTTGCTAATCATCCTTCTTGTCCTCCAAAATATTGTGTATCAAGTGGATTTTGTCTTCTAAACAGCCTCCAAAAGTTAACCCTAGCTGCTCTTCTTGATGTTGTATTTATAGGGGTTCAAAAACAGAACATCGGCGCCCAGGTGTGCAGAAATCCACGCACAGACGTGGCAGAATCGGGCAACGGCACCCAAGCGTGAATCAAGCCACGCACAGGCGTGGCAGTGGTGGCGCACAGGCGTGATGTGCAGGATCATCAAGCCTTTTTCTTCTACTTGGCGCACAGGCGTGGCAAAGGTGGCGCCTGTGCGTGAGTGTTTTTGTCTTGAAAATTGTTTCGAAGTGTTTTACCGCTCTTTCTTCGATTGTATCAAAATAAAACCTGTAATCACTTAACGCACGTATTAAACGTACAAATGGCATGAATCAAGTGATAAATGAATCTAAAACATAAACGCAAAGGGCTTAAAAACACGTACAAACGACTCTTATCATTAGGATATTAACCTTCGAGATTAATTCCTATAATCTCGAAATAATATAAGTATGAACAATAAGGTACTAAGACACATAAAATCTATCAAATCCTTCCTAGGGTGTCACAATGCAATAAAATACATTCAATTCTACGTCTTAGTGATTTCCAAAACTTTATTTTTAGAAAAATCATATTAATGCTCCACAAGAGGTCCACCATATTGATGGTTTTTGTTGGAATCTTAAAATAGTAGATAACTATACTGCATAAACCAATATAAATTTAATGGAAACAATATTCAATCTGGAACTTTTTTTTGCTTAGACTTAATTTGATCGAACTCAATTAATCACTTAACAAGTGTTATTATGTTTCCCCAGATATAAGCCATTCTTTGTGAAGAGTCCCCCAAATCACATGTCAGTATCATTCGCTCAATGAGTGAAAGATTCGAGTTCGACTAAAATGAATTCGGAATAGAATCCCCCCCTACCCTACTATAAATATATATATATATATATCCACATTTTTTAGTAAATAAGAAATAGGGGAATTGCGACCAATATAGCAACGCCCTTTAGAAATGACCACTAAATTCTCCTATATCGATTAATGTTCGGATTGAACCATAATTACTGTATGCGCCAATTATCTCAATCAATCCCAATAAATTATACAATAGTGAAACTCATTTCCCATTACACATAATCTACTACTAATTCATAATTAAGGAAACTCGTATCCTAACTATATGCAAGAAAACATTCAGCGCTACCATTGAATTACCACCCATTGATCCCACTTCTCATAGTTACTTACATTCCACGTCATTGGAGGGAGTATGGATCCATATTCGGTGTTGGAAGCCGAGATACGAGCTATTCTACTAGGGTTAGAATTAGCATGGGACGCTGAAGTTAAAAAAGTGATACTAGAATCTGACAACACAACAGCAATCTCGGGTATTAGGGACGCTTCCATTGCGCATCATCACTTCAACGTGATTATGACCATCCGGAGAATGCTAGAGCGAGACTGGGATGTCTCCTTGCGCCATATTTGGCGTGAAGCTACTCGTATAGCAGATGATCTAGCTAGAAAGGGTTTGAATACCAACATGCACTCAATAAATGTTCCGGTTATGCGTAGTTTGTATTTTCTCTCTTTAGATGCCGATGGCCATAAGTGGCCACATTTGGTAACAATTGGCTCGAGTTTGTCGAGCTAAAAACTCTTCGGGTATGGAATCAAAAAAAAAACAGTAAGGAAAATCACACAATCATAGGATGTCTTTGTAATCATCAACATCCAATCCAACCTTACAAGATCAAAAAAATTCCAAAAAAGACAATCTATATATTTTTTCCCACGTTGTAATCAAGCGCTGGAGATTTATCAAAAAGAAAAAGAAAACCAAGCGATTGAGTTATCATCATCTCATCAATGAGACTTGGATCGTTTACCGGGAAATTTTATGTTATACAAGGGTGTGAGAGGATCAAACACAATACATCTTACCGTGTAAGATAAATAGACATTAGATCATTAAATTTAGTCTAACATAGAATCTAATTTAGTCCACCATAGTCTCTTTCTCTGAAAGTCCCGAGCCATATGTCCTCTTCGAAAAATCTATGTTAGACCAAATTTAATGGTTTTAGTATTCATCCCTTTCACACAATAAAATATATTGTCAGTGCTCGCACCATACATTTATGTGAAATAGACACATATTACACGCTCAGATTATTGAACTCGATCTCACATAAAATTACTCTATCATCTTCTCACTGGCTTAAAATTTATGATGTACCGACACATCTGGAAATGACCTTGTGCAGTGTCCGACAGGTGTCAACATGGACACGTGCCCGAAACGGCTCACATGTCAGACACGGCCAAGACATGTCCATAAAAAGAAAAAATAATTTTTGAACACTCGGCCGATCAATCTTCAACAACATGTGAATGAGAAAGACCACTATAGAAAAAAATAAGCTAAAATCTTGCTGTCAAATATGAAGTTAGCTTCGTTGAAAATTATGACAAATGAGTTAAAACTTTGCTCTCGGCCGTAGCAGAGCAAATAATGAGTTTTTGATGGTTTGCCGAATCAATTATTAATTAACTCTTTATTTTCAGTCATTTTAATTTTTACTTTTGGTACAAAAATTAATAAAAGAAAATGGGTCGGGCTTAGACTTTAATTTAACAAGTGGACATTAAAATCAAGATAATGGCTTAGTTAATTGGGCTACACATTTTATTTTGACTAGATAAGTTAATATATATATATATATAGACGCATCAGAGCAGTGTTGTGTTCTAAAATTCTTAAAATTCCAATATCCCCATGTTTGTATAGTGTCGTATCCGTGTCAACATGACCATGTCGGTGCAATATAGCTTAAAATCATGTAGCAATCTATTTATAGCCGCATGTCGACGTGGACAAAAGAAGTCACGTCATTTTTGTTGCCTATGCGATCATATTTATGATATCAGCTTGAACTTGCTCTTTTAGCCCCACCCTGCTCCACCCCCCCGCACCCATCCCCCCAACAAGGTGAGTTACGTATTGGCTGGAAAAGTATGCGTTCTCCAGCACGTGGGCATGTCTCATTACACATTTTGCGGCTGGGCGTGACAAATATGTGATAAGACTTGCAATTTGTAAAACTTATGGGCCAATTATCGAAGCTGGCAATATTCCATTTTTCCTTCCAATTTTTGCCATTTTCAAATTACAGTGCTAATATGAATTATATATATATATATAGATATATATATATATTTGGGTTTATATATTATTGTTTAAATAATAATGTATTTTACACAATAAATAAAAAAAAGAAGTTTAAGGACGATTCACGCATTTTAAAGCACCTAACTCATTGTATCATCACAAAGTTTAGGATCACAAAGCTAGAGTTCGAACCCAAAAGGAACTCAAACTCAAGCTGATTCAACTCATTTTGCAACTTTAGTCTATTATATTCTAGTTATTTTAAGAGACGCTAAAGAGTCAAAATAAAACTAGTACGATTCATTGTTTTCGTGGAATCCAACCACCAAATTAACCAAAAATATCAAAGAGCCTAGGAACCTAGGAAGAGAACAAAGGTATCGATTCTCCTAACTTTGTTGTCCATCTATAATCCTATTTAGATGTTACGAAAGAATCAATCAATGAAAGAATTTGGAAGATAAAATGAAATGCACAAGATAACATGATTTTGCAAATAATAACCACTTTTATTTCAAAAGTTAGAGATTACATGAAATACGTCATCGATTTTAAAATTGAAATGTAGTATTACAATATCTAAGTAAAATTATTAAAATACATCGACTTTGGTGCAAGCAGCCAATTATTCTTGGCTGTTTTTGGTCCCCCAACATATGATTTCGTTATCCTATTCCTATCACATATACAGCTAGGAACTTATCCTTATTTTATTTTTTATATATATAAATTGTAGTGCATTATCTAGTGGAGTGCTATAGAAAAAGTTCATTGCGATTGGCAACTTACTAGGGTTGTGAAAATATTCTTGTTTAGTGTACTTTAGTTAATGCAATGCTTTGGAATGAGGTAGAAAACATATATTCATGCTCAATGAGAACTACTATGTTGATTATACTTCGTAAGATAATTTTTATTTTCTAATGCATTCGTATTTAATGTGGTATGTATTTACCTTTTCGCGTTGTGCGATTTTCTCCTTAGAAGATGTCCCGCTAAGGAGAAAAGGCCATTCCCTCACCTTCATCTAATGTGAAATGGTATATAATTAATAATAACATTTACATCAATATTTATTGCATTTGTATCTTTAAGAATTATTCTGTTAAACTATAGTTGTCGGCATGTAATTTTTCAACAAACAAGGGCCCGTTCTATAATCTAGTCAATTATTAAGGAGTGTGGATGTAATTTATTCTAGATTTTATGTCATATCAGATTGATATAACTAGATGCATGGATTGGAGTTTCATGTGGACTCCACATAATTAAGGATATGAATCAAGTAGGGGTGGGCATTCGGTTCGGGTAATTCGGATCCCGAACCGATCCGATCGGGTTCGGGTAATTCGGTTCGGGTAATTCGGTTACAACTCGGGTTCGGGTATAAACCGAACCCGAATACCATTGTTCGGGTTCGGTATCGGGTAGGGGTTTAATTTTGATCGGGTAATTCCGAATTACCCGATTTAATTTTTTAAAAATTAAATAATAAAAAAATATTAATATACAATTCTATTCGGTTGGAATTGGTAGTAGGACAAGAGCAAGAGTCAAATGTGGTGGCTGGTGGGTTATGACTCAACTAAACACTAATACAAATTAATATTATACAATAAAAATATATATTATATTTTATAAAGTTAAAAACCCTTGCTACAACTTTACACATGAATGGAAATTGGAATTGCCTGCCTCACCCTCACCCTCACCCTCACACTCACAGGCTCACAACCTCACCTCACGCACGCCTCCAACTCCAAGTTCCATTGTCGCTCATTGCCGCCAGTCGCCGCCATTTTTACCCACTTCCGTTCGCCATCATCATCATCGGCTGTCGGCTCTATAGTTTATACATATTTCTTTTAAGGTAAAAAATAAAATTACCCATTTTGATTTTAGAGAAAAAAGTTAATTATTATGACATGTTGATGATTTGTTTAAGTAGTGGTGTAACATTATATGATTTTAGTCCTGATTAATGATGTTCTTGGTTTATTGCACTTGTGCAATCCATTTATTGAAATAATATTAAAGATTGTATTTTAAACTTGTTTTCTATGATAACATCTAATACTCTAATTTATGTAAGAAAGAGTTGGGCCTTCTTTTTGGAGGCCCAAATACCTGTCCAAAATTTAAAGTCCAAAAATCAAAAGTTTATTTTTTGAATGAAAATCAGAATTGGGCCTACGTTTTGATGCCCAAAAAGCTGTGTCTAATTTTTTTAATTATGAGGAAACCCGAATCCGAACCCGATCGGGTAACCGAACCCGAAATACCCGAATTGTCGGGTACCCGAGTATATCGGTTTGGTTTCAGGTGGTAAGATTATATAACCGAAACCCGAAAAACCAGAACCCGAAAAACCCGAACCCGACAGCCCAAATCGAATGCCCACCCCTAGAATCAAGTAGTCTTGATATCATAAAACTCCCCAAGTTATCACTGATAAATATGCATGACACGTGTTCAATTATTCCATTCCTCATTTTGATTTTTTTGCAAAAATAAATGATCGATCATGGTCCAAAATCTATACAGTATAGAGCATCGAGTAGTGGACCCTTATTTTGCCTAAAAAATACTGAAGTAGTACAGGTACCAATATCTTATCCAAAAAAAAAAGGTACAGGTACCAATATTTTTTTTATTATTATTATTGAAACTAGTAACAAATACAACTAAAAAAATACCGATCTCACCTAACAATTACACTGAAATATCAAGTTGTTTCTAATTAAACACAAGATGAGATGAAGGTCGCAATAACCATGTCATGATAATTAATAAAATTATCCTAGCACGTCATTGCTTATATCATTTTACTTGAATTTGAACTCAAAAGTTGGAAAGATTCATAACTGTTCAATTATTTCAATATTTATACTTCCAATTTTTTTAAAAAAATTGATAAACTCCAATTTCACCGACAAAGTTGAGACTTGAGACCCGAAAATATTATCTTGGGTTCTACTCCCACAACATATTGAGTATTTAATTATCTACTTTCACAGTAATTTTTAGCGTATCGAATCTTTTATCTCACAATGGTGTCTCAACAATGATAAATTGATAAGTATATAAATAATTTTGAAAACAATTCACTTACATATTGATTATATATATTTGTCAACCCTCATTGATGTGACATTATTGTTGGATAATATCTCCTCCCAATTTCTAGCTGATTGCCATTTGTTATTATCTTATGTCATGACATGCATTTATCACGTGATTAGCTCAATAAAATAATAATAATAATAATACTACCTAACTTGACGTGCAAAAACACTTTTCCAAAACAATAAAGTGTACAACTTCGTGACACTTTAAATTGCAAACAACAATTTCAATATTATTCATTAATTTCAAATGGATCCCAATTTCCTCCAACCATCAAAACAGGTATCAGTCCTTATGGTGCCTTTCCCTCTCCAAGGCCATCTCAACCAGCTCCTCCACCTCTCCCGCCTCATCTCCGCCCACAACGTCACCGTCCACTATGTCGGCACCGCCACCCACAACCGCCAGGCGCAGCGGCGTATCCACGGGTGGGACCCACGATCTTCCAACAACATAATTTTCCACGAATTCCCATCACTTCAATTCGAATCCCCTCCACCCAACCCTAACACGCCAATCCAATTCCCTTCACATCTTCAGCCGTTATTCGATGCCACGTCATTCCTCCGCCACCCCGTCGGCCGCCTTATGCGCAACCTCTCCGCCGCGAACAGACGAGTGATCATCATCCATGACTCACTAATGGGATCAGTGGTCCAGGACTTTGTCAAATTTCCAAACGCTGAATCTTACACTTTTCACAGTGTTTCGGCGTACACAATGTTTTTCTTTCTTTGGGAGAGTATGAGGAGACCTTTCGCCATTGATGAAGAAATATTGGATAATTTACCTTCCATGGAGGGTTGTTTTACGCCTGAGTTTTTGAAATTTGTTAGCAATCAGCATGGATACATGAATTTGAATTCGGGCCGGATTTATAATACATGCAGGGTGGTGGAGGGTCCATTTCTTGAACTATTATCAAAGCCACAAATTAGTGGGGAGAAGAAACAATGGGCTTTAGGGCCTTTCAATCCTGTAATTACTGAAAAAAATAAAATATTATCATCGGATTCGAGTTTACGTCACAAATGCTTGAAATGGCTTGACGGACTGACTCAGAATTCGGTTATTTTTGTTTCATTTGGGACAACTACAACGTTATTGAAGAAGCAAATCAACGAGCTGGCGATTGGATTAGAGAAAAGTGAACAAAGGTTTATATGGGTTCTTCGAGATGCGGATAGTGGAGATTTTAGTAATAAAAAGATCGAATTACCAAAAGGGTTTGAGGAGAGAGTGAGAGAGAGAGGAATTGTAGTGCGAGATTGGGCCCCACAGTTGGAGATTTTAGGTCACCCCGCGGTCGGAGGGTTTTTGACGCACTGCGGATGGAATTCGTGCATGGAGAGTATTTCGATGGGAGTTCCGATTGCTGCATGGCCGATGCACTCTGACCAACCTAGAAATACGATTTTGATGACGAACATGTTGAGAATTGGTGTAGTTGTGAAGGATTGGGCTCGACGGGCGGAGATTGTGAGGGCGGCGGTGGTGGAGAGTTGTGTGAGGAGGTTGTTGGTGTCGAAGGAGGGAGAGGAGATGAGGAAGAGAGCGGCGGAGTTGGGTGGTTCCGTTAGGAAGGCGGTGGCGGAAGGCGGTGCAACTCGGTTGGAATTTGATTCTTTCATTTCTCATATTACTAGGTAGATTTATTCTTTTCTTGGTACTTGGCTTCATTGGGGAAAATACATGTTTTGGTGGTTGTCTTTGTTATGTTTGGTACTTTGATTTGGATTGGTCATGATAGTACAAGGAAATTTTATTCAATTTCAGTTATATATTATATGATTTTCTTTTACCTATTTTAATTTGTATGTCTCAAATTAGAAATTAATGTTGTTGAAATATTGAGAGTATGATTGAGAGTATGGAATGCATATATGCGTATCATCTGAAAATATCAATTAGAGACTCTATTTAAGATTCAAGAATACAAATTAAGAAGAATATGCATGTGTGCTTCAGGGTGAGAGAAGGAGTTCGATTTAGGAATGAATACGCGTTACGTTGTTATATAGAATAATATATGCCTGAGAGGCCATAACTAATAGGAAAAATTACACACAGACCCCCTAATTATTGTGTAATTACCAAAACCTCCCATCACTTCTTGAAAATTAGTAATACACCCCTCAAGAGATCTATTTACAAGGTTTACATGGGGTAAAATGGTAAGGATTTTTAAACAGACATGGGTGTAATTGTAAGAAATTTTTAATATGAGGGAGTGTGTTGGTGATTTCAAATAAATGAGAGGAGTTTTGGTAATTACATAATAAATTAGGGGGCCTATGTGTAATTTTTCCTAACTAAAATTTGCTTTGTCAATAATTATTTTACAAAAAAAGTCGTAAGCAATGTATTTAATTTGTGAATTTCATGTTGAGTTCGATCTTGGCTCAAAATAATTGATTCGATCTTTGGCTCAAAAAGAATAAGAGGAATGATATTGGCACTCCATGCATAAGTTACTATAGGAGCTCCAACTTCAATTTTTATATTAAAATATGACAACAATACCCATAGAGTATAAGAATACTATAAACTTCAAAAAATTAAATTCCAAAACTATATTTATGCAATCAAAATAAGCTATTATATTATCGTCACTATTTTACTACACATCAAATAATAAGTACATAGATTTGAAAATTGAACAATTTTTCACATTTATATGGAATCATATAACATAAGTCTGTCAATGAAAAATTTGAGTGTCATCCACAATATAACATACATAGATAGTTAACTAAAAAATAACAAAACATCGAACTTCAAATGAAAATCACCTCATTTTGATGGTATATTAGCATCAATCCATCAACTTTATATAATTTATTATAATAGTCAATCATGATTTTGCATAAATTAATGTTTAAGTAAGTTTAATCCCTACAAAAGTTAGACGATGATGATGATGATAATAATAATAATAATAATAATAATAATAATAATAATAATAATAATAATAATAATAATAATAGTGATGATGATGTTTTTCTTAAGTTGTATACAAGAGATAAAGTATATAAATATATTTATTATATTTGAATGCCCAAAATAATAGTAATACAAGAATTATTCTTTATGT
The DNA here is from genome assembly GCA_019426215.1 of Buddleja alternifolia. Taxonomy (NCBI): domain Eukaryota; kingdom Viridiplantae; phylum Streptophyta; class Magnoliopsida; order Lamiales; family Scrophulariaceae; genus Buddleja; species Buddleja alternifolia. The sequence continues at coordinate 2,611,351 of CM033401.1, forward strand.
ATTGCTTTTATGTTCTTAAATTGATAGTTTTTTACTTGCATAATACACTTATAATATGTATCGTCCAATTACACATTCATAAAGCAATTATTTGAAAAAAATAAAAAATATGAAAATATTGAATTGATTATTAAAAGGCATATTTATCTTGTAGATTTTTAGCAATTGACTTCTTTTTTAACAATGGGAACTAATGTCATTTTTCTAGAGAGAGAAAGAAAAGTGGAGCTCCTATAGTAATTTGTGGAGCTCCAATATCATTTCCCAAAAGATAATCCATGTGTATAAGATCAGGGCCGAAGATCATGCTAAAAGGCGAAATCACTAGATTCTTTAATAGCAAAAACAAAGCAACCTAAATTAGCCGAAATTGCAAGTCAGCCCTTCGTTTTCAGACGAGTTATGTTCACGCATGCCTACTTTGATTTTTGTATTCTCATTTTAAGTTGATATTGATCGAGATAATGGGAGTGTTTGCAAACTCTAAACAAAATCATTTTTGAGCTTTTAGCTAAAAAAAGTAATTTTGTAATGATTGCAAATCTTGCTTTTGCTTCTGATTATCTAAAATTAACCTCCCAGAAGCCAAAAGCTCCAAGCTAAGTAGGGGGTACTTCTAGGTGCTTTTTAAATTCCTGCAGTTAAAATAATTTTTTTATGACAATTTTATCCTTCAAAATATTTTCATATTCCCAGATTAATCCCTAATTTTTTTTTAAAAAAAAACTAATGTTAAAGTTCACAAAAACATCAGGAGAGCAGTTTTTTAATGTAAAATCGTTCATCCCTTTCCTAGGATTCCTACTTGATTCGTTGGAAATTAAATTAATTATATTTTAGTAGTTGGTTATTAATGAAATCAAAAGATATATCAAATCCAAGAGTTCTGAAAATTCAAAAACTCCCAACCTAGACTTATATCATGTACTGTTATTAAAAAATAATTAATTTTTATTTTTAAATTATTTTTATGTTTATAATATTTGTTTAAATGCTTTATTGCAAGCCAATGAGGTTTATAAAAACTTAAAAAGAAAAAAAAATTGAATGTGAGCATGTGACGGACACTTGTAGAATATGTTGACTATCCTTTAAAAACCAATATTATTTCATAAACATATGCTTTTAGAGGTATTTTGTTACAAAAAAATAGTAGGAACATAACGTGAAGAAAATATGATTTTTATTTTATTTTAGAGGCAATATTGTACTTTCTGCAAAAAAGGTAATTGATAATTACTTCTATTTGCAAACACTCCCTATAGTTTTTTTCTACTTTCTGTCTGTCTTTGCAAACACTACCCACTTTTGTTTTTCAAGTGATTCTACTTATTTTTCACTTAAAAGCACTTCTCTAGAATCAATAGAGTTTGCAAACACTCCCAATAATGTCCTCGCGTGAGTACTTTAATTTTTCTTGTTCTCATTTTAAGTTGATCTCCAGATAATTATGTTCATTCTTTTAATAATTCAAATGTATAATACATGTGCTTTTAATTACTTTTTTCAAATTCACTAATTAATGATTAGGGGTAAAGACATTAAACCCTCCAAACTATTGATATTTTTACACTTTTTTTTAAAAACAAATTAACTTTATATCCCTAACTTCACGGGATTGACATTTTTTTATATATATTTTTGCATATTTGGTTGAATATTCCGCCAGAGATTTCTCACATGCTTGACATGTGCCTTTTTTAAAGGTAAATATGTCATTTTAAAAGTGATGAATTACACTTCTACCCTTATAATTATCATATCTCTATTTAAAAATATGATTTAAATAAATAAAAAAATCATATATTAGTATATTTATTTGGGATTGATATTTGCACTCCCTAATTTGATAATAGCACTCCAATCTCCTTTTTGTGTTGAGTAATGGACCAAAATATCCTTAAAAGTTTAGAACACAATTTGCATCAATTGTAGGATAAAATATATCATTTATACACTATTTTTCTCTTTTAGTTTTATAATCTCATAATTTAGAATATCAGCATTTTCATTTTTTTTTCTTTATCTGGCATTCATTTGACATATTTTACTCATGGTCTTAAATTTTGCCCAAAACATCAAAATTTCGGTCGAAATTTCAGATTTCGGGGGGTCCCGAAGCGAAATCAAACATTCGATCCAATTTTGCAAAATATCTTCTGAAATTTCGACCGGAACCTAAAATTTTTATCGAAACCCGAAATTTCCCAAAATATAAAATAACATCTGCTAAATATCCATCGAAATTTTGACCGAAATCTAAAATTTCCCTAAATTTTCACCGAAACCCGAAATTTCTTGAAATTTAAAATAATATTTATTTTTTTTATTTTTTAAAATATTTTACAGTTAAAAATTAGGGTCAAATGATCATTCATATTAAAATAAAAGATAATAAATGACCAATTATGTAAACCAATAAGCAATAAATTTAAATACAAATCTGAAATTGATATTAGGCAATAAGTTAATAAATATCTTTGTCTGAACACAAGAATTATTTAAATAAAACCTCATAAAAATCCTCTTAGTTTGATGTGTTTTTATATAATGATTTTTTCTAAAATTGTGGTACACTTTATTTTAATGAAGTTCTTATGATATTTGATTATTATTTTACTACCATTATTTCATATTTTTCATAGCAGGTTTTAGTCATTATATTCAACAAGATCCATTATACATATATTATGCATGGAATATTATTAATGTACATAATGCATAATTATAATATTTAAAGTTACATAAAGTTTCATTGTAAATTTTCAAATATTTTTATAAATTTCCATGATTTCTTTAAAATCGAAACTGAAATTTTGAATATCTCCGAAATTTTTATCGAAATTTTCGTAAATTTACTACCCCGATATCGACACTGATACCGAGATTTAATACCTCGATTTTACTTAATATTGTACATACGTAGTTAATTACCCATATATAATAATTAACCAAAGTTACATTATAACATAAGTTGACAATCATAACATAAACTAAAGATTGATATTTTAAAATATAGTTATATAATATATATTGAAAATAAAGCAATATACAATAGATTATTAAAATAAAGCAATTAGAAGTAATATAGATACATATATGTGTATATATATATATATATATATAATTTTGACATAAGTTGATTGTCAGATTATTACTTATTTATTAAACACTAATTATTTTATTATTATTTATTTACTGGTTCACAAGCTCGCAACCAAGCCAAATTGATTCAACGTACGAGATCTCGAGTTTCTTAATAGGCTGATCTCAAGCCGGAATATACATGGTCACAACTCGCAAACCAATTAATATTAATAATAAATTATTTATTTATCAAACATGAAATAAAATGAAATAAATAACTATATATTAATTTACTGATTCACACATAATAAAATATGAGATTATATAGTTAAAAAGGTATAATAGTAAGTGGGGGATATATTTGCTTTAATTGATGCAAATTGTGCTCTAAAGTTATAAGAATATTTTGGTCCATTACTAAATAGAAAAACTAAATTGGAGTGCCATTATTAAATTTAGGAATACAAATATCAATTTCCATTATTAATAAGAGTGCAAATATTAATTCCCTATTTATTTTTGTCTTTAATTCAATTTAGGAAAATCAAATTTTTTTCTTCTTCATCAGTGCTTACGTGTGTGTGTATATATATGTGTGTGTGTGGTTTGTGTGCATGAATGTCTGTATATATCTATATATGTGTTGTGTGTAAGTGTGTGTGTGAATCTGTCTGTATATATGCATGTGTGTATATATGTGTGTGTGTGCGGTTGTGTGTGTGTTTGTTTGATATAATTTTTGGTGGATGATCCATGGAGGAATGGAGATAGTGATGGACGAATTTAGGGAAGATAAAGTTTGGAAGAAGTAAAACTGAAGTTGGGAAGAAACAAAATGAAGTTTGGAAGAAGCAACAAGAAGTCGAAAAATCTCACCTAAAATAACTGATATGCTCTTAAAAATAACACATGCATGGCATGTGACCGAATTTGGCGGAATATTCCGCCGGAAGATGTTGTTATATAAATAATTGTAAATTCCTTATAGTTCAGGATAAAGTGAAACAAAAAAATAAAAGTACCTTTAATAAAGTGTAAAAATGTCAATAATTTAGATGGTTTAGTGTATTTACCCCTAATACCTAAGACTTATTATCCACCTCTCACTTTATATGAGAGATTTTGGGTTCGAATCCAACCTGCCACAAATTGTGACTCTCTCCTTCTTTATGAAGCTATATTATAGTCTTTATAGCTCAAATTTTAACTATCAAATTGGGTTTATCGGGATCAATATATAGGATATTCACCTCTTTTTGAATTTAAAAAAATGTCAATACCCCTAATGATTATGTACACATATGTTTGTCATGTCTTGATGTAAAATATTGTACGTTTCAACAATTCTCATAAAAAACAACATTAATTTAAGCCGACATGCCCACATTTTTTTATTAATACGGAAAGAAACCCTTAAGAATGTGAGATCAATTTATTCCAAATATTATTTCTATTTTATTTTTTTTTAAATGATTAACCCTTTTGGTAATTAATTCTAAGAAAGGGATTTGAGCAAGTAGCAAACATAGAATAAAAGCCCTGGTCCCAAGTCCTATTTTGAGAATAGAAATTTGCTTTTTTGAGATATGATATATATATATATATATATATATATATATATATGCCCCCACATTTCACAGAACATAATAATTTTACCCATACATGTGACAGATCATGTATTAGGACGTCCCACAATTTTTAATTGGCGTACGGTCGGGCCATTTTACGATTGCGATAGAGCAGTCAAATTTTAAACATTGGCATCATTTTTTTTTTTTTAAGGAAATCGATCTTATATATCATTCAATCGAAAATTTACGATATATTCAATCAAAAGTTTACAACGCCTGGAACAATACAATTCATATCGACTCAAACGATGTGAAAATTCACATTCAACCTTTTCTCCAAAATATAATCATTCTTATTTTATGACGAGAGAAACCCGCAGCCGCTACCCTTAGAGAACGCACTGCGTAAATCTCGCTCCTATGTAATAATCTGCAAACTACACAAGAGAGATAAGTTATCCTAGATTATCTATAACTGACAGACTCACAGCAGAGGAGACCAATAGGCATTCCCTCAAGAGGATTCAAACCCGTGCCCTAAGGTACAATGCTCAACTGCCCGACCAACTCCGCTAGGGTTGCCCCCTCATTCTCATTTTTTATTACACATTTTTCTATACAAATATCAATTATTACACTTTTCAATCATATCACATTATCTCTCATCGTTAATTAATTTATTCTTACTATTAAACTTCTTCTCTTTTATTTTATAACTAACTCAATCACTCGCTACATCTCAATCACTCCCTACATCAAATCCTAATAAAATATCATTTTTATATCAAATCAATACTATTTCAAATTTTTTTTACAAAAATACATTCAGACGCACCACAAAATTCAACATTTCACACGAATATTGATAATTCACATTTCTACGATAGAATCCTAAAAATGAACTAGAAAACATAGTGGAACACAGCCTAACTAACTGAATATCCAAGTTCCTTTATGGAAATATGGGAGGTTTATGTTAGGTCTCATATTTTACACATTTTCATCATGTTTTACCTCACATTATCTCTATTATATGTCTTGTAGTTAATTTTTTCCGTTGTTTTTAGTCTAATTTACGTATTTTGATTTCTAAGTTGTTTCAATGCTTTTGTAGGTTGTTTTGATGAGTTGAAGGAATGTTTCTTATGAGAATAATGAAGGCTAACCAAAAGTACTTGAAGAAATGCAATAGAGAGGCCACACGAGAAAGTTTCGTTGAAGAAAAATTAAGAGGGAAAATTCTGCACATCTAGACTGCACAATTGTGCAGCTGTGGATTTTTATATTTTTTATGGGCCTATTTTTGTATCTAAGACTCCTTTTATGTTAAGAAATCAGTATAAAAACGTTTTTTAGAGGCTAGATAGGATAGGAGAGTCATATTCTTAAGTTAGAAGGCTTGGAGAGAAAGAAAAGAAGACTTGAAGAAAGAAGAGGTCTTGGATTTTGAAGCGTTCATCTTCTCAAGTTGTATTCACTACTACAGAAATGACCTATAGCAGCGGTTTTTTTGGGCCTATTACAGCGGTTTTGAACCGCTGCCATAGGTACCGCTACCATAGGTCAAAACCCTATGGCAGCGGTTCCGGAACCGCTGCCATAGGTCACCCTATGACAGCGGTTCTATAGAAACCGCTGCAATAGGGTGACCCTATGGCAGCGGTTTCGGCAGAACCGCTGTCATAGGGTCATTTATTTAAAAAAAAAAAAAAAATTGGACCCTATGGCAGCGGTTCCGGCTGAATCGCTGCCATAGGGTGGTATATTTATTTTGTTTTAATTTTATTTTATCGTTTATAATGTTACCATGTCGGAATAACACGAAATTCACACGGTCATAGCGAAACGGCATTCTGAACAAAACGCAAGACTTCGCCTTGCGCTCTCGTGATTTTAGCCATCCGAGATCGTTTAAGGCCTCAAATACGCGTTTTATTACATAAATACGTATTTTTGTAATAAAACACGTATTTGAGGCCTTAAACGATCTCGGATGGCTAAAATCACGAGAGCGCAAGACAAAGTCTTGCGTTTTGTTCAGAATGCCGTTTCTCTATGACCTTGTGAATTTCGTGTCATTCCAACACCGCAAAATTTCAACCGAGAAATATTTTCATAAATACACAAATATACGTACACCCACACATACACAAATATACATACACCCATCAACATATACACAAATATACGTACACCCACACATACACAAATATACATACACCCATCAACATATACACAAATATATATACACCCATCCACATATATACATACACAAATATACACACACCCACACATACACAAATACACCCATTAACATATACACATATATGCATACACCCATGAACATATATATACACAAATATACATACACCCATCCACATATATACATACACAAATATTCATACACAAATATACATACACATACACCCACATATACACAAATATACATACACCCATCCACATATATACATACACAAATATTCATACACAAATATACATACACATACACCCACATATACACAAATATAAATACACCCACACATACACAAATATACATACACCCACATATATATGCATACACCCACATATACATACATCTATATATACTCTATGTGTGTGTGTGTGTGTATATATTTATCTAAAAAAAAATACCAAAACTAAATGGAAGGCGGCGGCGGCGGCGGCGGCGGCGGCGGAGGAGGGCGGCGTCGGCGTCGGCGGCGGCGGCGGCGGAGGTGGGCGGCGTCGGCGTCGGCGGCAGAGGCAGAGGTGGGCGTCGGCGGTGGTGGTGGTGGTGAGAGAGTTGAGAGAGAGAGAGAGAGAGAGAGTGAGAGAGTGAGAGTGAGAGTGAGAGAGAGGGGGGGCCGGTTTGAAATAAACCCGCCCAAATTTTGAACTTTTGGCAGCGGTTCGGGCAGAACCGCTGCCACAAAGTTCAAAAAAATATTATTTTTTTTTTTTTGACAACTTTTGGCAGCGGTTCGGGCAGAACCGCTGCCAAAAAGTTCACTTTTGGCAGCGGTTCCGCCGAACCGCTGCCACAAAGTGAACTTTGTGGCAGCGGTTCGGCCCGAACCGCTGCCAAAAGTCCAATTTTTTTTTTATTTTTTTTTTTTGGCACCCCTATGACAGCGGTTCGGCTCGAACCGCTGTCATAGGTCCGAACCGAGTACCCCCTATTACAGCAGTTTTCAAAACCGCTGCCATAGGTGCGCTGTAATAGGACTTTTTTGTGGTAGTGATTTCTCCATTCCTCCATTGTTGACATGAGTATTTTTAATTTAATGCAATTTATTTCTTGTTTTTCTCTAATCATGCATAGCCAAATTATTTTTTAGGGTTTAAGATGTAGTCTTGAGTATTAATATGGATTGTTGATATTCATTAGGTTGTTTCTTGCTTGAATTAATCTATCAATGAGGGTTGAATGCTTGTAGATGATTGGCCACCAAATACATGATTTAAGATGAATTGAGAAGTACCGGGAGGTGAACTAATTCATCAGTTCGGATTTGACAGACGTGTTTAAATTACTTAATAGGGATATTAGTAATGGTGCATGAGGCTAGCTAACGAATTTTATGAAAATTAATGGATCCATCTAGATAAGTTGTTGATCATGGGAGTGACGAGAACGAGTTTAGTTGGGTACTCATGGAGATTTCTGGAGAGTATACATGTAATTAAGGAAATTCGGGTCTTTGACGAATGCAAGAATTGACAATCCAATGATGTTAGTAATCCATAGAAATACCTTGATGAAGTCTTAATCCCTAGATTTTTCCGTTCATTGTTTTATCGTTTTAATTAATCTTGCTTTAAATTAGTTTAATTGTTTATTTTTTTATTAGTTTAAAAATCTCATCTTTTATAATCGATAGTCTAAATAATAGGATAAACGTTGTTTGGTACTTGATAACCTTCCTTGGAGACGATCTTATTTTTCACTATATTATTTGTTCGATTTCGTGTTGTTATGAGTGTTAACAGTTTACTCAACAATTAATTTGATTAAGGTTTCCTTTTTACTTTTAAGCACAAGTAGGACCAACACACCAAAAAAAAAAAAAACAAAAATTATGATTAAGGGAGCAGGAAATTTTTAAATTATTAAAAATCAATACGTATTTACGATTAGAGGAGTCTTAAACTTTAAATTTTATTAACATAATTCTACTGTGAGAACATCTCTTAATATTAAGTTGAAAATCATATTCTGTTTTGAACCTTTAATTAGTGAGTCTTGATTTGAGCATGAATTTATTGTAAGGGAAAATTACATTGAGTACCCCTGAGGTATTGCCTAATTACGGTTTACATCCCCTAATTTAAAAAATTACATCTAACATCCTGATGTATTGTAAGTTGTTATCTTGTTTAGGTATCTTACCTTGTATAGGTGTCTTAGCTTATGTATATATAGCTTTATTTAGGGTTTTATCGTTCCTTATGCAATATACAGAAACGCTTTCCTAAACCTCCTTTTTCTCTTTCGTTTACTTTATGGTACCAGAGTGGTTGCGATCAAAAATCCGTATTCTCACCTTACCATAAACAGCCCCCTGATCACGCATCCATCCTCCGATTTTTTTGAAGTTGTCATCAACTCATTAAAACCATGACAGACAAGAAGAACATCAAAACATCCTGGCCTTTTTTTTTTTGTTACCGTCGGATAATCCGGGTGCCATGACTACGACGTGTGTTTTAATCGGAGATAACTTTGATATGTGGGAGAAAGCGATGGTGAATGCCTTAAGAGCGAAAAACAAACTAGGGTTTGTTGACTGAACTTTGAAGAAACCGGCCGTGGAATCAGTTGAGGAGACTAATGGGGTAGCCTGTAATTTGATGTTGATTTCATATATTTTCAACTCCATTGATAAATCAATTTAGCCAAGCATAACATATGAAGAAACGGCCAAAGCCGTAAGGGATGAACTTCGTGAAAGATTTACCGTTGGAAACGCGCTCCGAATTCATGAATTGAAGGGAGAGATTGCGTTTCTTAGGCAACATGGAATGTCGATCGTATCCTACTACACCAAACTGAAGGGAATGTGGGACGAGTTGGCTAGCTATTCGAAGGTTTCAAAGTGTACTTATGGAGCAGCCAAGGATTTGATAAAGGAACAAGAAGAAGATAAACTTTACCAATTTCTCATGGGGTTAGACGATACGAGTTTTGGGAACATATGTTCTCAAGTTCTCAATATGGATCCGCTTCCCACCATTGTCAAGCCTTATGCACTAATTACTAGTGGGGAACGCCACGGATCGATAGCTCGTGCAAGGTAGAAGCTATTGCCTTGGCTGCGCAGACAACTCAAAAGGCGCGATCAGGGCAATACTTTGTGATCGAAGTGGCCATGATATTGAAAATTGTTTTGAGATTGTTGGTTATCCCGCTTGGTGGCGCGGGCCATGAGGTCGCGATTGGGGAGATTCGATGCGCAAATCTGGACAGAATGGTGGTAATATGATGGCTTGTAACCAATATCGGGCCATGGCTTATCACATGGCTGGGATGTAGTCCGATACCTCACAGGGGCTGCAAGGTTTTTCGAGTAAACAAATTCAAAAGCATTTATCTCTGATAAAGGATGAGAATGTTTAAAAACTTTCAGGTAAAACTTGTAATGAATTCATATGGATTTTGGACACCGGAGCATCCAATCATATGCCCGGGGATTTAGCCCTTTTGATAGAAGTTCGAGCTACTAGCTCACTCCCCGTTTTTCTATCAAATGGGACACACACGAGTGCTACCAAATAAGGCGATGTTATTTTGAATGAACATATTAAATTGCATAATGTTTTATATGTTCCGAATTTAACTTGTTACTTAATTTCAGTTCGATAATTAATTGCTGAGATAAGTTGTCAAATTATTTTCCCTGATGAGTTTTGTCTGATACAGGACAGCACCCCGAGGATGCTGATTGGAGTAGGTAAGCTTCCAAGGGGGTCCTATTTTTTGGCGTCAATGAGATCGCGTTCTGCATTGAAGACTGGGAGAGGGAATTTTTTCGTGATTTGACATCGACGTTTGGGGCATCAATCAAACCTGCATTTATCTTATATTTCTGAAATAGGTAGCGTAGCGAATAAAGAGATTTTTGTTTGTGATAGTTGTTTCCGAGCAAAACAAACTTGAACCATTTTTTCGTTAAGTAATAAAAATGCAGCGAATGTTTTTGATTTGATTCATTGTGATTTGTGGGGGCCTTACCACAAGGCTTCGAGTAGTGGTGCGCAGTATATTTTTATACTATAGTGGATGATCATAGTCGCTCTGTATAGGTCTATCTTATTAAAAAAAAAAAGTGAGACTAATCGTTGTCTTATTAATCTTTGTGTTCTTGAGAAAACACAATTTGGCAAAATGGTTAAACGTATTCGTAGTGATAATGGGATGGAGTTTGATTCTAGTATCATGCGTGATTTTTTTAGTAGACATGGCATCGTTCATGAAACGAGTTGTATGCATACCCCACAACAAAATGGGCGCGTAGAATGAAAACATAGAAATATTCTCGAGGTGGCTCGAGCTCTACGTTTTCAGGTTAATTTACCTATCAAGTTCTGGGGAGAGTGCGTTTTAACGGAGGTTTACTTGATTAACCGCACTCCTATGGTGAAATTACATGACAAATCGCCACATGAGCTCTTATTCAGGGTCAAACCGACCTATGGCCATCTTAGGGTTTTTGGTTGCCTTTGTTATGCTCGTTTTGCACCGAAACCCACAGATAAATTCTCATCTCATAGTCGTTGATGTATTTTTGTGGGATATCCACATGGCAAGAAAAGCTTGGCGATTATATGATATGGATAAGTGTGAATTCTTTTCTTCTCCAGATGTAATTTTTTATGATAAGTGTTTTCCTTTCATAAAACCCAGGAAATGCCAATTGTTGTGAATGATTCTGGAGTACCTCTGGACACAGGAATTGATGCTACTTTGGATAGTTTGAATTTGAGGGGAAGTGAGTCCCCGGAATTGGTTGTGGATACGGCACCTGTACAGGCTGATGAAGAAGTTCCTACGGTGGCAGAGATTGATTCTCGACCGCGATGAGAGACACGGCTTCTGGCCAAGTTCAGTGATTATGTTGTTTACTCCACCATAACCGAGTGGTCTTGTTTTGAATCGAAGACCGTTGAAGCACTTTCCCCCGACAGCCACTACTCTATGAGCGCTTCTCAGGTACTTGTTATCCTTGGACAAATTACTTAACCTCTGATAAAAAATTTCAGGGTCACCCGGTGTTCTTAAATTCGATAAGCTCGATTATTAAACCTAGTAGTTACAAAAAAGCGGTCAAGCAGGAAGAATGGCGGACCGCGATGACTTGCGAAATTGCAGCTTTAGAGGCCAATAGAACTTGGACTTTGGAACCTCCGCCACATAACAAAAAACTTATCGCATGTAAGTGGGTTTTTTAAATTAAATATAATTCTGATAGGACCATTGAGCGTTACAAGGCGCGGTGAGTGGCAAAGGGGTTTACCCAGATTGAAGGGCTTGACTTTCATGAGACTTTTGCACCAGTGGCCAAGCTCGTGTCCGTTCAACTTTTTATGTATGTTGCAGTGGCTCGAGGATGAGAATTACACCAATTGGATGTCAGCAATGCATTCTTGCATGGAGATCTCAAGGAAGAGATTTATTTGCAATTACCTCCAGGTTTTCACGATTCGATGGGGAAGGTTTGTCAGTTATGCAAATCCATCTATGGTTTATGCCAGGCCTCTCGTAATTGGTTTGCTAAGTTGAATGAAGCACTTCAACGGTACGGTTTTGAGGTGAATTTCATGTTGAGTTCGATCTTGGCTCAAAATAATTGATTCGATCTTTGGATCAAAAGAATAATCCATGTATATAAGATTAAGGCTAAAGATCATGCTAAAAGGCGAATCAATAGACATTTCTTTATTAAGAAAGACGAAGCAACCTAAATTAGATGCAATTGCAAATTAGCCCTTCGTTTTCAGATGAGTTATGTTCACTCATGCTTAGTTATCGAGATAATTATGTCCACGTATGCATACTTGGATTTTTCTTATTCTTATTTTAAGTTGTTCTTGATCAAGATAATTATCACTATAACAAAAAGTAATATTTGTGATAAAATTTGAAGTGACAATGTTAAAATTATCACTAGATGTACACAATGAGTGACAATAATTTTTGCTTTGTCACAATAAGAATTTTCAGTGACAAGAATTTCTTTAAAGTTGTCACTCTTAACAATTAGTGATACATGTATAGTGACAATTTGTGACAATACAAATAGAGTGACAACTATAATTGTTGTCACTAAGTTGTCACAAAAAGTGTGTCACTAATTGTCCATAGTGACAACAAATTTCTTGTCACTAATTATCAAGAATGAAAACTTTTATACAAATTTTGTCACTATTATACATGTGGAACATATTTTAGTGACAAGACAAAAGTTCTTGTCACTAAAAATTGATAATTAGTAACAACTTTGATATTGTCACCAATATCATATTTTTTTGTAATGTATGTCCGTGCATGCATACTTTGATTTTTCTTATTCTCAGTTTAAATTAATCTCGAGATAATTATAGTCATTCTTTTAATAGTTAATTTAAATGTATAATTCACGTGCTTTTAATTACTTTTTTCAAACTCACTAATTAATGATTATGTACACATATGTTTGTCATGTCATGATGTAACATACTGTGCGTTTCAACAATTCTCATTAAAACAACATAAACATAAGTCGACATGCCCACATTTTTTTATTAATACGGGAAGAAACCTTTGATCCGAAACACCCAATTTGGTGCGCGCGTAGGACCAAATGAAGAAGGTGAGATCAATTCATGGCAAATATTATTTCTATTTCTATTTTTATTTTTATTTTAAAATAACCAACCCTTTTGTTAATTAATTATAAGAAAGGGATTTGAGCAAGTAGCGAACATAGAATAAAAGCCCTGGGCCCCAAGTCCAAATTTGAGAATAGAATTGCTTTTTTTGAGATGTGACATATATATATATATATATATATATATATATTATATGCCCCCACATTTCATGAAACATAATTTGCTTGTTTGTTTATGTTTTCAAATTTTATTTTCAATATTTTGAATCATAAAATTTTAAAAAATTATAACACAAACTATTTTTATTTCAATTTACCTTTTTTCAAGTCTATTTTTTCAATCCCCTATATAACTATCTATCAATCACTATATTCATCATTTCATACTATTATCAATCAAAATCATTTACTCCAATCATTATTTTTTTTTCTTTTTTCATACTTTACAATTTTTAATTTATATTTTATTATTTCTTTATTCACATAATTATTATATAAATAACTAATTCAATCATTCAGCACATCATACATCAATCTTTTATCATTGATTTGACACATTTTATAAATTTCAACCATTTTTGATAAAATATAAACAAATACAATACAAATCACACTATTTTTACACGAATCTCATTGATATGTATTTTGTGAGAAATTCTCAAAATTCTAAATAAAAAACATAAACAAAGCCAATAATTTTAGCCATACAAGTGACAGATCATGTATAGGACCAATGTCCCACAATTTTTAATTACTTGCCTAAGGTTGCTCAATTATAAGTCGGGCCATGCAGTGATTGCAATAGATTCCATCAATTTTTCAACATTGGCATGATTTCGATAGTCTTCTTTTCTACTGGCATGATTTCGATAGTCTTCTTTACTACCGGATTCAACGTATTCAATACAATAATGACCTAATGACATGTAACTATCCTTATTTTTTGGTACAAAGGTATCCGGAGCGAATATTTTCTTTAGAAAACATATATGGCTGTGCGTGGGAATATTTTTTGAGGTGGATTTTCATTTTTTGGATCGCCAAAAAATGAAAATCTACATCCAAACCTATTTTGTCCAAAACATAATCATTCTTAATTTTTATTACACATGTTTCCTATACAAACATCCATCAGTACACTTATCAATCATATTGATCCAAAAAATGAAAATTCACACTTAAATCTATTTTCTCCAAAACATAATCATTCTCATTTTTTATTACACATTTTTCTATACAAACATCAATCGTTACATTTTTCAATCATATCACAATATCTCTCATCGTTAATTAATTTATCATTACCATTAAACTTTTTCTCTCTTACTTTATAACTAGCTCAATCACTCCTTACATCAAATCCCAATAAAATATCATTTTCAGATGATCACATGAACACTATTTCGAACCATTTTTTAAAAATACATTCAAACATACCACAAAATTCAACATTCTTACACGAAGATTAATAATTCATATTTTCAAGATAAAATCCTAAAATAAAATTGAAAATATGGCCAAATTAAACAAAGCCTCACGATTTGAATATCCAAGTTCCTTTAGGGGAATATGGAAGGTTTACTCAACAATTAATTTGCTCAAGGTTTCCTTTTTACTTCAAGCACAAAAGAAAAAGGAAAAATTATGATTAAGGGAGTAGGAAAATTTTAAATTATTTAAATTAATAATTATTAATTAAGTATCTAAAATATATTAGGGGAGTCTTAAAACTTTAAATTTTATTAACAACACAATTTTACTGTGAGAACATCTCTTAATGTTAATTTGAAAATCATATTTGTTTTGAACATTTAATTAGTGAGTCCTGATATGAGCATAAATTAGTTCGATAAATTCAACTTGAACTCGTAAATATATCTTTTCTCTCTCTTTTTTATTTTTTTGGTTTTCAAATGAGTTGTGATGCTGAAACTTTTGGCATCATAAAAAATTGTCAGTTAATTAGTACTTTGTTTTTATCCAATTAATTGAGTTTAGTGAAATGTAAAATGTTGTTTTGAAGATAAGAGAAATAAATTAATTAGAATTGTTCTTTTCGTTCTTTTGTTCCCCGCAATAAACAAAGAAGTTTTAGATCTTTTAAATAAATGTTGTTCTCATAATAAAATCATGTTTTTAATAAAGTCCACAGTTTAGGAATTCTTTGCTCTTATCTTTAATAATTTAAAAACTTTCTATTCTCCTAATCATAATTTTCCCTAAAAAAAAACATTGTTAGCAAAAAAATGAGAATTGGTACTTGAATTTTGGGTGATGACTTGAGTTCAATTAGAAAAATATGGAAGTTTTTGCTGAAAATAAAATAGAATAAAGAATTAGTAAACTTTGTAGACACAAGAAATAAAGTAGAATAAAGAATTAGTAAACTTCGTAGACACAAGAAATAAAATAAAATAGAAACTTTGCTTATTGATGCATTAGATACTTATACAGATTGGAAAAAAATTAGAAGGAAAATATAGTTGATAAATGGCCCTAAAAGGTAAATTTGATAAGGGTTATTGAGAAAGTCCTATGTATTATTTTAATTAACTCTACTTAAAATAACTATTGGTGTTTTGAATTAATATTAAGTTTGGGTGTTTTATTAAAAAAAGAAGAAGATATTATTGGTGCGGTAAATCCAACCCCTAAAACATGTCACATCTACCATGATATTTATTTATTAATTTGTATAATATTGTATATATAAATAATGATATATTTATGGTTAACATGATTATATTTAATAATATATATATTAATAAAAATCCATATTTTATTCTTTTTCAGGCTCGAGCTCGAGCTCATTTTCTTAGACTTGTTGAGATCGAGCCAAATAATTTGGTCATGCTCGAGTTAGACTCGTGGGCACCCCTAATTTGGTGGCGGTACCCAATGAATAATCCTTGAATGCTCTTAGTAGTACAAACAAATATAAATTATGTTAATGGGTGTGTCCGGCTTTAGCCCAATTCTTTTGTAGTGGGCCTATAATGGATGGTATGGGTCATGAGAGAAGTGGCAATGTAATGTGTTAGGCCCATTGGGCTGAGATTTATCTGCTGAAGAATTTATAAGAATTGAATCGCCAAAAGGCTTCTGAAAAGTTAATGACCATTTAGTTGAACGTTTTAGCCTTTTAAGTGTGAGATTTGTGTTCAATCTTCATCCTACTAATCTCATAGTTGTAAATTCAAAATAAATAAAAAAAGGCTTCTCAAAAGAATTGGTATCCACTTCAAATTATCTGTAGCGCGACCTTCTTACGTATTCATAGATGTGAGACACGGGTGTACACGGCGTCAAGTGACTTGAATATAGCTCAATCACACATTTACGCATCCAAACATATATACGAAAAATATTACATGTTTGTGTTGCAGTATATGTAGTGTGATCCATGTCGTTTCCTTGACTTAATGAAATAGTTGGAAACTGGATTATAAATATCCGATGATACATCTCATTGTTTTTCCTTTTGTATATTACGAAATTTTGCAATTAAGACACCTTTTTCATTTTTTTGCAGCAAGGTAATGGAGTCGGCCCGTCTATTAATTATTCTATAAACATATTACATCAAGCCAATGTATAATAACAACAGATAATTTTTTAGGCAAAAATGTCTTCTTCTGCTTGTCCTTGACCTTGATAACCTAGGTTGCACGGGTGCGGATACGGGAATATGGATACGACACGATATGGGAACGGCGATACAAATTTTCCAAAATTTTGAGGATACGACACGGGCGGAATATGTCTATATATAAATAATTAAATAATATATATATATATTTATACATATATGTACTAAATAAATAAATAATATACAAAAATGAAACAAAATATTATACCTTCATAATTTCAAAGTTCACCTACACATTCTTTTAGGAATTTTATCAAACACCTTTTCTCTATTTTTTCTTAGGAATTTTATAAAACACTTGAAGTATAGTTTAACTATACATATGTTTTACACATAATTTCTACATTAAAACACTAAACAATTATTAACTCTACCTAATAGAGCAACAACCCAACAACAAGTGAATGAATTAAAAAAAAAAAATCAAACTCTCAAAAATCAAAAGTTCAAAACCGTAGGTTTGCTAGAATAGTAGAAGTAGAAATATTATAAGCCCAACAATCTCAAGTTAAAACTTCAAGCAATTATTATCAATAAATAAAAGTAAAAAGTTGAAGTTTACCTGGGTTTGATGTTGAACTTCCGTCTGATTTGAAGAAGAAGCAGAAGTCGGTTTGGCAGAAGCAGAGGAAAGGAAAGAAACGTTTGATTCAATTTTTGAGATTCAAGTCTTTATCCCACTTAAGTTTTGAAAATATGAAAAAAGCCCCCAAAGTATTCGAAAATGTATCGGACACGCCCATTTCCGTGTCCGATACGGTGTCCTTTATTTTTTATTTTCTTTTTAATTACCGACATGCCACCTGGCGCGTCAGACACGTATCCAATACGTGTCCGTGTCCAAAGAGTATCCGACACTACACCGGAGCGTTTTGAGGAGTATCCGTGCAACCTAGTTGATAACAGATAAATAATATAGCTGGTCTGACCCAAATCCGGGGACTCGGATCTCTCAGTCTGGAATGACGCGAACCACTCTACGAGTATGATGATGAATGTTTATGACTGCACTCAATAATGATTAAGCTACCTACATACCTAATTAAGATTAAGTCAACGTAGTTCTCTCTTAAATATGCGTGTACATGGTCGTACACGATGAACGATTCTGGTCTTCCGAATTTATAAGTATATAGGAACGTACTTCTCAGCCTATAGACTCGTCACTTAAGGAAATACGAGGCTAGTTCTTGAAAAAATATTTTAGAGATTTCAACCCCTAATACATGTTATGAGGAGGTATTTATAGCACACACCATGTACCAATAGTTGTTGGGCATCTATAAGATGCCAACAGGTGACACCAATGGATGGTGGATAACTCGTATTTGTGGGGTCGGGTCAAGGAATGACCCGACCCGATACTATTACGTAGCGCGGATCTAGTCTAGTAAACTCTGTTTTTGGGCCTCTGTTGGGCCTAGGCTCCTTATTTAGCTCTTAATGGGCTTTATATCTTATTTTAGCATATAAATAGTTATACAATATTTTTAAAAATAATTATTTTCAAGATAATCAATTGATCATATCTTTCAACTCTTCTACATGAGATTAACATAAATTAAAACGCTCTATTATTATTATTATTTTTGAAAAATTATTTAAACAGTTAAAATATATTTTTATTTCCAAAAAACTAATGAAAATTTCTTTTGATCTACAGATCTCTTCCACAAATCTTATATTCAAAACAAATTGAAGTTAACAATATTTTTATTTGAACAACTGTTGATTTCTTATATTAAGAATTAATCAATTGCTCATTATATATTTATTTATATATATAGGAATCTTTTAATTCTGTATTTTTATACCGGCAAAATATAAAATGCGATGTTAAATATTTGATATTTATATGTATTTTTTTTAGTTTCACATGTTAAATAAGATTTAAAAAATTGAAAAGTTAAAAAATAAAAGTATATTGAATAGAGCTTATCAGTTTTTCAAAATAATAAATAAATATACAATTAATTAATTCTAATTTAGAAGGTTTAGGGTTAGGGCAATTGAATCCGAAAATTTGTGAATTTTTTTTTTCCTAATTATGACTTCTTTGAATGAAAATTTGGTGGGATGGATTTATGTACTCTAAAATATTATCATAAATTTTTACAATATAGAAATTCGTTATATTATCCATATACCTTTTTTATTATTATTATTGGTAAGATATTATCTAGGGGTGTTCACGAACCGAGCTCGAGCCGAGCCTGGTGATTTTTCCAGGCTCGAGCTCGATTATTTTCACCTGAGCTCGAGCCGCATATGTTGAGCTCGAGCTCAAGCTCGTAATAGAAACAGGTAGCTCAGCTCGAACCCGAGCTCGCGAGCTACATCTGTATTTTTTATTTTTTAATAAATTATATTATTATATTAATAAATAAATATTGTAATATATATATATAATAAAGACTATATAATATATATTAAAATATATTAATTAAAAATATATATTAAAGGAAGCTCGCGAGCTCCCGAACACTTACAAACGAGCTCGAGCTCAAAAAATCTCAAGCTCGAGAACATCACTAATATTATCCATATAATTAAGACGACCGGCCAAGCTTCTAGAAAATCAGCCTGCCCTTCATACGTATGAGTTATGACCCCCATGCTTGCAATATGGGCACATATAGCATGCATGATATATAACTCCAAAATTAGACGATTCAAACAATATGGGCACATGCAACCAAAAAAGAAAAAAAACAATATGGGCACATATAGTATACATGATATATAAGTCCAAAATTAGCCGATTCAAACATTGATTTCGATTTCTTCAAGAATCTAATAAACAAAATCAAATTTTATAGGAATTAACAAGATAGTGACTTATAAATAGAAAATCTAGCATGAATCAGGTCAATTTTTTTCCATGTAATTTACAGAGTGATTAAATTGTATGCATGTAATTAGTTACAAGGAAAGTAATTACACTTGAAATTAGTAGAATTTTGTCAAGGACAAGAACTAGAAATGGCTCGGAGTAGAATTTTCTTAAAATTTTAATTTTCCCTGGTAGAGAGCGAGCAACTCCAAATTTCATTATAACACTTGCACATTGTAAGTAACTAATTATTAAGAGATTCACTACTAACAAAAAATAATATTAGTGACAAAATTGAAAGTATACAATGTTAAAGTTATCATTAGATATATATAATGAGTGACAATTTTTTTGTTTTTTTTTTTTTGAACAAGTAAGCGCTTTTCATATACTATAAACTCACCATCATACATATACTCCAGGCATACCTAGGCGCTAGATCACTGCAAATTTTCATTGAATACTATACTAAATTTTTTCCACTAACCTATCACATTCACAATTATCTAACTCAAAAAGTCGCTTGAAATAGACTAAAGCAGCAAAAACAGCTAGCCTCTTGCAGCTCGTTTGCGTACTGCTTTTGCTAATTTTTGAATGATAATAATTTTTGCATTGTCGGTTTGTCACAATTAGTGACAAAAATTTCTTTAAAGTTGTCACTATTGACAATGAGTGACATATGTATAGTGATAACACAAATAAAGTAACAACTATAATTGTTATCACTCAATTATCACTAAAGATGTGTCACTAATTGTCAATAGTGACAACAAATTCCTTGTCACTAAGTATCAAGAGCGACAACTTTTATACAAATCTTGTCACTATTAAATATGTAAAACATATTATTGTGACAAAACAAAAAATCTCGTCACTAAAAATTTACAATTAGTGACAATTTTTACATTATCACTTGACATTTTGTCATTAATGTACCATTAAAGACGAACCGTTAAACCAAAAGCCTTTCATTTATTCCGAGGGACGAAGTTAGAATTCTTTGTCCATTTCTATTCGTCTCAACCCTTTTGGTTCTCATTTAAATACTAGTTTGTTCGAGTACTAACTCGAGGGCTAAAATCAATCAAAGGCAACCCATAATGGAACAAGGTGATCATCAAGTTGTTGTGGTCATGGTCCCCCTCCCATGCCAAAGCCACCTCAACCAACTTCTTCAACTCTCCGCCCTCATAGCCTCCCATGGGCTCCCGGTCCACTACCTTGGCTCCGCCACCCACAACCGCCAGGCCAAACTCCGCTCCCACGGCCTAAAACCTAATTCCACTGTCAAAATCGAATTCCACGACCTCCCAACTCCTCCAATCCTCGCCCCTGAACCCGACCCCAGCTCGTTCGACAAAATACCGGTCCACCTATGGCCCGCCACTGAGGCCTATATGAATCTTCGCGAACCTATTTACAACCTCGTACAAAAACTATCCTTAGAAATGAGACGAATTGTCATCATTTATGACAGAATGGTATCAGAGTCGGTCAAAGATGTTGTTTCGATTCCCAATGCAGAATCTTATGCATTCAATTGTCTATCAGCTTTCAACCTATTTTTCATACTATGGGAATCAATGGGGAAACCCTTTGAACTAAAGGGAGAACTAAAAGATATTCCTTCAATGAAGGAATTTATTCCAGAGGGGCCTCTCCAATTTATAGTTTCTAATAATTTAAAAGAGAGAGCTGGAGATATACACAACACCACAAGATTAATAGATAGAACTTATATTGATCTAATGGGAAGAGAGGAGATCACTGGAAAGAAGTCACAGTGGGCTATAACCCCGACCCTCGTCCCGAAAGGTATCAACACAGAAAACAGGCATGAATGCTTGGAATTTCTTGATAAACAAGAGCCTAGGTCAGTTATATATGTGTCGTTTGGAACGACGACTTCGTTCACAAACGAAGAAGCTAAAGAGATAGCGATGGGGCTAGAAATGAGCAAGAGAAAGTTCGTTTGGGTGCTTAGAGACGCTGATAAGGCCGATATATTCGCTGGAGAAGGTAGAAAGATTGAATTGCCAGAAGGGTTTGAAGAGAGAGTGAAAGAAAATGGAATTATAGTGAGAGATTGGGCTCCGCAAGTGGAAATACTGGCTCATAAATCGACCGGTGGATTCATGAG
The DNA here is from genome assembly GCA_019426215.1 of Buddleja alternifolia. Classification (NCBI taxonomy): domain Eukaryota; kingdom Viridiplantae; phylum Streptophyta; class Magnoliopsida; order Lamiales; family Scrophulariaceae; genus Buddleja; species Buddleja alternifolia. Next base: position 2,633,501 of record CM033401.1, read on the forward strand.
TCACTGTGGATGGAATTCGTGTTTGGAGAGTTTGGTTATGGGGGTGCCTATTGCTGCATGGCCCATGCATTCTGATCAGCCACTTAATGCTATATTTTTGACACAAATTTTGAGAGTTGGTGTGATTGTGAGGGAATGGGAGAAGAGAGAGGAAAATGTTAGTGCTATGATGATTAAGAGTGTTGTGGAGAAGTTGATAGGATGTGATGAAGGAGATGAGATTAGGAAAAGGGCTGAGGAGTTGAGTTGTGAGATTAAGAAGTCTGTGGAGGGAGGTGGTGAATTTTGCATGGAAATGGATAGTTTTATTGCTCATATTAGTAGATGATCAATTGATGATGTAATTGATGATTGAGGGTTTGATTTTGTGTTTCATGTTTGTGCACTGATGAATTTGTTAGGAGTTTGTTTTTGTTTGATTTGGTTTGGGCTTTGGATTTGAAGTTGATGTATGGTTTGATTGATTTGACCAAGGAAAAGAAAATGTTTAGAAAGTTCTCTATCTACCTCCATCGGGTTTTAATTGAAGTTTTATGGGATTTGCAGGTTTTGGGAGATTTCAGCCGCTTATGAATGACTTCAGTATGTGCATTCAATCACATGAAGGATGGTGATTTCTGACACTCTTAGGAGTCATTAACCGTAATTCATAATGTGAGTCAATTAAATTTATATGTGAGATTGATTTGATAACGCCTTTGTCATGCCCTAAAACGGACCCTTTGTGGGTCCCTTTGAATGACCTGTGTCGATTATTATTATTATTATTATTATTATTATTATTATTATTTTTGGTTTATATAAAGGGTTTTCCCTAACTGGACGCCGAAGATTAATCCCTTCGAGGCGTAGAGAACACCGAAATGGATTTTACCTCTCCCAACAAAGTTTTTTTCATACACATTATGGAACTAAGGTCAAACGAGTTAAACTATTAGATTACATAATTATTAGTTATTCATAGATAATGAGTAAACTAGCGACCATATTTCAGTAAATAGTAGGTACCATGAGGTATCCTTCTCAATTAAATCAGTATTCTTTTTTCAATAAAAGAGTTAGATTACCCAAATAATTTGTCATACAAAATTACAAATTACCAATTGGTAAATAACTTAAATCATTACAATATAACAAATTGTAATATCAAGTTATCAAATTACTCTCTCACATTCTTACCAAAAAAAAACTTACTCTCTCACATTAAAATGAGTTTATTGCATTGTTCCTTGAAAATGATTATTTTGATCAACTGGGACAAGTAGGGAATATTGATCAATGATATAACATTCAGAAGATACTAAAGTCTTGGGTTCAACTCTCACCGAAAGCATGTGGACTTTTCTCTATTTTCATAATAGTTGTTAGATGATTGTAATAGTGTTAGTTGATTGTAGTAGTGTTAGTTAATTGTAATATATCGCAATTTAATATTTATGACATGTATCTTGTAGCCGATTTATTCAAAAGAGAGAGAGAGAGAGAGAGAGAGAACATTTAGCTAATGATGCAACATCCGTAGCAATATGAACATTATATATGTAGTGCTAGGATGCACGGATACTCCTAAAAATGATCTCGTGCGGTATCGTACTCGTACCGAATATGGATACGAGGTGGATACGTACCGGATACGGTTTTGAAGTATTTCTAAAATAAAAAAAAAATAAAAAAATTCGGATACGGTATCCGATACGGCAATTAGAATTATCTGGGAAGCATCCGCGAAGTATCCGGGAAATATCCGATATGGCAAGGGTATTTTTTGATATTATGAAATACTTTTTGGATCAAAACTCAAAATTCAAAGGTAAAAACTTATTACTATAATAATTTAACAAAAAAATCCACGATTAATTGGAAAAAAATAGAAATGAGAATGGAGAAAAAAACCCTCATACGTCTTCTGCTCTATAACTGCAATACCCAATATGCGATAGAAATCCGTCTTCGTCTTATAACTGGAGCATTCTGTCTTCTAGACTCCTTTCGAATTTCACCCTTCAGTTCTTCGAGAACTCTTCAAGTAAGTTAATTAGGATTTTGAGATTTGTTTATGGTTTTCAATTTTGTTAAATATTTTGTTGTTGTACTGAGTATAAACAATAAACACTCTTCTACTTTTACTCTTTTAGTAATATGCAATAATATAGATTGAGGTTTGTATGTTTATCTTGTAATGTTGTTCGAAAAAAGGTTGATAAAGTTTTAAAGCCACTTAATTGGTGTGTAAAATAAAGTTTCAATAGTTATAACTATCGATTATAGAAATTTTATACGTTCAGTAATTAACTAATTATTATAATAGCATCTTCATCTATAAGTATGAATGGTCATGTGACTTCATTTAGTGGATTGTAAAAAATTCAAGTTTATATATAGATATATATATATATATATAAATATATATATATATCTATATATGTCATCGTATTCCCTGCGTATCGTATCCTAAAATTTTAAAAAATCGTGTATCTCGTACCCATATCGTATCATATCCGTACTCGCCGTATCCGTATCCGTACATCATAGATGTAGTGTCATCCAAATCGTTTATGGTAAGAGAAATTAAGTTGATATACACATATGGCCTTTTCCATCGATTTTTTTTTTTGTCGAATTGTATCTTGGATTTTTTCTTTTTTTAAAGAAAATACAGGAACAAAAGAACTATGCATTAAGTTAAATGAAATAATTTTAATATATTTGTGGAATTAGAATTGATAACCACCTTCAGGAAGTTCTATGATTTCAAAGAAACGTGCCAATTAAAATAAAATAATAATGTTTAAAATTGACAGACCAATTATTTTTCTACAGCAAAACACAATTTGGCCCTCTCTTTTTTAAGAAAAATTGGTATTATATATCATTCAATAGAAAGTTTACAATGCCTGAAACAATACAATTTATATCGACTCAAACGATGTAGTAAGAACATCTGAAACACCAACTATCAAGTTCTTGAAGCTAACAAATCTTAAGAACTCACAAACGAACACAAGAAATTTTTGTGCAACTCCTATTCAAGGAGAGATGAAACTCTCATTCGAGAGAGAAAACAAACTCTCATATGAGAAAGAAAATCAAATACTAAACAAAATATCTAAAACGCTATATAAAAATTTATATATCACCCGTCTTCATCTCGTCAAATCTGTTTCTTTCTCTTTAGATCCATATCCGTTTCGTCAGATTTGAAGATGTGTGATATACAATTTGAAAAAAGGTGCTTCAATTCAACCCATCGACGATGGTGGTAGTAACAATGGTGAAGTTGACGGCCATCGCTGATGGAGAAAAATAGAAAAAATAAATAAAGTTACGATTTAGAGAGAGATGGAGAGAGAGGTCAAAATAAAAAAAACTTTGGCGTTAATAAAACACATTTGCCCTTCTTAAGTAATATTGATATTCAGACAAATTAAACAAACAAAAATAATTTTAAGAGGCAAGACAGAAATGGGGGCACCCCCTCATATTATTAACTATAATAATACACACAACCAGATTCAACATAAATATAATATAAATTTTGTCTTGGATCTTTTACTCCCTTGTAATCAAGCAATTCTCTTGTGGTACAGATTTAATTTGCAGCAAAAGAAACATGTGGTATTTTGTCCGCCTAAATGTGTGGCCAACATGTGTTTTTTGCATCAACCAGATCTGTCTCAGTCACATAATTTTATTTTTTGCCAAAGTAATTGGAAACATGTACTTAATTGCTGCAGGTACACATTTCCATATCCATCATCTTGAATGAGGTAAATGAGGGTCCATTGGATCAACGTCTATTTTCAATATCTCATTTTTAAAAAAAAAATTATTTTAAAAAATATGAAAAAAGAAGCTTGTTTGGGTGAATTTTTTTATAGAAAAAAGTGTAATGATTAAGTGTGATGTGATATATTTTTTTTGTAAGAAAAAATCTTTTTTTCTTGAGAAATTGGTATGGATGAATTTTGTTTTTGTAAAGATATTTAACATATTTAAGCTAAACTCATCGATTAAGGCATCCAAAAATATGCAAAGTGGATCTTATTTCGTAACTTACATCATTTCAAATAAAGATATGTAATTATTTTGATGATTATATCAAGATATTGGCGGATAAAGTACTTTTAATTATTGGGTGAACTGTTTAATCATGAATAGTAAAATTCTGACTTTCTGAGAAGAATTTGAGAGAAATGTCAAGTAAATCTATTTTTCAAAGAAATTTGAGATTTTCTCTGAGAAATTGTGTAGTATTTTTTTGGGATATTTTTAGAAGAAGTCAAACATATGCATTTTTGATGAAAAAAATCTCTGAAAAATCGAGAAATAGGAAACACCATCCCACCCAATCGGGGCAATGTAACAAAAAAAAAGAGGTAAATATTTAGTGACGAATTTCACATTAATTTCTAAGTCTACAAAAGTAATTAGATCAAGTTGTTGCGTATTTCCTCAGATAATCCACATGACATATAACCTACTTTTTGTTTTTCAAGTTACTTCCAAATTAGAAGGCTCGAGATTATTTACTCGAGTTACTGTTAGACACGAGTGAGATGATCTATTTTAAGAATACGTTCTACACACACAAGAGCATCGAACTTGAGACATCTTGTTTAAGTAAGGAGATCCACTTCCACTCAGGTCAACCTCCGCCGATCAACATCACCTATAACTAGTGGTGGCAATATTGACTTATAACTACGAGTCCGACTGAATTCAGCTAATTCCAAGTTGGATCAGGTTTGAGATTTATTCCACGGTACAATTTAGTAGGGGTTTGTAATTTCAGGTAGGGTTTGGTTTGAGAATGTCTAGAATGAATTTGCAAAAATACACTTTAAATTAGCGAGGTTCCATTGATGTATGACCAATCGATATTTCTTGTTTAATCCTTTTTGGACAATAAGTGATTTCTCAATTTTGAGTTGTTTGGACCCAACCCAACCCAATATGACCCGTCCATGCATAAGAACCAATTATGGATCCAACATGTTTTGGACTTGGAGCATCTGGACCCGAAGTCCCGACCCACTAATTTGTCATCCACAACATAAATCATACAGCTACCCAAAGTTTTTTTTTTTTTGGTTAAATAAAGGTTAGGTATGGTCGGGTCCGGTAACCTACCAGGTCCAGGGCATGCCTCCGGGACTATAGGTCAATTACAGAGGTACGTAAAGATTGCTCATCAACACAGCCCTCACGTCGGCAGAGGGACTCTCGAACACGCAACCTTCTGAGAGGAAGTAGCCTGTTCTTACCAATTGAGCCAACTTGTGTTGGTTACAACTACCCAAAGTTGCAGATGCTTTATGAATTGATTTTGAAAGCAATGGTTGGGTGATTGATAAGTGTTTTATTCACCTAGTAATCTCATCTAATTCTAATGTTTTTGTGCAATATTCCTTTATAATTGTCAGTCTAAAGTCTTGATTTTATCTTGTAGAATGGTTGGAGCTTTTGACGAGAAAAGATGTGAAGTTGATCGAGATTTAGAGCCCCAAATGAAGTCGGGAGGTTCGAGAATGACCGAGAAGAGCGAGATGGCCCCAAAGCTACTCAAGCTCGGGCTGGAGCAAGCAAAAAGCTTGCTCCAGCACGAGCCATACGAAGCAAACTAGCTCGCGCTGGAGCAAGCCAAAAGGCTTGCTCCAGTGCGAGCCTTGCATAGCTTCCAGGCTCGAGCTGGAGCAAGACATTATGCTAGCTCCAGCGCGAATTTCTCGGATTTTATCCAATTTGTAGAGCTATGAAAAGATTTTTGACCCATTTTTTATGTATCTTTTCCCCCAAGTCTTGTTCCTCTTTGGATTTTTGCACTATTTGGGATTTTCTAGCTTTGAAGATGACATTTAGAGGCTAAAAACCTCATCCGGGCAATTGTCATTCGAAATCATCATTTTGATTTGTGAGATTATTGTTCTTAATATAATTTCTTTGTTGAGTAATTGATTTTCTTGTTTACATGTCAAGTGTTTGATGAAATGCTTAACTTAGATGTATACTTTGTTATTGTGTTTCATTGATCCATTGCAAGTTAAGGTTAAATTGCTATCAATTAAGGCCTTACTTAGTAGCAACTAGGGACTAATATTGATGAATGATTGATATTAGGTCCTTATGGGAAAATCAATGTCATTAGATTTAATTCATGCTAGGTGGATTGACTCTTGATGTCAATTCTCTTTTTGTGATTAATGCTTCTTCGTAAATGAATCGAAGGCCTAGTCTTTAGATGCATTTTAGGAATTAGAATTTATCAATCGGCTATCCGTTGATAAATTACGCTTCAGAAAAGAGCAAGAGGTTCGTTGTTATCTTTGTTTCTCTTAGTTGGCTACTCGTCTAGAATTAATCTTGCGTATCTATGATCAAATCGAGAAGATGATGGGTAATTACAATTGACCGGGCTTTACTTTATTGTTCAATCTATCATGTAATTGCTTTCTTTACATTTTCATTTGCTTAGATTTCGTACAATTGCAATCAACACCCCCCTTTTTATTTAAGTTTTATAAGTCATTTAAAAATTATAATTGATCTACACTGATAGGTGTGAGATTTACATAGTTTAAAGCCTCATATTTATGTAATTTACATTGGTTTATGCATGATTTATGTCACATATGCTTGTAATTTGTGTGCTTATTGAGTAAAGGTGGAAAATCATTGCAATTGAGGAAAACTGGACGGAAATGCAGAATTTCGGAGTATTTAGAGACTGAATTTGACAAATATTTATTATACAAAGTTGTAGAGCTCTGTCTTATCATCACGTGGAAACTTGAATCACCCAAATCGGAGGTCTGTGAAGAAAGTTATGAAGGAAACAAGATCGCTGCGCAGAAGGCAAAATGTTTCTGTTTCCAACGTACGGGCGTTGGGTACTTCACGTTCGGACGTTGGTTCTGACGGGAAAAATAGCAGATTTTTGGAAATTTCCAAATCTAATTCAAGTTGGAGTCTTCCCCTTCCACCCTTATATATATTAGATCAGTTCTCTAGGGTTAGAGACGAAAATACACATAGAATAGAGCCCTAATGGGGTTTAGACTTAGTTTTTATATATTCATGAATATTTTCAAAAACCCTTGAAGGTGAAGAAATCAAGAAGCATGGAAGAGATGAAGATCGAAGTTCAACCATAAAAAGTACGAGGGAGTTTCTTAGATTTAGATTTATTTTTGTCTATGAATATGAATCTTAATTTAAGTTTCTATCTTTTATCTTTTATCATAAATTAGATTCTTCGAACTAAGGCCATGTTGAGGCTAAATTATGATATTTGAGTTATAAATTGTGTTTTTCATATTAATTCTATTGTTGCTTTGTGTATTGATTTTGTGCTGTAATTCCAATCATATGTTTGATCACCATATGGTTGCTAATTAGCCTAGTTTATGATTCGAGAGAATATAAGTTAGGGTTCAAAGAAATCATCACATCATCCGAAAAACATGAAAAATTGCTCCTAGAGATAGGTATAGATTTTCGGGTGCAGTTAGCCGGATTTATCCGGGGAAATTCTAAAACGTGAATGCATGGCTAATGATTTGATTCTCGGATAGACATATTTAGAGAACCGTCACGTAGTCATAGGATTATTACAGCCGAGAGATCGGGTAATAGTTAATTGAGGAGTTTCCACCAAAGCAACATTAGTCTAATAATATGATAACGTGATTTTAACAAGAATTAATTAATTTATGCCAACACATGTGTCTTAGTTGTTCTCTTCCATAGCTATCTTGATTTCGACATCTTGTTTCTTGTATCTTGCTTCCATAATTTTTTAGTTAGTTTTTGTTTTAGTTTAATTTTTTTGCTTTTAAAATCTTTAAATCTTTAGTTTTAGTTTAATTCTTGCTTGCTTTAAATTCAAGAAGTCTAAAATACAAGTCCATGTGGGATCGACAATCCGGACTTATTGTCCACTTTATTACTACACACGACCAGTCCACTTGCTGTGCAAACACGTAAGGATTTTTCGTGTCAAGTTTTTGGGTTCGACCCTTGCTTACTGCTATTGCATTAGGTATCAAAGTAGTATAAATAGTATTTGGTGTGCTACGACACACACCAAATTTTGGCATCGTTGCTTGAAATCGACTAACAAAACTTACTGCATAAGCAATGTCAGGTCTAGTACACAGTATAGCGTACATCAGGCTACCCACTGCAGATGGATAGGGTACAGTGCTCATCTCTTTTCTATCTTCCTCATTTTGAGGAGACATAGATTTTGAGAGATGTACCCCGTGTCTCATAGGCAGGTACCCTTTCTTAGAATCATCCATCGTAAACCTCTTTTGGACTTTTTCTAAGTAAAGGGCTTGAGAGAGTTCTATCATTCTATTTGTTCGATCTCTATAGATTCGAATTCCTAGAATGTAAGTAGCTTCTCCCAAGTCTTTCATGGAGAATGTCCTCGAAAACCACTTCTTAACAATGGTGACCATCTCTATATCGTTTCCTATGAGCAATATGTCATCCACATATAGTATATGTCAAATCTGGGTTTAAACGCAAAAGAGGCTGAGGTAATGAGATGGAGTCATCCTTTAAGAAGGCTAAAAAGAATAAGCGCTACAGAGAGAAGCGCGGAGGCAAGAATAAAAGAGACAAGTCTAAAAATGCCTTTTCACAACTGTGGCCAACTGTGACACTTTGCTCGTGAATGCAATGAGGCAAAGGTACATCTTACATTATGTCGTTCTCCTCAATTATTTGTTAGTAGTTGTTTGATGTTGGCTGAAACTCTTCCCATTTGGACTGTAGACTCAGCAGCAATAGACCACATAGCAAGGGATCGAACAACATATGTAGACTTTTGTCGAATTCCAGCTAGAAGCAGACGTATATATATGGGGAATAACTCAAGTGCTGATGTTCTAGGGATTGGAACTTGCAAAGTAATATTGCGTGGTGGATGCGTATTATATCTCCATGATGTATTGTATGCTCCGGATGTTAGACGAAGTCTTATCTCTGTTTTAGAGCTTCTTAAGTTAGGTTTTAAATTTGATTTTGCTGATAGTTATGTCAAGTTGTACTTAGGAACTATATACTATGGCTTTGTATGGTTAGGTATTTTGAGTGTATTTTCATTTTTTGGATCACCAAAAAATGAAAATACACACTCAAGGTAAATTCTATAAAAAATATTCAAATTTTAAATCCTACTACACATTCCTCTATAAACTACTCAGCATTTCATCATTTCAATCACTTCATTCTCTTTCTTCATTAATTACATAATTTAACTATACAACACATTCTCTTTCTTACTATATCACAAATAAAATATTATTCTAATTTTTTCTCTTATCATCATTAGATATATAATTAATTCAATCAACTTTATATCACATCTACACAATTTTCAAACATTTCTCAAAAACACATCCAAACAAACAAAAAAAATTAATATTTTCACACGAATTTCTATAATACACATTCTCCAATAAAAACTCAAAATTTATTTTTCGAAAACATAACCATACAGAGCCTTATGGATCTGGATATTTGTATGACCATGGAAATTAGCTTTACAAAAACCAGTCCCAAAATCCCGTTCGAATAAAAATTGATTGAACGTCTGAGATCTATCCTTAGTCAGGTCAAAGGCTAGCAGAGATCTGTCTCTCCAGTAAACAACACCATTAGCGTAGACCCCAGAACTCGGGTCAATTTTGACATTAGCAAAACAAATTTCCCCAGAAATTCTCCAGGAATTTTCTTTTGAGGAATATATCTCAAATTCAATCTGCATCTTAGATTCTACTCAATCTAAGACTTTTGTGTGCAATTCAATAGACTCATGGTCAAGTTCAAGCCGATTTTTGTGTGAACAGGAATGCGGTTATGTGTTGCTTTCTGTTCATTTCTTGTCAAATTTGAGGTTGAGGGCAGAATGAAGGAAAATTCTTGGCTGCAATCGTTGTGGGACCCAATTGCATTGATCAACATGGGCTCAAAAACAATAATAAATGTGTATTTAATATAAAAACAAATTAAATATTTTTTTATTATTTTTTGGTGTGTGTTTGTGTATGAAATTGGGTAGTGAACACAAGAATTTTCCTAGATAAAATGTGAGAAATATCTTTTCAAGATACGGAGTATCTAATAATATCTACCGTTAATTACAGCATTGCGATGTGATGTGAATAATACTGAGTGATTGATCAGAGTTGTGCCAAGCTCTGCATAGTTTTAAAAATGGGATAATTGCATATTATACCCATGTGAAATATAAAATATACATATATTTTTTGTGTTAAAAAAATAACTTGAAATAATTTTATGATTTTCAAAATTCTGCACGAAACTCTCAATTCGTGTTAAATTCACGGAAGGTAGCATTCAAACGCAGTGTATTTGAAGCAGAGTTGAGAGTTTCGTGCAGAGTTTTAAAAAATATAGAGGCATTTCAGATTATTTTTTTTAATATAAAAAAAATGTGTGTAAATTTCGTGTTTCACATATGAACAATATAAACTTATCCCTTTAAATGTTTTTGTTTGATAGTTTGTAATTGAATTGGAAGGTCAAAAAATGAAGTTTTATGAATTGATTTTGAAAGCAATGGTTGGGTGATTAATGAGCCATCATTTCTATGGGTCGGGTGCAACATGTGAGTCTGACATTTGTCCATGCCTCTTAACTTCAATGTCTGACGAGTCGTATCTCAGAAGGCAACTACTTATGGAAAGTAGTGTGGGGTGGGGACAAATAGGGAAAATTTCTAACGATCCAATTGTGAAAGTCTGGTGCTTCGTCTTGTCCTTTTGTATCCTATATATTTGGTATACGTATGTACGCGTATAACCCTTGGATACGGGGCATGCATATAAAAAGTGAAAGGGGGCGTTCTATGTTGGGCCGAAACCATTGGTCTCAACCCAATCCGGCCGTTGGATCCCCAAGTAGGGGAGGGGGGTCATTTAGCAATTTAAACCTCCTCCCCCACTTGTGATCTAATGGCCGAGGCTGGGCCGAGACCCCATCATAGAATTTTCCAAAAGTGAAATTAGGCTTGTCAGTCGAGCTAAATGAGTCGAACTTCAACTTGATCAAACTCAAATTACATCGGTCCTACTAACTATAGGTTCAAACTCAGCCCATATTATTTTTTTTTTGCTCAACTCACATATTTTTATGAGTTTCGAGATTATATCAAGCCGGTTCAAATTAAAATTTTCTTTACATTAATGAAATGCATTCAAAACATTAGTATTGCATAATTAATGAGATAAAAAATTATACAAATGAGTATAAATTTCAAGACTGTAATAAAACATGTATCATTAAGCAATATTCTATATTTTCACTAAAAAGTTGAAAAGTCCGACCGGAGATTGAAAAATTCTTGATTTGATTTCTTAGCCCAAAGTCCAAAGATTTGGTAAAAGTCAATTTACATTATTATTATTATTATTATTATTATTATTATTATTATAACTTATAAGTACCAAATTATTGGTTTTGTCACCAATGTGCAACAAGAATTTGTCTTAGAACAACGTATTATCAACCAATATTAAGCCATTAAAATCGTACAACGGCAAGGCAACAAGCCAACAACTAGCAAGCCAACATTTGCATTTTGATCCCAATTTTATGTAACCTCGCATAAACTATAAAGTATATTAATGTTTAATATATATCTTAAATTTTTAATCGATTTGGGCTTATATTGGGCTGAACTATGTTAACCTCAGGCTTGACTCACGTATATATCGAGCCTAATCTAAATGCACAAACTCAATCTGACTCATATTTAATTAAGTTCGACCAAAATATAAACGGGTCGTCGGGCTTCGGGCAAGCCCCCTGCCTTAATTGACAGTCCTAAGTGAAATGCAAAATGAAGCACAGATTTAGGATAGAAGCTTGATATTAACCATTATTTTAATCTTGTATTCTATGTTATATATATATAATATAGGGGTGTACAAGAGCTAACCTCGAGCCGAGTCTCACGAAATTGCTCAATTCGAGCTCGAGCTCTACGAGCCAGTAGAAAAGGGTCCGAGCTCAAAAGATATATATATTTTGTTATTAAACATTTACTAATAAATAAATATTTTAATATAATTTATTTCTCGAATCGCAGACCCACGAACATGTGTATTTAAGCAAAGCTCAAGAAGCTATAAAATGGTAGAGCTCGAGTCAAGCTTGCTCGTTAGGCTCATGAGTCAGCTCGCGATTTGATGGCCAAATGCTCGCCCCTATTTTAATGCCTGTCACATGTACGATACACATGTGACCTTGTACATTTAAGGGGACATATACCATGCATGCGAAAAAACATTTATATGATTGAATCACTGATATGAGATAGGGTCGAGGTCGATACCGCTACATGATAAAGAACTTAATTTCTTCCTCTATTTAAGATTCCTTTCGTATGATGTACATAACACAACTCCTTGAGGGAAAAACTAATAGCCAATCTTCAAACACCTTCACACCAAATGGGAAGCCTAACCAACCATCAATCCATCACCACCAATGAAGAAGATCAAGTTATTGTGATCATGGTGCCATTCCCAGCACAAGGCCACCTTAATCAACTCCTCCAACTCTCCTGCTTAGTATCATCTCACAACATCCCTGTCCACTACGTTGGCTCGGCCATCCACAACTGCCAGGCCAAAACCCGAGCCAACGCCTTAAATCCTAACGACGTGGCCAAAATCCATTTCCACGATTTCCCCATCCCGCCCTTCGCCTCGCCTCCTCCGAACCCCAAATCATCGCATAAGTTCCCCACTCAGCTCCAACCCGCCTGGAACGCAGCATGGACCCTACAACGGCCAATAGCTGACTACACCCTAGAAATGTCAGCTAGAGCTAAAAGAGTCGTTGTTATCCACGACCCTCTTATGGCTACTGTGGTTCAAGATGTTGCTTCAATACCTAAGTGCGAATTATATGCATTCATTGTATATCTGCATTCTCATGGGCCTCCCTCGGTTGCGAAAAAATGGGCAAAACGTTCCCTTTGGAACGGGAATTGCCCCCTATTATAGAGTGTCTATCTGAGGATCTCGCGTTTTATCTAGAAATACAGAACGCGGCATTGGTTCACAGAGCAGGGGACTTATACAATACTTGCAGATTTATAGAAGCTCCTTATTTAGATATATTGTCTGAGAAAGAAGTAGTTGGTGATCGAAAAGTTTGGGCGATTGGACCGATATTACCAACCAAATTAGCAGCTCATAAACGGCACATTTGCTTAGAGTGGCTCGATAAACAGGAGCCGAACTCTGTCATCTATGTAAGTTTCGGGTCGACAACAACTTTATCAGATGAAGAAATACAAGAACTAGCAATGGGGTTAGAACAAAGCAAGCAGAAGTTCATTTGGGTTCTAAGGGATGCAGATAAGGGAAATGTCTTCGATGGGGGCGTAAGGAGAGTCGAACTGCCTGGAGGGTTCGAAAAGAGACTAGAAGGAGTGGGAATGGTGGTGAGGGATTGGGCACCACAGCCCGAAATATTGGCCCATTCGTCGACAGGTGGGTTCTTGAGTCACTGTGGATGGAATTCGTGCATGGAGAGTATGACAATGGGAGTGCCTATAGCAGCTTGGCCTATGCATTCGGATCAACCAAGAAACACTCTTTTGATAACTGAAATACTTAAGATAGGGCTGGTTGTGAGGGAATGGACAAACGACGGGGTGTTAGTGAAGGCGTCGACTATTGAGGATGTTGTGAAAAGGTTAATGGTGTCGGAGGAAGGGGACGAGATAAGAAGGAGAGCCGAGGAGTTGGCGAATCGAGTTCGACGGGCGACCGAGGAAGGTGGTGAGTCTAAAGTTGAGTTTGATTCATTTCTTGCCCATATCACCAGATAGATTTTTACCTGCCCCGACCCGAAAGTCGGGGTCTGAATCAACAGATCCGATTCTCGGACCCGTCGTGTCCCTTATTAGTCGTGTAGAATTTATATTGCATTATATGTTTTGGTGTTTGGGTCTGAACCTGAGTAATACCGGCTCAATGGCAGACCTAACTGAATAATTAATTAAAAGAAGTCCTATTCTTCTGTGTTATGAAAGTGTGTTTATTGCTTCTTCTAGACATTCCAATGATGGAGTAATAATGCAAAAATACATTTTTCTATCTCATATTCAGGAATTTTCATGAACTTAATTACCATTACGAAGTTAACAAGCTTAAGTGTGAGATCATTTAATTACCTTGTGGCAGCTGGTTCTTCGGCCGCTGCTTCTTTGGTTCGTTTTTTTTTTTTTGGAAAAAGTACACACAGACCCCTCACTTATTATGTAATTACCAAAAAACCCCTTATTTGTTTGAATTTACCAACACACTCTCTGATGTTAAGAATTTTTTATAAATTATCATTACACCCCCTGTATATTTAGAAATCTTTACAATTTTACCCCCTATAAATATTACAAATAGACTTCTTGAAAGAGTGTGTGAGGAGAGGTTTTTGTAATTATACAATAAATTAGGAGGTTTGTGTGTAATTTCTCCTTTTTTTATCCCACGCAGAGAGTAAAGAAACTACCGTTTAAAGAATTATCATATTTCAAGAAAATAAAGGTGTAAAAATTGCCATTTCATAAAAGACGCTTGTATTTTTATGTAATCATGTAAAGAAAATTATAACTTAATTCAATAGGTTTTTGTAGTATTTATTATCTGTAAGTTGAAATATTAAATGAAAATAATATATATATATATATTATAATATTATATAATCCCAAATTGATGAGAAAATCTCATTTTTGACAATCTGGTAATTTTGTCTCATTTTAATTTTTGATCTCATTTGTATGCAATCCCACGTTTAATTCCATATAATAACACTATTAAAATGTCTCGCATTTAATCTCCACTCAAATTTTTCTTCAAATTTTAAATATCAAACTCATTTGTCCTGTCAGTTAACATTTGATTACCAATTCTCTAGAGAGAAATCGTGTGCAAGTGACACTCACACATAATATTACAGTGTTTCTAATCAGTATCACGTGTCATAACGCATGAATTCTCCTAGAAAATGGTCAAAAATCTTGACTAACGGAGCATATGTCTTTGACAGTAAGTTCTCGACGAAAATTTTAACCTCGACGAAATGGGAGATATTTTAAAAATTACAACACTAAACGCGAGATTTCGCAACGAACGAGATCAAAATTGAAACTAGACAAAATTGTGGAATAAAAATGTGAATTTCCCCAAATTGACATTTAAGTGTAGTCTGTTTTGAAACTCTTTCAAGTACAACTTGAAATTCAACTTGAGGTTTCGTAACGGATGAGATCAGAATTGAAATTGAACAAAACTGTGGGGCAAAAATGTAATGCTTTCAAATTGACATTAAGTGTAGTCTATTTTGAAACTCTTTCAAGTTTAACTCCAAATTTTAAAATATTGACTAACGGAGCATATTTATTTGACAATAAATTTTCAAAGAAAATTTTGACCGCGACGAAATGTATGATATTTTAAAATTTATGTCATTAAATGTGAGATTTCGCAACGAATGAGAAATGCGATTTTCCCCAAATTGACATTTAAGTGTAGTCTATCTTGAAACTCTTTCAAGTACAACTTGAAATTCAACCCGAGGTTTCGTAACGAATGAGATTAGAATTGAAATTGGACAAAATTGTGGGGCAAAAATGTAGGCAATGTTTGGTTATGTTTTCATACTATGTTTGGTCCAAAATCTCACCAAATCATATTTGGGTCACAAAATATTTGGTCAAAAATACACTATTTTTTTTTCCAAAAAAAACATAATAATTATTTTCCATTTTTTTACAACTACTTTGTCCCTACACTTCTATCTATGTGTTCTCTCTCTTCTCTCTCCTCTCTAACAGATAAAAGTTTCATGATTTGACTGCTACATTAACTTTTGTTCCCTCGGGAAACAAAACCAAACGTTATCTCACAAAAAAAAACACCCAAAAGCCAACTCTCAAAATAAAACCAAACACAATCTCATTAAACACGCACGTATCTCCATAAATTTTTCACCAACAATTTTGACCAAAATACCAATCCCAAAACATAACCAAACATAAGTCGTAATTTTCCCCAAATTGACATTTACGTGTAGTCTATTTTGAAACCCTTTCAAGTACAACTCGAAATTCAACTCAACGAAATATCGAAGAATTGTAATGCCGAGAGTGACCCAAATTCTTCGCAGAGCTCGCAAAGCCGTTCATGATTTTGATTTGCTGAAAATCTTGGAATCCGAGCTCAACCACGAACTCTCCTCCATGCGCTATCAGGTCCTCCATCTTTCATAAATTGCATTGATACCCTAATTTATTTTCAATTTGAAATATTGAGGCCGTTCAATTTTATGAAATTTTGATTCTTGCTGTGTGTTTGATGGGTTTTTGCTTTAAGATCGGTGGGTTTCCATTTTTTGAGATTTTGTATAATTATGAGCATGAAAAGATATGAAATTTGTGAACGACGAATGGGGGGTACAATGCTCGAGGCGCGGTGTACAAGTCATTGTTCTTATGTACATTTTGGTGTTTTCTGTATTGAAATAAAATTCAGTTTCTTTCTTTCATGGTGATTATCATATTTTTCCTATATATATATATGTATACTCATAATCACAAATGGTTAAGAATTATTGTTAATTTGCTTATGTTTATACTGGCATAAAATCCTTCGAATATGTTCATCACCTTTAGATGGATGGATATGAATTCAATTTGACAGTTTCATCAGCATAATTTCGGGAAAATTTCACTTATGGTCCTATAGGACTTCGTGCGTTTCAATTTTAGTCCCATAGGACTGCAAAAAGTTGCAATTTTGGTCCCAAACGTCTATTTTTTACGGAAAAAATCGATTGAGACGCACGCATCGTTAGAGTCAGATTTTCTACGCATGAAAAAAGCTGCACATTTGGTCCCATTGGACTTTTTTCCATCAAAATATAGACAACTGGGACCAAAAGTGCAACTTTTACTGTCCTATGTGACCAAAGTTGCAACTTGAAGTCCCATGGAACTAAAATTGAAAAATGCGAAGTCCTATAGGACCATAAACGTATTCTTCTTGCATAATTCCTGTTTGAGAATGCATTAGAAATTTTCGATAGGGTCTATGAATCTGTGATTGGATTTTTAAACTTCCATATTGTTAATTTGAATGTAGAATGATAAAATCGGTTCAGTGGGAGATTTTGTACTAGAATGGGATTCTCCTTCATCCCAGGATGTGGTTTTACGCAAAAAATGTTCATCGGGAGAGGAAGTGGCTGTTTCAGCTTTGTTGGGGCGTGACACCTTCCAAGGAGACGGCACGTTGCCAAGAGAAGCTTTGATGAAAATATGTGTAAAGAAGCCTGGTTTGAGCTCTATTTTGCAGTTTGATTGTGTAGCATCTAATAGAGGAGGAAATGAATCCGAGTTTGAGATTCAGAATGCGAATTATCTCCCATCATCATCACTATCATGCCTCAATTCTTCAACTTACCGCGGCCCCTTATTCAGGTATTTTACGAATGTTTGCAAACTCTAAACTTTAAGTTATTCTTAGATTATAGCTTAAAGTAAGTAATTTTAGAGTGTTTGCAAACTAAGATTCTGATACTAATTCTCTTAAATTCATCTCTAATGAGTAGTGATGATCTATAAGCTTCAAAGTGATTCTTGGTATTTATCTAGTTTAATTTGAAGTGGTTTTGGATAGTCTTCTTCAGTTTTTTGTGAATGCAGTGTTTGTGAATCTCTCCATTTTTTTTCCAAACGTTCCGCTTCTACATTTTTACGCTTTTCAATTGGGTTTGCAAACAGTAACCATTTTTTTGCAATCCATATTTTGTGAATATGGTGTTTGTTTCTTACTTCTGATTATTTCTCACTTTTAATCACTTCTCCAAAATCAGAATTTCCCGCAAGCACTCCTTTTATGTTTGAACTTGGGTTGATCATGTTTTCGATATGTTGAACTAGAAAAGAACTTAATTAAAGGATTCAGATTCTACAAAAATGATTCGGAAGAAGGATTTTGAATGATTTTATATTTAGATGGATTTGAAATCTGGCGTGATGAACGAAAACTTAAAATGAGTGCTAGAGGAATCGTAACTTGAAATTAATAAGCTCAATGCATTTGTATTATATATCTGAAATCCTTAGTTATCAAATTCTTTAAACCAAACACAACCTTAGGGTGTTGAAGAGCCAATTGAACTGGCCATGCTCAGAACACACGAAATTATCATTATATGTATTTATAGAAAAGGCAATATTTTTTTTTTCTCGGGATTTACTATTCACATTTGCCACAGGTTTCATTTTTGTAGCGTTCTATGATCCGTCTTAAATTTCTCGGTTACATTCTTTGCAGTGATTTGGACCCTGCTCTGCAAGACGAGCTCAAACAATATCTAGCTGCGAGAGGAATAGAGGAAAACTTTACCAACTTCCTCCTCCTCCACCTACACAAGAAGGAGCAAAGTCAGTATATGGTTTGGTTGCAAAAGCTAAAGGATATGATGATCGAACACGAGTAACATAGACGAACACAAGCCACCATATTCAACTTTCAAATATCTCCGTTAGGGTTTTCGTCCCGTGCCCATGAATTTCATAAGTGAAGTTGTGGGTTAAATTCCCTCTTTGACCTATTTACTTCTCATTATGAGGCATGATAGTATAGAAAACGGGAGATTTTCCATGAAAAAATTTAGCTTTGAAAGGAATCATGTTATGATTGTTACAAAATCAAGATGTGAACTTAAATGCATTCCACAATCCTTCAACACCCCTTTGAGCTATTTTTGAACTATTATGGAGGGTTTCAAATTCATCCAACACTTGAGTCATTTGAAATCGTTCATCTGTAATTCCCTCTTGCATTGCATATGATACAATTCTGCCGATATGTACTATGTTTATGTGAATGCGTGTAGTTGTGTGTGATTTTTAGAAGCTCCTTGGACTTTAAGTATCAATATAATTATAATTATCGAGATTGATTATAATTGTCCTGAGACGCTTCTAAAAATACACCATAAACATGCAGTTGTTGCTGATATTTCTCCAAAGCAACCATTTCTTAGATATTATTTGAATCGGGATCGCAAAATCAATTAAACCGGGTCTGAATCAAAATTTCGTATGTTATAAGGAAAATTGTATTTTTGATACCTGAAGAAGCTTGCACGCTTTGTAACGAAGACATGCTATGTGGTTTGTGGTTTGTTTAGCAACATCTTTGCATGTTACCAAATTGAGTTATACCAATATTGGATGATACCATCAATTCACACCCTAGTGGGCCCTATGATTTTCAAATTTCCCCCCGAATCCCTTTTCGTCACCCCCCAGTAAGTATCAAAAATGATAATTTCGATACAAAATCTTGTCACCTATGACATGTAAAAGCTCTTCTTGCGACAAAACAAAAAAAAATCTTGCACTTAAAATTTACAAAATAATAACAAGTCTTTATATTATCACTTGATATTTGTCCGTGATTAAGGTGTATTTTCTATCTAGTGTCTATCTCTTATTGCTATCGGCCTAAAATTTTTTTCCACATGAATATTTTAATAGTTTTTTAGTTATAAAAAATTCATCCACATATATAATATATATATTATATATATAAAAGCAACTGGCTTAAGCCGCGCCATCTGAATACTTCACAGTAAGAATGGTTGATACTGCACATAAGTGGCCAAAATCCCATGCAGATGCTTGTTATGTTCCAAATGTTGTGGCTGCAATTTCTCTGAACCTAACCGAATATAGTTTGTTAGGAGTTGAGAAGAATTGCAAATATAGATTTAACACTTGGACATCACTACAAACAAAAAACATAAAAAAAAAAATAAAAAAAATTAACTAATATAATAAGATTTGATGACCATATATCAAGTGAAAATATTAAAATTCGTAATTATAATTTTTTTTGACAATTTTTTTTGTTTGTCACTAAAATAGGTTTTACATATTTAATATCACAAGATTTGCATATAAGTTGTCACTCTTGATAATTAGTGGCACACATTGTTGTCATTAAGTTGTCACTATACATGTGTCACAAATTGTCAACAGTGACAGTTTTAAAGAACTCTTGTCATTAAAATTTTTTATAGTGACAAAACAAAATTGTTATAACTCAATATGTATATCTAGTGTGACAATTTTAAAATTATCATTTCAAATTTTGTCACAAATATTAATTTTTATTGTAGTATTTCTTCCCTTCGACTTTGGATGTTTGGTTATCTTTTTTCCTTTTTATATTCCTTAGATATCCATGTGGCATTGATCCACAATTTGCAAATAGAATAAGCATCTTAATTATATGGTATTTTACGTAAAACAGAAACTATTAAATATTATCTACCTACCTATATCACTATATATGAATATATAATGCCAATTGCATTTTTCATCGCATATGACAGGGGTGTGTGTTAGGAATCATGCACATGAATGAAAACTAAAAGTAAAAGAAAGCAAGAAATGAGATAACAATTTTACGTGGTTCGGCAATTTACCTATGTCTACGGACCTATGTTAGAAAGATTTTATTCTTTTGTTATAAGATACAATTTACAAGAGGTAGACATTGTATGTATTTGTGTACTATCTACACTATCTCTCACACATTTTTTTCTTCAAGTCTTGGAAGACTTTATAGACAAAGAAAAAGATGTCATAATAATAAAGAATAGATTCTCTCTCTTTATCATAAAACATGGAGAATATATCTCTTTTTATCGTCAAAACATGGAGGAAAGTATTAGTAACTCAATACCAAAAGGTATCCCGAAAACATGCCACAAAAGGAGAAAATAGTGGAACGATATTCCCATATCTGGCGATCCGCACCTCGGCGCCGAGTCAGGCGCACCTAGGCGTCGAAGCTTCACTTTGGCAACAACCCTTCGACTTGCCGCGCTTGGGCACCATCTTGTCTGCGCCAGGGCGCGGGTCTTTGTCATGTACGTCTTGGCTTCGAATTGCCGCGCCTAGGCGCAGGTTTGAGTTGCGCCTGGGCACTGTCTTAGCCCCTTTTTTCTTCCTTTGGCACTTTGATATGTCTCCACACTTAAACCCATCAATCTCCCACTGGAGACCAAACTCAAAGTGAAAGACACAACCTCTTCTTCTCGATCATTGCTTCTCAAATTTAATGCACTCTCTCTCTAGCATAAGTCGGCCTCCTCATTACAGAAACTCGAGGCCAACTGAGGCCATGCAAAGCCTCAGTTTCTCAGTGGTAACTCCCCTTAGTCAACATGTCTGCCGATTCTTCACACCCAAAATCTTCTTCAATTCCAAAGTCCCATCATCAATCATCTCTCGGATATGATGATACTTCAATTGAATATGTTTCGTCCTCGAGTGAAACACCGGATTCTTTGCCAACCAAATGACACTTTGACTATCACTATAAAGTGCACAATCCCGTTGCTCCTTGTCAATCTCTCTCAGAAAAATCTTCAACCAAACCATTTCTTTCTGAGCTTCTGAAATAGCTATGTACTCGGCTTTGGTTGTGGAGAGTGCTACACACTTTTGTAGTCTTGACATCCAACTGATTGTTGTGCCACCCAAAGTGTAAATATATAGCCCGAGGTGCTCTTCCGACCATCTTGATCATCACCTAAATCAGCATCCACAAAGCCCTCTAAAGTGACACTACTAGTCTTAAAACTCAAACACACACCCTATGTGCCTTTCAAATACTTTAGTAGCCACTTCACTGCTTCCCAATGTTGTAAACCCGGATTAGCCATAAATCTACTCACGACTCCCACTGCATGAACTATATCCGGCCTTGTACACACCATTGCGTACATCAAACTTCCAATGGCAGAGGCATAAGGAACCTTTCCCATTTGATCTCGCACCTCCTCAGTCTTAGGTGATTGCTCCTTACTTAGTTTGATTGACGCCCCAAAGGAGTGTTTCTAGACTTTGCATAAGTGATAGCAAATCTATCAAGCACCTTATGAATATACCTTTTTTAAGTCGGCTTGAGGCTCCCACTCGACCTATCTAGAATAATTCTCATCCCAAGAAT
Organism: Buddleja alternifolia; assembly: GCA_019426215.1. Classification (NCBI taxonomy): domain Eukaryota; kingdom Viridiplantae; phylum Streptophyta; class Magnoliopsida; order Lamiales; family Scrophulariaceae; genus Buddleja; species Buddleja alternifolia. Next base: position 2,655,580 of record CM033401.1, read on the forward strand.
CGTATTTGCAGCCCCCAAGTCCTTCATTTCTAACTCACTTGACAATGTTGTTTCAGTTCAGCTCCCCCATATTTGAACCAACGACTAGCATGTCATCGACATACAACAATAGAATTATGTAGCAATCCTTAAACTTCTTAAATAACAACAGTGATCCATTTGACATCTTGTAAATCCATTTCCATCCATAAAGGTGCCAAATTTCTTATACCACTGTCTCGGAGCTTGCTTAAGTCCATATAAGCTTTTCTCTAGCTTGCATACAAGGTTTTTTTTCTTTTCTCCAGAAAACTTTCCGATTGAACCATGTAAATATCTTCTTTCAAATCTCCATGAAGGAACGCCGTTTTTACATCTAATTGTTCAAGATGCAAGTCCTCTGTAGCAACAATACTCATAACCATCCTTATAGTAGTTACTTGACAACCGGCGAGAAAATCTCAGTGTAGTCAATCCCTTCCTTCTGTTGGAACCCTTTAACTACTAACCCCGCCTTGTACCTTTTACTACCATCCGGTTCATCCTTAACCCGGAATACCACTTGTTTTGCAAAGCTCGTTTCCCCTCCGGTAACTTAGTCAACCTCCAAGTTCTATTTCTCTCAAGCGAGCTCATCTCATCTTTCATGGCTAGCTCCCACTTGAGAGAATCTCCTACACTCATCGCTTCTTTGTACGACTCCGGCTCACCCGAATCCATTAAAAGTAAATAGTGTAAGGAAGAGGAATACCTCATGTTTAGTTTAGGAGTTCTGCTCGATCTCCTCAAGGTAGGTTGCAAAGTCTCCGGATCTTCCTCAATCATATTCTCAGCTCCATTTCCTGCAACCTCGTCTAGAGAAATCTCTTCCAGTATTGCCTTTGGTTTCTCATTATTCTCAGTCTCTGCTTTCTATCCTTGTAAAGCACCTTCTCGTTGAACGTAACATCTTTATGCCTTATGATCTTGTTGTTTTGGTAATCCTAGAACTGATAGCCAAAACTCTCTCCACCATAACCAAAAGATGCATTTCTGTGCTTTGGATCCAACTTATTCCTTTCATCAGAACTACGCAGGACATAAGATAAACAACTAAAATTTTTAAAATGCGATAAATTTACCTCCTTTCCAGACCAAACCTCCTCCGGTATTTTGAAGTCTATGGTACTGAAGGTCCCCGGCTGATGAGGTAAGCCGCCGTGCTCACTGTATCAGCTCAAAATGTCTTTGGCAACCGGAGTGAAGCCTCATGCTCCTAGCTCTCTCATTCAAAGTCCTATTCATCTGCTCTGCAATCCCATTCTGCTGCGGAGTCCCTGGAATGGTCTTGATCATCTTGATCCCATTCTTTGCACAATAGTTTTTTAATTGTTAGCTGTCATACTCCCCACCATTATCCGATCTCAGACACTTCAATTTCAACCCCGTTTCATTTCGACTTTCGTCTTCCACTTCTTAAGGTATTATATACATCGAACTTATTTTTCAGAAAAAAAACTCATACCTTTCGAGTGGAATCATCAATGAAAGTGACATAATATCTGGACCCTCCAAGTGACTGTACGGTACCGGTCCCCATACATCAGTGTGCACAAGTTGCAATTCCTCAGCCTTCGGTTCTCTTCCAGTCTTGGAAAAGCTCACCTTTTTATGCTTTCCAAGAACACAGTCTGTCTTCACAAAGACCCAACTCGACAGACTTTGAAATGGCAATTTTCCCTTGGATGCTATTATTCTCATCTCTTTCTCACTCATGTGCCCAAGTCGTCTATGCCATAGATGCACGTCTTCTGTGGCCCCGATTGTGCCTAACGAGTCCCTTTTAATTCCTTGGTATACTAAGTCCCCGACTTCTTACCATGTGCCACCACCAGATTTCCTTTGGTGATTTTCCATGCACCACCACCAAACATCGTGGTGTAGCCATCACCGTCAATTTGACCCATCGAGATCAAATTCTTCCTCAACCCCGGAACATGTCCCACATTCTGCAGTTTCAACTGCATTCTCTGTGCCGTCATTATCGTGACATCACCCTTACCAACAATTTCCAAGGGTTCGTCAATCTTCAAGAAAAACCTTTCCAAATTTTCCAGAAATGTAATTTGTTAGATAATTTTTACACGAAGTAGCATGGAACGACGCACCCGAGTCCACTACCCATTGATCGGCTGGACTGTTAACACATTAACTAAAGCGTCTCCGACATCGTCTGTTGCTGTTTTGCTTGTTGATGTTCCCGGTTATGATTCTGACCCGCATTTCCTAGACAATCCATCTTGTAATGGTCTTTCTTACCACAGCCCCAACAATCAGCCTCCTTGTGCAGTTTTGACTTTTCTCGCCCTTTAGACTTGGACCGACCTCTACTTTTCTGACCACCCCATTGAAAAACCTCTCCCTCTGCTTTCCGCACTCAGCAGCATGTGAGTTCTCTCCTGATTCTCTCTGGCCAATATCCTCGCTCAGAATCAGATCTCGAATCTCTTGAAATTTCAACTTTCTTTGGCCAGACGAACTACTTACAGCAGTTACCGTCGCACTCCAACTTTTCGGCAAAGAAGACAATAAAATTAAAGCATTTACCTCGTCCTCAAATTGATATCAACCGAACTCAACTGAGTGATGATCACGTTGAATTCGTTGATATGATTTGTCATGGATCCTCCCTCTGTCATCCTCAATTGAATAAACGTCTCATCAAGTAGACTTTATTCGATGTGGATGGCTTCTCATACATGTTGGATAGCGCCTTCATCAAACCCGTCGTGGTTTTCTCTTCAAAGATGTTAAATGCTATGTTTTCTTGTGCTAACGTCAGCCGACTAACCCCCAAAGCTTGCCTATCCAACAACTCCCAATCTGCATCTGTCATTTTTTCAGGCTTAGTCCCCGACAACGGTTCATGGAGTTTCTTTTGGTATAGATAATCCTCCATCTGCATCCGCCAAAATCCGAAATCCTTTCCATAGAACTTGTCGATTTTTTACTTTATCATCTTCAGACGCCATTGATTTGCACGGATCGCTATAACTCGTGCTCTAATACCAGTTGTTAGGAATCAGTGCGCATGAACGAAAACTAAAAGTAAAGAAAGCAAGAAGACAAGACAATAATTTTACGTGGTTCGTCAATTTGCCTACGTCCACGGACCTATGCTAGAGAGATTTTATTCTTCTTGTGTATGAGATACAAATTACAAGATGTAGAGAGTGTATGTATATCTTGTCTACTATCTACACTATCTCTCACACATTTTTTTTCAAGTCATGGAAGACTTATATAGACAAAGAGAAAGATGCCATAATAATGAAGAGAATATATTCTCTCTTTTATCATCAAAACATGGAGAATATATTCTCCTTTTATCATCAAAACGTGGAGGAAAGTAATAGTAACTTAATACCAAAAGGTATCCCAAAAACATGCCACAAAAGAGGAGAAAATGCTGAAAGATATTCCCATAGCTGGCAATCCGCGCCTAGGCGCCGAAGCTGCAACTTTGGCAACAACCCTTCGACTTGCCACGCCTGGGCGCTGGTTGTGCAATGCCTGGGCTTCGTCTTGTCTGCGCCTGGGTGCGGGTCTTTGTCATGTACGTCTGGCTTCGAATTGCCGCGCCTGGGCGCGGGTTGAGCTGCACCTGGGCGCGGGTTGAGCTGCGCCTGGGCGCCGTCTTAGCCCCTTTTCTTCTTCCTTTGGCACTTTGATGTCTCCACACTTAAACGCATCAGTGTGCACTTTTAGTTCCAAACTTTATTGGTTCAATGCATTTAGTCTCATGCGTTAGAAAAGGTTACATATTTAGTCTTGTCCGTCAAAATTTAGATGGAAAACTTATCAGTTATTTGTCTGTCAATTAGATATATTTGTTTCGTTTTGGAGATTCACCTATCAATTTTTTTTAAGCTTCATCTTTTATTTTGGTTGTGTCAAGCATATTTCTAGAATTTGTTAGATTAAGATTGTTGCAACTAGTATTTGAGCACATGATCTCTTTGCAGGTTACATTGGCAGCTTGAAGAAATTGAATATCGGTGGGTATGAAAATATTAGCAATTTATGGTGTCACCAAATTCCACCTACAGCTTCTTCAACAAACTTGAAGAATTATATATCTATCATTGTGGCAGAATTAGGCTTATTTTCATCTTCAATAGCTGCAAATCTTGTCAATCTCAAACTAGAAATTTGGTTCTGCAATGAGATGGTAAAAGTGATTGGAGATGATGAGGAAAATGTCTGTGAAAAACTCTCAATTAATGTTTCCTAGTCTGGAAAGATTGTTTCTCATATCCCTACCCATTTGTGAATTTTTGCGGATGGAGATGTGCTCTTCAGTTGCCATCACTAACAGACATAGAGATTTATAAATGCCCTCGGATGGAAAGTTTTACCATGCGATCCTTAAGTACACCAAGCTGAATAGTATCAAAATAGACTTTGAAGGAAAAGATGTGGAAGACTTGAATGGAGCTGTGCAGTTATACTTTAGAGCAAAGGTAAAATCACTATATTACATTGTCTTTCATTTTCCCAAAACTTTAAAAATTCCACGGGGAACTTAAACAATACCTTTTTCCCAAAATAAAAAGTTTTATAGCATGTTTTTTTCACTTCCTTTGCATTTATTCTTTGACGGCTAAATTTTCTCCTAATTGCTAATTCATTTTAGAAGAGTCGAATAAAGAAGACCAAGAAGACGGCAAACATTTGAAAGTCGAAAAGAGGAAGAAGAAATGGAACAAGCAGCAGAAGAAAATTGTTCATCCAAATAGGTAAGAAATCTTCGATTTGATTGATAATAGTTATTCTAGAACTGTTAGGAATCAAGGCTCTCAATGGTGAACTTAACAACGGGAAATATAAGAAAACACTGGGAAAACTAAAGCAATAAGAAGACAAGGAATTTATGGTGGAACCCAATCAAGGGAAAAAAACCACCTCCAACTAGATCTTTTATTCAACTCTCTCAAAGTGATTCGATTGCAATTACAAGATGAGCTCTATGCTATTTAAATAGACAAAAGTGAAGTTAAAACCCTTATAGATTTAGGAAAAACAATCCTAATCAACCCTAGGACTTAAGGAAACAATCCTCATCAAAATAGGACTAAAAAACATGCCAAAAATACATAAGCCACAAAAAGACGAAAACGCGCTTTCAGTCGGACGACACCCGCGCCCAGGCGCCATACAGTGGCGCCTGGGCGCCACCTTTCTGCTTGTGGCGCCTGGGCGCCACGTACAGTGCATGCTGCTCCCGCTTCGATTTTCGACTCCTTTTCTCGATCCCGTCTAACCCCGACCTTCTCGGCTTTATCTTGGTCCTTTTCCAACCTATTTTGATCCGACTCCACACAATTGCCCAACAATCTCCCACTTGGAGACCGATCAAAAATAGCCCAAACTCAAACTCAAAACAAACAACCATTTTTCACTTTCTCTCTAAGTGAAAAAATCCCGATCTAGTTGGAACATCTCCAAAATCAATGGAGATCAATCGAGGCATCTCCATGCCCCATCAATTCGTCCGGCTCAAGTGACCCCCACTTGATGGACTCTCTCTTCTTTCCAACGTGTACAATGTTCCCTTTCTCGAGCCACTTGCCACTACTCTATTTTCCTTGGTGATCACCCAGATCCACCACTGAATACCGTGGTATATCCCTCTCGTCCAACTGACCCCAGATATAAGGTTCCTCCTAAGACCCGGAACATGTCTCACCTCACTCAACTTGAGTATTACTCCAGTGGCATCCTCGATGTCAACATCACCCTTACCTACTGTGTTCAAGGTTTCGTCTCCTCGTAGACTAACCTTTCCAAACTCACCGGAAATAGAGTTGGCCAACATTTTTTCCTCTGATGTAGAGTGATAGGATGCACCTGAGTCCAAAATGCAAGTACCCCTTGGATTGGTACAACAAACCAAAGCATCATCATGATCCTCCGTCATGGTACTCACGGATTCATCATCTTGCTTCCTCTTCCTATCTTTCTTCGGCTCCTCGCACTTGTTTTGGTAGTGCCCGTATTTCCTGCAATTAAAGCATTCCACTTCCTACTTGTGTTTTCCTGGGTGACTATTTTGAATGCTTCTTCCACCGACACTTAAGGCTCCTGCCATAATTTCGCCAGATTCTTTCCTACGAATATCCTCTCTCAGAATCATATCCCAGATTTCTTGAAGCTTCAGCCTCTTATCCCCAAAAGAACTACTTACTATAGTCACAATTGCACGTCAACTATCAAGCAAGGATGAAAGTAGGATCAAAGCTTGGATCTCATCATCAAACGTGATTTCTATCGAACTCAACTGAGTTAAAATCACGTTAAACTCGTTGATGTGATCCGTCACAGATCCACCTTTACCCATCCTCAAATTAGACAATCTACGCATCAAATATACCTTGCTCAAGGTGGATGGCTTCTCGTACGTATTTGATAGCGCCTCCATCAGACCCGCTATAGTCTTTTCTTTGAAAATGTTGAAAGCAACATTCCTCACCTGCGTTAACCGAATCACACCCAGAGCATGGCGATCTAGCAACGCCCAATCTTCATCCGTCATCTTCGCCTGCTTCTTTCCCGTCAAAAGTTTGTGTAGGAATCAAGGCTCTCAATGGTGAACTTAACAACGGGAAATATAAGAAACAATGGGAAAACTAAAGCAATAAAGAAGACAAGGAATTTATGGTGGAAACCCAATCAAGGGAAACAACCACCTCCAACTAGATCTTTTATTTCAACTCTCTCAAAGTGATTCGATTGCAATTACAAGATGAGTTCTTTGCTATTTAAATAGACAAAAGTGAAGTTAAAACCATTATAGATTTAGGAAAAACAATCCTAAATCAACCCTAGGACTTAAGGAAACAATCCTCATCAAAATAGGACTCAAAAACATGACAAAAATACATAAGCCACAAAAAGACGAAAAACGCGCTTTCAGTCGGACGAACCCGCGCCCAGGCGCCATACAGTGGCGCCTGGGCGCCACCTTTCTGCTGGCGGCGCCTAGACGCCATCAAGGCGCCGCCACAGCTGTGCTTGGGCACCACGTACAGTGCATGCTGCTCCCGCTTCGATTTTTCGACTCCTTTTCTCAATCCCGGTCTAACCCCGACCCTTCTCGGCTTTATCTTGGTTCCTTTTCCAACCTATTTTGATCCGACTCCACACAATTGCCCAACAAGAACTATCATTATCATTGAATATTTTCTAAGAAATTGATATTGCAGATCCAAAGCTCTAACGGAGCTCCACAGTTTAATATAAACTCCTAAGTGCAGATTCAATATAGATTCTCTGTTTTCTAAATAGATTGTCAGTTTCCTTTTGATTAATAGATTTCTTTCAATACAAACACAGCCCAAGTGCATTAAGATTCAATATAGATTCTCTGTTTTCTAAATAGATTGTCAGTTTCCTTTTGATTAATAGCTTTCTTTCAATACACAAGTACTTTTTAAATACTTTCTTTAATATTGTTTTGTTGGATAACTACATACTCATATTCGTCTATTGTGCATTCTCATTCTATAGCTAAATTTTGTTTACTAAATGTTCATGACTATGATAGGAAGTCCATATGAATGTAATGCAAATCATTATGAAGCATACTCTCGTTAACCGGTAGTTTGCTGCACGGAAAAGACGCCTGAATTAACGAAATGTACAACTCAACCGCTAGAAGAAGGAACCAAAAAAAACTATTCCTGAAATTGTCTTCAGAGTTTATAAATGCATTCTGCATTTGTTATGATCACAAGGTTTATGCCATTTTTTTTTCTTTGTGATTTTGTCTGTTTGGAGTGATTATGGAATAATGCATTTCAGATTATCCTATGTATAATTGAAATATTAATTGTTCTTGTTGATTGCAAACTTTTGGTTCTAATAATACATTTCTTTCATCCACTTCATTATGTGCTGTTTTTTATTTTTATTTTCCTCCTATGCCTAGAAGAAATTGTTTAAAATGAACATTACTTCTAGTTTAGAACAAATTAATTATGTGGTAATGTAATGTTTGGTTTTGATTCTGTGGTAATCCATGGATATGTGAGTATTTAAAGTGAAGTATTATATAGTTCTGGCTGCTACTGCTATTGCTATTGCTACTGGCTTACTGCTAATGCAATTTGACATCCATAGTGAATTTACCATTCATATAAAATATTTGTTACTTCAAGATCAAATAGCATGTGATGATAACAAACCTCTTTTCTTTTATTTTATTTTTCTTTTTTGGATGGAGGCAACATAATCTTGCTTTTTAATTGACATTTTTCTTTCAGCTCACAATTTTATAATTGTTTGATTTTAATTGAAAGTGTCCTGGGTTGTCATTTAATTTTGTATTATTATTCGGGATTGCTCTTTCTACCGTTTTGTCATGTTTCTGTTCGTGCAATATAAATGTATAACTATAAGTGCAATTGATGTACTCCAATTACGTGGATGTATTCGTCCGAATAAAATGAATTAACCGAGTTTTTTGTTTTTGGCATTTTTTTCTTTTTCTTTTTGGCGTGCACCAAAAATAAAAGTTATAGTCAGGTCATTGTTAAAACGTCAAGAATTCAACTCTCGAATAATCACAATCATTCCTCTGAGTTGAGAGTTATAGAAATACCTCAAATAATCACGAGCATACATGACTTGTAGTTTCTGAAGTACCTAAAAATATTTTGGATGGTTCATTGTTAAATTGCCTCAAAACTCCGACTCCTTGAATAATCACAACCATTCATGAATTGAATCTAATATAAGTTAAAAATAAATAAATAAAAATGAGCACCCTTATACAAGACTTGAAATTCTTGAAGCCCCAAAGAATCAAAATTTTCTTATTAGCTTCGACTCCAACCCTAATACTATTGCAATATATAATGAACTTAATGTTAGTTTTTCCACAAGACAATGGCCCCACACAGTCACACCTACTAACTCAGTAATTCAAAAAATTTATGCCGTCTCCTGACATCTCAACCACCCATATATGGGGCCAACGTATGATCTCCACACTTTAGACAACCGAAATGTCCCGAAACTCGCTAGTCATGAGATGGGCCAAGTACGACCCGATAGAATTAAACACCAGCAGGCAAAGAAATGCAAGTTTCAAATAATGCAGATATAATTGTTGATACAATATCAAATGATGCAAGTCCCTTCCAACATTGTCATCAAGAACTTCATAAAATCACAAGATAAGAAGATATTACTTTTCTTTCACCTATATATTTCATGTAAACAATCCATATTCCCTTATTTACCCTTCGGGGCTCGTAATGGGGAATCCAATCAATGGTGCCCGAGAAGTAAAGGTCCATAGATGGCATGACTTTGTGCAATCTCAATACGATCACGTGGATCGTTCAAGTTTTCGTCCCTCAATGCTTGAAGAATTGCTTGTACTCCTTGTTCCCTGTAAATAGATGCCAAGAAACAATAAGCAAACCATAATAATTAAAATAAACAAAAATGTTTTAAAGATAAAAGGCCATTGAATATTTTTTTTTAAATATTTGTGGCAGAAATTACCTTTTAATCAGAATTTTATACAAAATTTTGAGAATAGGGTAGAGCTCGATAGGCGCAACGGGCTTGTTTGCTTCAGGATGCAATACATTTAAACTTTCTTGGCTTAGTAGCTCATAAAATGCTTCAATGGGTTTGGTGGAGTCGGATCAAAATGAGGTCAAGAAGAGGAGCCAAAATAGAGCCAAGAAGGGTCGGGGTTGACCTGGATCGTGAAAAGGAAGAAAAAGCATGTTCCGGGGATTCCGGGCGAGCCGAACGGCGCCCAGGCGCAGGATGCAGAAGACAGGGCGCATAGTGCGATGAGCCACTGTCGGCGGCGCCTAGGCGTGGCCATGACGGCGCCTAGGCGTGGGCACAGTGGCGCCCAGGCGTGGCCATTCGGCGCCTAGGCGCGGGTCCGTCGGCTGGAGCAGTTTTGACGCGTTTTTCCTTATTTTGGCATGTCTTGAGTCCTACTTTGATTGGAACTGTTTCCTATTGTGTTAGGAATTATTCCCTAGTTGTTTAGGATTGTTTTCCTAATTTGTTAGGGTTTAGACTTCTCCACCATTATAAATATGAGAACTCCACTTGTAATTGAATGATGTTCTTTGAAAGAAATAAAGATGTAGTCTAGGCTGGCTCGTGGATGTAGGCAATTATGCCGAACCACGTTAAATCCTCGTGTTGTTCATCTTCGTATTTAGGCTTAGATTTTTCTCCCTCGTTTATTCTTCGTGCTCTGGTGCTACCATCCCTAACACGAAACTCCCTGGAAAATTTTCAAGAAAATATTCAGAATCACAGTTATTTGTATTAAATATCGATATTTCTTTTCTTGTTCAAATATGTCAAGAAAAGATGTGATTTTTCATATTTCAAGTAAAAGGTGGCCTAATTAAAGGCTAAATCTCAATTTTTTTTTTTAAATTGACAACTATTCGCAACTTGAAAGCTTGCTACATGTTAGTTTAAGGACTGAAAATATAATATTCAAGATATGCGTAGTTTAAGGACTGAAAATAGACCTGAATAGTTCCTTTTCCACTGATGCTATCGCCTATATCAAGGCTCAGTTGTCCCTTGGCTATCATCTGGCCATACCATGCGTTACGGCGTTTCAACAGCGTTACGTATGTGTTAGCAGCAAGCAACGGCCCTGCAAGCTTCTCGGGTTCTTCAGCCAACAAATGAGTAATAAATATCATCTCTTATGTACAATGTGCAAAATATACTAATTTGCCGTAGCACTTTCGTTAGTCAGAGCTGCCACCATTCCTGAGTAAAGAATCGACAATGTTGAGGTAAATGAAAGGGATAAACATACACAACCCATTACCCCTTACTAATTGGGTAATTGTCACAAGCCTATTGAGGTTTTACAAATTACGAAGACACCCATGTCATATCGTGACAACTCGAGTGAAATTGTAATATGCTTTTACTACAAGGGTTGAGTTGAAGTTAATGTTTTTACTAACAGTGGAAGCTATCGTAATTTCTCAAACTTGGAGTGTTTTTCGTCATTAAGATTTCATGCATGGGGTGTTTATGTAATTTTCACTAAGCGAAATGAAAAACAAAAGTTAAGTAATGAGATGGGAGTTGAAAAATTACCGGCTCCGATGGCGTAGACATTTTTCAGATCTCCCATAACCTCGTGTGTGACAAGGTCACTATTATCCCATACAATGAAGTGAGGTTGTCTTAAGAACTTTGCAAGAGGTAATCTCCATTTCTCGGAACCACATATACATGCATTAGCATATTCCTTGTTGTAAATCTCGAAAGCAATATTTGGTCCGCGAAGATGTAGAAAGTTCTCTTGGGACTCCGGCTGCCAGGAAAACATAGTACGGTTAATAGAGAGTAGGGGGTTGGACCCGCAGTGGCCTTGTCTTGTAGTAATTTGGTAAGTAAATTAAATAGAATTGAAAACTTTTCTTTCGAATTCCTAAATTGCCCTTGTATATCAGCGAAAAATATCTATGACGGCCCTCAAAATTTCAAACTCTGGCTTCATCTCTTATGGGAAGGATGAAGCATCTATAATGAGGTGAGATGACAAATCCCAACTTTTCGAACCCCATGAACATGAATTCCTAAATTGTCCTACTCTGTCAGCTAAAATATCTATCTTGCCCCTAAAGTCTATGAATTCTTGCTCCATTCGTGTCGGAAGAATGAAGCATCGATAACGACATGACATGACAAATCCAACTTTTCGAACCCCCTGCCATGACCATGCGGCGGAATATAATTGACAAAGAAGTCAATTTCATTTTAAGTTTGATTAATTTTTAACCAAGGAGAAAAGCTCTAAAACAAGTTTCCGCTTTCTACGCCTATCTAAATAAGCATAAACATCCTTAACTAAGCCACTTAAGATAATCAATTATTTTATTTACCATATTTACATGTACTTGAGTTGGCAAAATTCTAGTTTTAGTCCCATAAGATCTCATGATTCTAGTTTTAGTCTCATAGTTTACGGAATTCTAAAAATGGTCCCAAAATATTTCACTTTTTCCAAACTTGGTCCAAATTTAACCTAAAATTGGTCCCACAAGATTTTTTCAGTTAATTTTAATCCCATAGGATCTCGTGATTCTAGTTTTAGTCTCATAGGATCTCGTGATTCTAGTTTTAGTCTCATAGTTTGTGCAGACAGCTGTGCGCGTCTTCACGAGAAAACTCATAACTCATTGTAGAAAGCTCGGATTCATGAACCGTTTTCTTCCAATGAAACTATACACATAGGGCTATCCACACATATATTGCACATAATCAGAAGACGTCTAGAACAAAGCAGTTTTGTATTCAAAATTAGCTAAAAAACTGTCGGCTGAGCAGACAACTGTGCGCGTCTTCACTAGAAAACTCATAATGCATTGTAGAAAGCTCGGATTCATGAACCGTTTTCTTCCCATGAAACTAGACACATAGGTATATCCACACATATATGCACATAATCAGAAGACATCTAGAACAAAGCAGTTTTGTATTCAAAATTAGCTAAAAAACTGTCGGCTGAACAGACAGCTGTGCGCATCTTCACGAGAAAATTCATAACACATTGTAGAAAGCTCGGATTTATGAACCATTTTATTATCATGAAACTAGACACATAGGGCTATCCACACATATATTTCACACAATCAGGAGACATCTAGAACAAAGTGTTTTTGTATTCACAATTAGCTAAAAAACTGTCGGCTGAGCAGACAGCTGTGCGCGTCTTTACGAGAAAATTCATAACGCATTGTAGAAAGCTCGGATTCATGAACCGTTTTCTTCCCATGAAACTAGACACATAGGTCTATCCACACATATATTGCACATAATCAGAAAACGTCTAGAACAAATCATTTTTGTATTCAAAGTTAGCTAATCAGATTTAGTGCAAAATTAACATAAAAAAAATCTTGTGGGACTAATTTTAGGTTAAATTGGGACCAAGTTTGGAAAAAGTGAAATATTTTGGGACCATATTTAGAATTTCGTAAACTATGGGACTAAAACTAGAATCACGACATCCTATGGGACTAAAATTAGAATTTTGCCTACTTGAGTTTATTGGATTAATAATTATAGTATTTAGTTGAATTTAATCTAAATTGGTGTTCAGATATGATTTGGTTGAATTTATCTGGTTAAAATCTAATAAATTAATATTTAGTTTCAATTTTTGAAAACATGTATTCAATTCAGTACCGGTATCAGATGCAATTTACCATATCTAATCAAATTTCATTGAACATCTAAATGTTCTAATTAAATCATTCTTTTCCATTTTGTTCCATTAAAAAAATTAACGGAAGCGTGTATTTGTTGGACGAAAATTGAGAGGGGATGTGTTCATAGTTACCCAAAACTTGAGGGGGTGCATGTACATGACTTAGGGGGGGTTTTCTGAATTTCCCTTTATTCGTTGATGGCAAGCTTTCTCCTAGTCGCTAATTCACATTGATTTAGCACCAGCGTGATCAAGGATTAAGAAGAAGAATCAGACACTAGAAGAAAATTAAGTATTGAAAATGAAAATACACGTCATGGTTTGACGACGTGGTTTATATAGCAGTGTAAAACCACGGCTAATTCAGCCTGATAGATGTCTCATATTGAAACATTGATGTCAGCCGTGGTGAAAACAGTGGCGGATCTAGAAATTTGGGTCAGTGGCGGCACCAGGGACGGAGCCAATAATTTTACCCAGGGGGCGAGATTGTTGTGATATAGCTATACAATTTGTCTTTTGCCAAATAGACGAAGGATTTAAAGGGGGTGCGTGGGTCTTGCCCCTCGGTATGGTACGTTATATTTATGGGGGGAAATATAATAAGGAACTAGGTTCAATTACAATTTTTGACATACTTTATACTCTTATATCTCTTTCGTTATAGTCAGGATTTTGGGTTGTGGGTGGGGGGAGGGGTAACTCAAAGTAAAGGGAGAAAACGTGATATTTTTCGATCTTGAGGGGGGTGAAATTCAAATATAAAAAATTTTGTAAGGTAAAAAAATAATTTTTCAAAATTGAGGGGCACCCTCCAGTCCCCCCTCCGCTCCGTCCCTGGGGGCACAATTTACCGAGAGTGAGATGGAAATTGGAATTGAGGGGTGGCCTTTAAAAATTTGAGTGGGGGCATTAATGTAATTTATAAATTAAAATTAAAAAATACGTATATATTAAAAAAAAATTGAGTGGGTGCAGTACCCCCCCCCCCCCCTTGTATGTATGTAAGTCCGCCACTGGGTGGAAAAGAATAATAACTATTTTAAGTTCTAACTAGTCGTGGTGGATGAAATGCTAATTTAGCACTTTCTTACAATGACTAACACTACAACAAAAAGTAATATTTCTGACCATATTTAAGTGACAATGTTAAAATTGTCATTAGATATACATAATGAGTAACAACAATTTTTGCTTTGTCATAATTAAAATTTTTAGCGATAAGAGTTTGTTAAAAATTGTCACTATTGACAATTAGTGATACATGTATAGTGACAACATAAATAGAGTGATAATTAAAATTGTTGTCACTAAGTTGTCACAAAAGGTGTATCACTAATTGTCAATAATGACAACAACTTTCTTGTCATTAATTATCAAGAGTGACAACTTCTATCCAAATCTTGTCACTAATAAACATGTAGAATCTATTAATGACAAAATAAAAGTTTTTGTCACTAATTAGTGACAATTTTGACATTGTCACTTTGACATTTTTTCACCAGTGTCTTATTTTTTTGTAGTGTAAAAAGTCATGGTATCGGTTCATGAACAGAACATTGACAATGTCTATAAACTGTGGGCAATGTATTGGTCATGTTTGCAGATAGCACAACTAAAGTCAAGGCAAAGCCATGTTCAATCTATTTTGACCATGGCAAAGGAGCTTTTCACCATGGTTAATTGATATTGGCAAAAAATGAAATTTCTTATAGTGGGACGAAGAAGAAGACGACGACGGCAAACATGAGAATGGCGAAATAGAGGAAGAAGAAATTAAACAAGTAGCAAATTTTGGTATGGAACGAGCAAACACTCTAGATTTAGTTTCTAAAATGTAAATTTGCTTGGGCCGTTATTTGATTATCATTATATTCATTTCGTCAGCTTTGATTTTAAGGTTGTTGGCTGTTGATCAAACAATATGCTAAGAGTTCAGATTCCATTTTCTTGTAGATGCATTAAATTTGCTTTCACGTTTGTGTGTATGGGGTGTGCAATTATAAGTCATTTGGATCTGTTTAGTTTTGCTTTGAAGAGTGGTTTAACAAAGCCAACATCTTATGTATTTGTATCATTTAATTTTAGTATAATTTGACCTATATATTAACTACGTGTATATTGGTCTCAAGTGGCATATGAAAGGGTCTAGAAGGGGGAGAGTTGAATAGACCCTGAAATTCTTTTCGAATTTTAAGACTTGTCCTTAGAAAGATAACTTAGATAGCAGCTTTGAGTACTTGATCAAAATGGATCAGGCGCTCAACGCTTATATTAAGGTTAGCACAGCGGAAGATTTTTACAAGTCTCTTGATAAGATTAAACAGGCGCTTAAGAAAGTACTTAGTTGCTTTGACTTTAGTTAGTAAAAGTATGTTCTATGATAATATGATGATAGATATAGCATTAGAACAGTAAAGAATAAAAGACACGAGAATTGAAAGGTTCACTGGGTTTGTGTAATCCCAACTACGTCCTTCTACTCCTTTTCCCACAGAAGGAATTCACAATAATGAATCACAAAGCTTCACAAAGATAGCTTCAACACAATCGCAAATGGTGAAGACTAGATCTCGAGTTCCTTGATCACACAGATTTCAACTCGGCTAAGATCTTCTTCTGACAAACTTCGCTCACTCAGAATTACTGCTTTGTCTTCAACAACTTCGTCACACAAATTGAAGGGGTTTATGGGTTTTATCAAAGGGGTTGTTTGATTTAAAAAATTCAAACACTTTTGGAATATCTCTTTAGAAAAGATAGATCTTCTATGAAGAGGTAAGAGATATTGGTTTGGCTGTACAAATGTATAAGCTCAAAACGATTTTGGCTATGGAGGATTTGAGCTTTCAGTATATGGATAGATTTCAACAGCGTAAATGTATATCAAGCTTTTGATAATTTTCTTGGCATTTAAGGTTGAGCTGTGAGGATCTATTTATAGACTTTCTTGGGATTTGTCCGTTGGTGTCCGTTGGACACATGTAGGAGCGTGTTTAGCACCGAGCGCGTGAACTAGTCTTTTTCTGACATCTCTGAAAATTCTGCTGCACAGAGTTGGTATCAAGCTTACTTTGAGTTGACAGGCAATGGGAAAGGCTTATCCGTACGTCAATTGTCCTTATCACATTTAATTCTCTTATCAAGCATTTAAATACATTTGAATTTAGTTCACGTTGGAATTAAATATCCGTTGAATGTTGCATTTAAGTCCCCTTGATTTTGGATTTAATTCAGGTATAGACAGACGCTTATGGTTTGTTCACCTTGAATGATTCTCAAGCGCTTAGTTGCCGCTTAAAAAATCTCTTATCTTCAAAGTCTTTAGACGCTGATCTTCGATTTTACTTTGATAGACTCACCTAGAATTCTATCATAGCTCAAGCGCTAGATACTAGTCTAAAACTATAAAGATAAAAAGCCTTAAAAAAATTATTACTTGATAACTTTTGAACGCTTAGACATATTCTCATAAAGATAAACTTACATAAACTTTAGGGTCTAACTTAAAACCTATTTTGTCATCATCAAAGCATCTGACATGAAATTTCTTAACAATGCATATTGATTTTACAATGCTTTTTAAGAAAAGCTTTTTGTGACTGCTGCATTGTTAGCACTCGGAAAGATGTACATCAGAAGTTCTGTAAATAAATGTTTATCATATCAGTAAGTGCAAAGAAGGTGGGACTTTGGTAAATCTGCATTTAATTGCAGTAGTTTGATAGCACATATCAGCCTTGTTCACATATTTGAGCATGCTCCTTTTATTGCTTTATGCATTCCTAATTTTAGTTGCTTAACGTGAAGTTTCTTTTTATTCAAATTATCCAGTCCACACGAGCTGGAAAGTTTCCTCTGTTAAATGATAAAGCATGTGTATAAAATATATGGAATTAACTCTTCTACACTATTCTTTGGGAGGAACCAAATATTTACTTTTGGAGAATCTCAACTTGTAATTACTGTGAATTATTTTGGGAGCTTCTTCTTTTTTAGGTGGAGTATATTTTAGGTTTTTTGTGGATCATATTAGATTTTTTCTGATTTGTTTATATTACAAAGATTGATATCTATTATCTAATGATTTTCATTAATTTTATTATTTTTCTTATGGTGTATATTTACTAGCGTCAGATGTGACTAAAGTTCATATGTCTTTAGTGTCACTTTAGAAAACTTGGCTTCAGCCAGCAAGCACTTTGTATGTGCTTTTCTATTTATTTAATTTGTTTTATTTTTTTGAATTTGAAGAACTCTTTGTTTAAATCTTAGTGATCTCTCCATGAGATACACCAGCACATGATTCTGTGGAGCCAAAAATTTCTCAATTTTCCCCATTTCTTATATATGTATATATTGAACCTAAAGTTGTGGTTTTTCCCTTTATCTTTCCATTGAAATTTTATAGTAATCTCTACTTGATCTGTTAGGCCCGAAAAGATGTCCTGGTGAAAATTGAAGCGGAGATACTGTAATATTTTTGCATTCTTTTGATCTTTTGGCTAATATCTGATAGCTGGGCTTCTGAGTCAAAGTGATTCCATTTGTTGTCTCTATTCGGCTTCAGTCTTTTTTTCGGCCTCCTATATACTATTCTTTGTGTGAGGGCTTATCATTGTCATCATTCAACTTACTAATATTTCTTTTCTATGATCTTAACAGCTATTTTAACACTTAACTTGTCTTGTTTCTGGAGAGACAGAATTTTTAGAATTTTAACAAAGATTGATCTTATGGACATGGGTGCCGATGTTGTAGATGTAAGTTTACAAATGTAGATTGTAAAACTTTCAGTACTATATATATAAAAAAGAGAGCAACGGTACCAACAATGTCTACGATGATGGATTTATTGATTTGCATCAGAATTTGCATTTAGTGGATATTGTTTTTTGTAGCCGACCTATCATTACAACCTATAACACTTAAACTCTGCGTTCATTTACTTTATTTTTTGGATTTAGATTATTTATGTGCTTGTTGCTTTGGTGATTATGTGATTATTGTTTATTTTTCATGATATTGTGTATCTTGCTTTCTTGTTGTTTACCTAGGGTTTTACTTGCTTTCGATTCTCTTTTTTTTGTTTCGTGGCTACTATTCGTTTTAGTAGGAGATGCTAGAAATGAATAATGTTTTGCTGATGCGTGGAAATTTATCTGTGTGTTTCAATTGACATTTTTGGGGACACATTAAGTTCGTTTACTAGTACTAGTAAAAAGCACGTGCGTTGCACGTAGGTCATACGAATTTATTAAAATAATTGCCAAAAATAAACAAATATGAATTTAAATATGTACAACAAATATAATTAAAATACATAATAATTAGTTCTATTAATCGGGCCATAAGAGTCGAGCTCAGGATGACTCAAATTCTAGATGACCGGGCTTGAATATTATATGTTCAAACTAAGCTTATAATAATATTTTGGCTCGGCTCATATTTAGGCTCACATACATTTTCTACGAGCTTCGCGTTGTTTTCGGTCGGCTCACATCATTAGTTTTTTCTCAAAAAAAAAGAAGGTATCCAATTAAACATATATCAAGAACAAATTTCGAATAGCACACTAAATAAAAATTTACGCTAATTATGCATATGTATAATTTTAAACTTTTACATATGAAGTCATGAAATTGACAACAATAATCATCAAAATTTAGAGTCTTTTCTCAATATATATGAGATGACATAAAAAAATTGAAAGTTGTTCCAAGGTCTCTTTGAGACAAAAATTTTCACTAATATAAGCATTTCATCAACTTAGAATGCTTCATGCTGAAAAATCTACTATAGATTTTATATAAGCTAGCTTAAAAATAACTTAGCTACAACAAAGCATTAGATTAGAGGTTAAATTATGATTTCGAGCTATTTAGTCTGAGCCTAGTAAAGTTAATAGCTCAGCTCACAAATTTATCGGGTTCAATTTGTGAGCTCAAACTTAGTCGACCCACATTTAATTAAGTTTGGCTCAAATGAAAGTGTAACAAACAATCGGGCTTTGGGTAGGTCCGATTGAATTGACAGTCCTACGTAACATCCTTACTAAATATTATACATCAAATATTTCATATGAATAAGTTATAAACCATCTACAAAGCCAATTCGATCGTTGAAGTCTATACTTAATACATGCATCTTTCGTTGCTTCCGTAATTCATTAATATATTGATTATATTTTCTTTTCTCCCCCCATTTAAATTTTTGTAACAAACATAATTTAAATACTAACAAAGAAAAATTAAAATCTCGTGATAGTTCATAAATAAATTAAAATAACATACAATAAAAAAACTTGAAAAATTAATAACGTGAAATATAAATACTAAGGTTATTGTATGAACTAATTAGTCATTTTCCTGTTTAGTCTTTATGTACCTTGCAATCTTATTTTTACATCTTCTATCCAATTTAGTTTTTTAAGTTTGGTACTTGATCATGTATATCTTAACAATTGAAGTAATAATCTTGAAAAGGTTACTAATCTAATGCCGAGGTGTCAATATATACCATTTGAGCTTATTATGTAAACCCTCAAGGATGATAGAGACTATTACAGAAAATTTAATTTTTTATCCCATATGTTTGACATTTTTAACTTTTGGCCTAATTCATTACAGGATTTTCATATCATATCCCATATTGTTTAAAAATTCTCACATTTGGTCCCGAAGATTAAATGAACCAACTTTGAACCCCACAAAATTTAGTTAAAACACAAATATATCAAAATGATAATGCAAGTTTATCTAAAACAACATAAAGACAGAGCAACCTTAAAGTGATCTGCTTGAATTAAAAACAATAAATAAATAAAAATGGAGCAAATACAACTAAGTTATCCAAGAAAAATAAAGAGTAAATATATGAAATTTTTTCTAAAAAAAATATTCTAATACAATTGTCATATAACTTAACATTAAATAACTTAAAATTTAATGTACAATTTTCCTATATCATTGAGAGGACTCACGCATCTTTCGTTGCATTTGCAATTCATTAATATGTTCAGTATATTTTAGTTGATCCTCCCCATTCATATTTTGGTAACGACTTTTCTTCACCCCAACTATTGGTATATCCATGCTCCTTGTTTTCTTTCCCTCCTTAACTTTATCTATATCAACTTCTGAATTTTAATCATTTCGGTTATTCAAGCCTGCACTTGAAGAGGATGCACACATCTTTCGTTCCTTTCTCAATTCATTAATATGTTTGGTATATTTTTTTTCTCCTCCTCGTCTAAGTTTTGGTAGCGGCTTATACCACAGATGTTGATGTATTCGTGCTTGCTATTTTCTTGCGCTCATTTACTTTATCTATATGATCTCGACTTTCGTTGCTATTGAAGTTGGCATATTTCCTTTTCATCATATCCAATCTTCTTAGTCTTGAATCCTCGATTTCAATATGACAACAAATTACAATTTTCTTTTTAAACGTACCATTCATGTTTTCCAATAATTAAAAGTATGATATGAAGTTACAATTACCTGAGTTGGAATTCAATATGGAGGATTACTTATGAATAACTATTTTTGGAAAGCCTTGCTGCAAAATGAACACTATGAAAATTTGTCAGAATAGCTATTGGGACTATATTTTGTCCTCAAATTTTCTTTATAACTCCCTATTCAATAAATAATTTTGCTGAATTACCATGCGTAATACACCTAATACCAAATAGCAACTACATCTACGACTAATCAAACCTCCTCACCAGAAAACATAACTAAACAAATAATTTCAAAACCAACCACTATATAAAAATGTTGAATGAAAATACCAACGAATTCCAATACCAACTCAATATCCCGAATCCAAATTCCGGTGCCATCAAATTTCATAATGAAACGCGAACTTTATAACAAATATAATATGCTTGCCACCAACATTTAATCTCATGAAACTTTATATTAATTTTCGGGCCCTTCATATAAATTTTATTTGTTAACGTAACCACTAAGAAAGATAAGATGTTTGAGAATAGAGTTGCATGCATATATGATTTCGTGTAAATTGCATTATGAGTTGCAAAAAAAATGCCGACAAATTTTCAGGTATATACTGCTTCATTTAATGAGTGAGAAAATTATTTCAATATATGAAATTTGAAGTTGTGCTTAGCCATCAGCCATTGTTATAGAATTCAGTTTGTGAAACCTAATCTTGAATTTCCTCCATCTCCATTTTAGGGCTCTTTCGAGTTTCGACAGAGTCCATATTCCTAATGGCGAAAGCTAGATGACGAATTGCTGATGATGTTCTTGGCATTTGAAACAAAGCATCACTCAATTAATGTAACCACTAAGAAAGATAAATGGATTAAATTAAAAAAAAAAAATTCAGTAGATAGTATATATCAAAAATATATTATCTACTCATTTTTTCTTCAAACATAACAAATGATTTATATATATATATAGTCTTATTTAATTGACTATTGTACCAAAAAATATTGAACCTCTGAACCAACAGGGGACCAAGGATAAAAAGATGAATGAACCAAATGAGAGAGTTCATGCATAGTTGGTACCTCCGGCTTTGTTGACTATTGTATTCAAGTCTCAATTTCAAATTGATATAAAACCCAAGTTTGCCATAAAGATTCAGTTAACAAATGATTTGGCAAGAGATGACCCTAATTCAAGTATAAAGATCAAACTGATAATACATATTTCGGGATTTCAATTATAATGCTTCATATAGGAAATTAGCATAGAATTAATGTCCAATGGATAGAATCTGTCAGGTTGTAATTATCTGATACATTCAAATTAAAGTTATAATTTATTAATTCGTGAAGAGACACATAATAAATAGTTTTGGTGTTAAAGAAAAGGATTGTACCCGTTTTCAGAACCAGATTTTATCTCTGCTCGGACATCACCAGCACTTAGATGAGTGTAACCAAAACGTTCAACAACATTTGCACACCGAGTGCCCTTTCCATTGCCCCGGCCACTTGCTCAAGTTTTAAAAAATCCAGTTAACAATGTATTTCTCATTTAAGGCTATAAAAATTTCAGTTAGCTTGAACACGCAAAGAGTAATTTCTATACCCATGTTTTTGCAGCAATAAATATTCAAATTTTGAAATCAAGGCACTCCCCAATGATTCATTAGGTACTCCACCAGTAATGGAAACTTTCAGATCTCCAATATTTCATCCTTGGATGACTTCAGTTAACAAAAGATTTGGTAGATATGACCCTAATGTCCATTGGAATGTCTTTCAAACAGCCATTAAGAGTGTCAAAAAACAATTAATGACAAGTGCATGCATGATAACAATAATGTACCTTGTTTTTAATATTTTATTATTTAATTTTTTAGGATAATATTAGAATAGAGTTATTTTGGCCCTTACCCAAAAGGTGTAAATCATGTAAATCACCCCAACTCATTCACACTTTTAGAATAGATATAGATTTAAATAAATTAATCAAAATGTTTTGTGTATAACGCATGTGGCATGAGCTTTCTGCGGTGCTTTAATTTCCCATTTTTCGGAGATCATTTATGTCCTATTTGAGCCTTGTGTATTAGTATAGTTTGGCATGAATACAACTTTGAGATTCTTCTATGTTGAATTGCACGTCGAGCTATTGTATATCTCATTCGTTAGCACATGTTTGCAGATGCACGCAATTCCTTTTCTCCCTGTGTTGGATCATTAATCATAGTTATGATTCTTTTAGATAAACCTCAAAAAAGGAAAACCTTAAAGATATATAAGCCCTTGCATTCAGTCTGGTGTGGCATTCAATTTTATTATCCTTGGTGGAGTTAATCCGGAAGAAACAAAATGATACTTTGTTATCTTATCTTTAGATTTAATTACAGTTTAAGTACTCTATAAGCCAATTCTCCATTATACTACCATAGTATGCATGAAGACTTCGATAGAATTCTGGACTCCACTTGTAAAGAGGATCAGATAATATCTCTAAGGAGTAGAAAAGTTCTTCCAGACACTAACAAAAATAGTGCGGGTTAGAGCGCATAGAACTTTCAAGAATCAAGGAGGAGAAAATTCTCAATATCAGGATTTATAATACACGTGGAAGAGTTTGGATCAGTATCAAGTGTTTAGGAGTTAGTTATTATCAGGATTTGGTAAATCTCTCAAGATTTAGTTGGTTGGAAATAGAGTCCTATTGAGTCCATTCTCTAATTTAAAAATAAGATAAATAATTTATACATACACACACATATATATATATATATATATATTAATTAGTTCAATAATTATTATTGGGCTTAAATAAACTAACCCATTTGGGCCGGACAGTTGAAGTACTAATGATCAACTCAATATGTGGACCTGGTCTTCTATTTCCAAAGGTGAGAATTGTGGACTTAAGCATATATGTAGACCATTTGAAGTGTATATTTAAACCATTTTTCAGTTCATCGTCCTCTTTATAGTTGACAATATTTTATTTTTCTCTTTGTTGTATTATCACTTTTGAGCCTGCAAATACCGAGGCATGAAGAATTCAAATAGATATTTTTCTGCCCGAAGCAGACCGAGGGGGTCAAGTGGAAATTTATGATAGGTGAGGGGATAAAGTGCACTAAACCCATAGGTGAGGGGGGGGGGGGGGGTGTCTGCATTTATCCCTATTAAATATAATCCGTGTGTGAGTGCATTTATGCACGAATTTTGCCTAAAAGATTCGGTCAAAATATTGACTAACGGAGTTGACCGTTAAATATTGGACGGAATCCTTCAATGGAACCAAATGTGAGAAAATTAAAAGTTATGGGATATGATATGAGAATCTCGTAATGAATGAGACCAAAATCGAAAAAGGCCGAAGTTATGGGACCAAAAATGCAATTTTCTCATCATGGATATGTAAGACTGATTCTGAATTTGAAATGACAATAGAACAAGCCATGTGATTTGAAACCTACTTTACATTTTGGTTCTTAGTATTTTTCTCCTCCAAAGAATGTCATCCATGATAAACAGCTTGATATTATGTATTACTTGTATGGGATGAAATAATAATATCGGAACCATGTCAATGGGTAAAGTAATGAGGAAGAATGAAATTGGTCCAAAGGCATTGAATATTTGTCCAGTAGTAGGCACTGCTAATCAATTTAATTTACTTTTCTTTTGGCTATTCAAATTTACTTTTCTTTTCTTGTCCAGTAATATGTTTCATTGAAGTTCAGACTCTCTACGTGACTGAAGGAAAAATATGATATGTCTGCATCCAATGTTGTCTCTTAACAAAACTGGATTAACATATTGCTCTTTTGTAAATTGGACATTTTTTCTAAGCCAAGACAAACGAATAAACAAAATGATATTAGGTTGCTGTCACTTCATGCTCTATTTGTTTTTGTATGTAGGGTGGGTGGGAGAATGACGAAACAGCTGAGGAGGAAGCAGTAAAGTAAGCCATGGAAGAAGTTGGAGTTCGAGGGGATTTAGTGGTAACTTATAACGACTACTTCTTTTCGCATTTTTTTTTCTTTTTCACTTTCGAAAGTCTGGAAATATAAAGCAGAGGAGCATCCACTAGTATCATTATTTTACCAAAATGGTGTTTGATGGACACAAAGAAAATGAAATTGCTATATATGGCCGTTGTACCACCTCAGCTTGATTTGGAAAGTATTGGTTTTTTTAATTCGTCAAAGTTAAGAAATCGTAAGAATTTCTAGCCAAAATTAGAGAGAAGTGGTATAATATATAAAATGTGGTAATCGCAAATTCATCCATTTAAAATCCTTGAATTTTTGTTCTGTTTAAGCATTTCTTGGGATGCTACTCTTTCAAGAGCAAAACACTCCAAGATGAGTATAGTCCAGAAGGTTTGTGTAGAGCTGCCATGTATGCTCTGCACGTGAATGAGGAATTAGAGTCGTGGCCCGAAAAAAGCCACCGAAAAAGGTGTTGGCTAACTATTCCTAAAGCCGTTGAATGCTGCAAAAATGTTCGGATGAGAGAGGCTCTTGAAAAAGGATTCTCGAATTGGTATGCTGATGGTATGATCAGTACTTTGTCAAAGAATGAATTTTGTAATTCCTCATCAAATCAGCATTGAAATTTTTAAGAACTACTAGTAAAGAGCACGTGCGTTGCACGTGATTCATAAGATTTTACTAAAATAATTGTAAAAATTAAATAGATATTAATATTAATATGTAAATTAAATATGAATAGAAGGAATAGCATCCTAACTAAAAATTATACATTGAAATGTTTCAAGTTCTAGATTATCTTCAAAGGCAATTCGATCGTTCAAGTATGTACTTAAAGATGATACACACGTCTTTCGTTGCTTCGGTAACTCATTAACATGTCTCGATGGTAGTTCTTACACATACAATAAAAAAACATGAAATGATAAATAACATGAAATCTAAGTAATAAGGTTTACTGTCAATGATGAGGCTAGGGGGGCTGGTGGTGGCAGCCCACCCCAACTTTTGAAAATGAGTTTTCCCCTATAATTTTTTTAAAGTTGCCCCATCTTCTCCAATCCCAAAATATATTGAAATTTTCCTCCTTTTTTTGTATTCGCCATCGGAATGGAAATCCTGACTCGTTCCTTATTTACTGTTATATTAGGTCTAATTAGTCTTTTTCTTGTTTGATCTTAATGAGCGTTGCAAACTTGTTTTTATGGAGTTCGTGGATGATTATTTTTATTTTTATTTCTTCAAGTTGCTCACTTGTTTTCAGCATCAGTTGAAATTATGTCTATTCCTTATAGTTCGTTGTCAGCTGCTTTGTCTTGTTTGCATCACTTTCTTCATAGTTTTGGTGTGTTTATTTGAAGTTCTTTCGATGTAGAAACTTTTTAAAAAGATCCACTTTCATTCATCTTCTGACTCATTCTTTTTGTTTCTTTTTTCTTTCTTTCTCTCTTGATTTGTGGGTGTACTCTTTAAATTGAATCTGCTATGATATTAAGCTTACCCTTAATAGTTTCGGATTTTCTAGTAAGTGCAATGAGAAAGTTGAGCTCATTTAATACTTGTAGGCTCTTTGATTTATAATTCTTTAATTAACATATTCTCTCTAGAAATTTCAGTCTGTCAACATGCTCACTCTTAGCTGGTAATATTGCTCGATTTTTCAAGTAGTCAAGTAAGGAGCTCACTCTTAGCTAGTAATGTAAAAAGACGGTATATTAATTCATCTTCATCATACTCAATAATCATTAATTTTGGATTTTAATGTTACCTTCATTATCAGTTGGTTCATCATTGCTCTCAACTCTCAATAACAACTTACTGGAGTTAGATCACTTCTAACCCTCGTATTCTTTGAACTATACATTTTTTACGTGAATCTCAAAAATAAATAAGTAACTTGATGATAAACCACAATCAAATATAATATTGAAGTATGCACTATTCTAATATACTTCTCAATTTAGTTTGATCAGTTAATATTTTATTTAGTTTAGTTTATTTTTGATGATATAGATACCTAGTTATTTTATATTTATATTATTAGAAAAATATAGGACATAACTTGAAAGTTATTTTGTAATCAAGCTATACAAAACATAACATTCATCAAAGAATAATTATATGGTCCATGTCTAATTTGACTATAAAACTGTGTCATTTAGTCAAATTATTTATACCTAATATTCTTTTACTTGAAAGATTTTGTAACTCAATTATCTACCATATATGATAAAAAAATCTAGACGAAAAAAAATTAGTTTACCAATTACTTTTTAAAAGTCCTTGCAACAGCTAATTGCATTCCAATATTGTCACATTTGATTGATTTTCTTCCTAATATGATGGTGTTAAGTTTGCAACTAAATAATAAATCATTGCACTCCTTATCCATTTTCATTTTTTCCACCTTTAGTAATTTCTTTATCCTCCTACA